>OW028584.1:15167937-15767937 GCA_932294295.1 Alitta virens | reverse complement strand
CAACATAAATATTCAGAATATTCCTTGAATATAATTAAGCAACTTTGAATTGAGGACTATAGGTCAATAGAGCCTGGGTTAGTTGTGCGAGAATTTTGGTAAGTTGCTCAAAATGAGTTTCCAGGGACCCTCGGGACTCGTGGGTCCCGTTCAGAGACAGTGTATGTAGCCAATTAGCCATGACTACATTATTTTAACAGGTGGAATACTTTGTCATTTATCCATAAAATCCAAAATGTCAAATAAGAATATACAGAAGTGTTAAATTATGTATTTGCTTGTTGCAGGGAAATATTGTGGAACGTATGCGCCAGGCAACGGATCGGTTGTAACGACACACAACAAACTGTACATGTGGTTCCACACGGATGCATCGCAGGGTGGTGATGGGTTTGCTCTCAGTTGGGAAGCATTGACGCCAGGTGATTTACTAATGCTGACATAGTGAAACAATTCTATCCAGCAGGGTTTCTTTGAAGCCTGTTGTTTGGAGGGAGACTCCCTCGCCCATCCCCAAAAAAAGAAGAGAATATAAAAAATTAACTGAACTCCTAGCCGCCCCCCTCCCCCCAATGAGAGTTAGTTATAACCTCCTCCCCCCCCCCAAAAAAAAAGACATTTAAGAATTTGTATGCTGGAATGGTGTTTTTTTTTTTTGGGGGGGGGGGGGGAGTTTGGCGCCAAAAACAACATCCTAAACTTGATTTTGATTTATTTTTTTTGGAAGGGGGTTGAATTTTTAGTGTCCCTCCTACGAGCACTTAAATTTATATGAGTACTTAATGTACAAGCTAAATACATGTTATACGAAGATACCCTGGTTTGGGCAAAAACTTCAAGTGATCGTGGTCCCTCCCCTCCCCCATAGTTCTCCAGAAAATCTTGCTTTAGGACGGGAGAATTCATGGACTTCATGTAACTGTGTTATTGCAGTGGTTATATGCATCAAATTGTCAATGGAATATCTACTCCTACAATTACAACAGTAAACTTTGAGCCAGGTGAGCCAGGGTTGTAGCTGTACTGTGTTAAAAGTATATGTTTGATATGGGGAAATAAAGGTCTGCTGCTTTTCAGAATGTGGCGGCAACTTGGAAAGTAACTACGGCCAGATTACGAGCCCTGGATATCCAGGCAATTACCCCCACAACAGAAATTGCGTCTGGACGATCTCAGTTTTCCCAGGGAACAACATTCAACTGAGTTTTGGAGAAATTAAACTGGAGCATCATGCCAATTGTGAATATGACTACCTGAAGGTGAGTCTACGGCTGTCAACAACAATCCGTCAACAACAACGACAAAACTCTTCATATGCTTGATAATTATTATCAGATGGCAAAAAAAATTGTCGCTTACAGGGGTTGGGGTTAGCCCGAGAAACCCTTCTTGACCGCACACTGGTGTAGGATTTTGTTCATGTCATGTTCATGTTTGTTCAAGCTAGGGTGGGGGCCATTTGATCGCAGTACAACCAGTTAAATATGGTGCGATCCAGATCGATCTATAATTCCAGATGCAAAATGATAATTTCTGCCGTAAAACTAAATTACTGTAGTTCACATGTATTGCAAGAATGACATAGGTGCACATTTTTTTATGCGCAAATGTTAAAAGGTACCTGGTTGTGAGGGAGTTGTCCACTGTATGGTTTGTTAATCGTTGCTATGGTTACAGGTTTATGACGGTCTCGAGGATACAGATACGGAGATAGGAACATTCTGCTCAACCATGAGTCCTCCACCCCTCACGACATCCATGCCCTACGTTCGTCTTCTCTTCCATACTGACAGTTCCACTGCTGATAAGGGATTTGATATCCGCTATTCAGCCATCCCAGGTGATATATTTGCGGATAATAGTACCTCAAACCATGAGCAAGACTCCTTAAAAATAATGTACTGATTTTCCTGTACGCTTGATAAGGTCGATGATTACTTTGCCAGTTAGACCTCTCTCGATTGTCTCTGCATGGTTATTACATTATTGGCTTCATAAACAAATTTAACCCAATAAAGACGAAATGCAACATTCTTATAGTGTTTTTCCACCACCGGACGTATCATGTAGTGTTGTGTTGACCAAGTACATAGCATTACAATACTCAGGAACCAGTCCATGCACAAGCAATTAAATTTAATTGGAATGTTCATTAGATAATATGAACTATATATATGTCTTAATTTAGTTTTCTTCTGTCATGAGAACCATCATGTTTGGTCCTCAGGTGAGCTTGAAATGACCTTGGAAAACGAGTGATGAAAATTGCATATAATTCGTATTCACTGTCTGCTTTATTTATCGCCAGCCGTTGCAGGATGTGGTGGGACGCTCACAGAAGACAGGGGAGTTTTGATATCACCGAATTACCCCAATTCTTATCCGCATAACGTGGAGTGCGTCTGGCTGATCAGCGTTCAGTCTTCTCTAAACATCCAATTGACCTTCACTCATTTTGACGTTGAGCATCACTCAGAGTGTACGATGGATTATGTCGAAGTAGGTGCCCTGAATTTGTGAAACGAAGTTGCGCATTGTTCAAGTTCAAGTTCTTTATTGGGAATAATATTTAACATCAGCACATTTAAACAATAATTCAATATAAAAAAGAGCATTCCCCTGCCCTGACACAAAGAATTATGTATATGGGCCAGAGATAATTATTTACAATTTAAACATGTACCATTCTATAGAGTAATAAGCAATAACATTTTATAATGCATTTAGTATCAATTATAAGATAAATTTTACAAAAAAAAACACAAAAAAATAACACGAAAACTAAAAAATAATTTAATTTTAAGATTTACAAACACCTTGTTATGCTAGAGTGTATTTATAAAGGAAAGCACAGGGTCTTTTGGCCATTTTGGTCTTTTCATTTTCATACAAAGCGTGTGACATCATAGTGACTGATTCTACTTGTAGATTTTGTGATGGCGCACCAGAAACAAATCAACATTTTTTAATAGATTGCCCCTATTTTAACGAAAACTAATTAATTCGAAAAAAACAGAACAAGGCATTCTCTTGTTACATCAAATGAATTTATGATGAACACAATTGACAGAATTATAACTCGGGGCTTGCTTCATCATTTTCCTGAACTAAATAGACAGTTAAATTATGTTATCTTTGAAATTGTACAAGATTATATAAAGAGAAACGAATGCTATGAAGCCACATACCATACACCCTATTCTTTTTTTTTTATAATCAAATTATTATTTTGTAATATATTAGGTTAACATAAATAATTCTTTCTCATTATTATTACTTTTTCATTCCATCTATAGCTAATTATTACTTAAATTGATTAACCTTTTAACATTTTTGCTATTTTTAATACTGCTGTTTTCTATAAATATATCAAAAAACATATTCGTTGATGTACCAAATTTATCCATCTATAGTCAAATTAATAATCTTACCACTAATCTGTGGAGAACTACCTTATAGATTGTTATCTCTGTGCCATCCTCTTGAAATAAATGAAGTTCAATTTAATTCAATTCAGTGTAGTCCAAAACGGAGAGAAACTTTATTGATGAATTATGCCCCCATATTTAAAATGATAAACTGTTCGTTAATTTGGTCTCAAAAAGAAAAAAAAACCAACGAGCAAATTACCTGTTATGCAAAATGCTGCAAATAAGAAAAAATTGTTATTGTTATGTATAGTGCAGTGTAATTGACCTTCATTCATTTAAGGAAGGTATAATGATTTGTTTATACTTAGAAAACACCTAATCCGCCTTATATACACCATGCAATATAGGAAAATATTGCACAGCTCTCAGCCAATCAGAAGTCAGGATTTCTAGCCATATAATATAATATATCATATAATATGATATGATATATGCTATAATAAAGAACATAACATTATAATACAATACAATACAATAATACCAAACAACACAATACATAAAAATCAAATATTTCTCTGACTAGGTTCGTAATGGAAGAGATGAAACGGCTCCCTTAATTGGTCGATACTGCGGACGAGACAGCATTCCCGCCAGAGCACTTTCAACAGGAGGGAATTTGTGGATCAAGTTCAAGACTGATGCTTCAAACAGAGGAACTGGTTTTAGAGCTGAATATGTTGTTCGTAAGTATGAAATTATCCAGATGGGTGGTCCACCGTAACCATCAGAAAAAGGTGCACAGCAGCCATCAGTAGTGGAGTTGCAAGCTTTGAATATGACTTCCAGGAATGGATACAAAACATCTTGGCAGAGATGGTAGATAAATGACAATCTCATTACAGTGTATTTTTGAGTTGTACGTATCGGACTTGTCTATAAAGATTTTCGTATTGTCCAAAAAAAAAACAAAAAAAAACTGGGCTACCTGGTAGATAGTGTAGAGAGCTTCTGTTAACCTTCCACAATAGTACATTTTTAATTAATTGCCTGTTACTTCGTTAATTTTTCAGCATGTGGCGGCACATTCACAGCACCCAGCGGTGAACTCCAGTCTCCCCTTTACCCCAGCAACTACCCAAACGAGAAGGAGTGTTCTTACTTGATCACAGCACCACAGGGCAGTGTGATCACCATAACATTTGACGTCTTTGGCATCGAGGGTGACGATGCTGTTTGTAATTACGATTACTTAAAGGTGAGTGTTTGTCATAAGCAGTAGCTACTCTTCATGAGCTACATCCCTGATGCATGTCTTGTACTCAGTGTCTATGCTGAGGCAAGTAAAAGACCCCACCCATGGGGTAAATATGTAACATGGTGTGAACCTCAAGCCTTATCATCTCATCATTATGTCTGCCTCTGGCAGCTGGTCATGTAAGCTGACTTAACTTCAGACCCCGTAGCATTGAGACATTAGACATTAAACGGTGTACGTCCTTAAATGTCACTGATGAAATGCATTCGACTGTTCCAGTGAGTTGTTATTAGTATTACTGATGACTAACACAACACTGATTAAAGATTGACTAATAGGTGGAAATGTCTGTGGGTTTTCTGTCTGCCATGTCGATGTATATCGAGCTCTGCCGACATCACAATTTACACCCTTGGCAGGCCTGTTCAAGCATAAGTCTTTCTCAACTCCCCGTGGAGTATACGCCCAACCTGCAGCCGTTAAGGTGCCCTTTAGGGTCAATGCACTTTACAACTACCATCCCTGCCACGGCACCCACATCTATAATACGGACCATTATACTCTACTTAGACTGTTTTCCTATTGTTCTGTTAGTTAACTCTGTCCCGAGTGCAAACTGAACTTGTCTTGTGTAATAAAGGCAGTAAAACAAAACAAACGAATTAGTACATATGCCTTTGGCGTCAGGATTGAACCAACAGAATGATTAACTATCCTATTCAGGATATAACTACTACTTAAGCTAAGCTAATGTAAATGTGTAGGGTTTTGAGTCTGTTATCCTCATGGATAAGCTCAACCAATACAATTACATCCTTGGAAGGCCTGTTCAAACATGAGACTTTCTCACCTGCTTGGGTGGTATACAGCTGAGCAGCCATAGTCACATCACTAGTTATCATTGCCGATTGCCATGTACCCATTTACACCTGGGTGGAGTGGAGCAACATGAGAACCTGCTCAGTCCCTCCATGCCGTGGTTGGGGCTCGAACATACAACTTTACATTTTGCAGCCCAGCACCTTGACCACTTGACCACGGCACCTCTTTAAAGATCTTAAGAGGGCCCGGTCCCATGGTTAATTTTCTCTCATATCTTATATTATACATCATATATTATATATACATGGGACAAACCCATCGCCCAGCAAAACTAGAGAATAAAATTCTAAAAATCAAATTCAATAGCAAGCAATGCAATATAATGGGAAGCAAAAGTAGCAACAGATGCTAGGCTTCCTCTAAATTAATTTCAGCCCTGCATAAGCCACTGTGGCTAAAGCAGTCCAGTTTTTTTATAGCCACAACAGAGACAGTTTAGCCACTATTATTTGAAGCAGCTTTCATAAGTTTCTAATTCACAGTTTCTCTTGTGTACACTTGAGAGGCATTTTTGCCAGTAAGTTTGACAGATTTTCGCCACACGAGTATTTGATTTAGCCACAGTTACGTAAATTTCGCCAAGAGGACCGTGGCAAACGTTTAGCAGAAGCATAGAGATGTCCCTGTCACCAAAACAGTTAAAGCATCGTTTGATGCTGTCATCTGTTCAGTGATGTCATTCTTGTGTACATTGAAATATGACATCATCTCATTGTGCTTTATCGGCTTCGGTGGCTGTGCCCTCTGGTACTTTGTCTCCCATTGACAAGCAAAATACTCAGTAACTGTAATGAATTTGTGGAAATTTTCAGATATATAACGGTGGAAATGATGCTGCATCCCTTCTCGGAACATATTGCGGAGTTACTTTGCCTGGTCCTTTCGTGTCCACCAATAACCAGATGTTCATGAAGTTCGCATCCGATGGGAGCGTAGCCAATCACGGATTCCACGCGACCTACACATTCTCTGAAGGAGGACCTGGCCCAAGTGATAGTATGTATTACGTTCAATTACTTGCACCTACAACGCAGTAAGCATTATGATAAAGCGCAGGCTCAGGACCTCCTGTTTGACAATCAACCTCAGATTTCACTGTGACTAAGACAAAACAATGCAAAGATATGAATAGCATAAGCTGTCTAGAACTCCGGAACAGTTCTCACTGTGACATTTTGTATTCATTTTAGCTTTTTCTTCACCATTCATCAATTTTCTGATCATGTATATATTTTATGTTATGCTATTATTTTTTAAACTGACCTTCTCCTGTTCACAACCAGTATTACAATTTGCTATTTATTACTATTATTACCTCGATTAACTGGGACCAGAAACTATTACTAAATCACACAGTTACTTATTCAATTAATATAATGATTAATTTAATTGCGCTTGTTCTCATATTTGAAATTGCATGTATTGTTAAAATTTTAGTTGTTCAATTTGTAGTGTTTGTTTATTGTGTATGAGGAATTTATCTCACCATGATTCGAAAAAACGTCAATAAAACAGTATGTATAGTATTAATAACACAATTATTAGAATAGAAGTTAAACTGGCAAACTACAATTGTGAAGCAGGGATAAGTCTAAAATTGTGAAGCTGGGTTAAGTCTAATATTACCTTAAATATTGCAAATGGTGCCGTGACATCATTGTGATTCGGTTTATTATTATAAAATATTTTGTGATTTTGACCATATTTTTTTTGTTCTGGCACTATTAATGTAACATTTGTGTAGTTTAGTGGGGGTTTGGGGGGGGGGGGGAGGACAGCCCCCAAGAAAAGAAATAAAATAATAATAAAATGAAAAAATTGCTAAATATGAGAATACATTGAAATCACGGCCACATACAGCTATCTGCTTATCAATGAGAATGATACCATAGAATCCAATACCACTTTAAACTAAGTCACTGCAACTGCAGTTCAGATTTGCATGAGATTCTAAATGTTTCTGTATAATTTTATTGTGGCTGCTTGGAATTTAAGCTTCTCAGTCGTGAAGAACTGAAAGCATGTGGAGAAGCTCATTTGTTGCCCCAAGATGACAATTCACCTTGATCAGATTCTTCAACTAGCATTGACAGCTTCCAACCAACTCCACCCAGGTATCCCCGACCAAAAACAGCAGTAGAAGGAGGTTCGGTGCCCTTATGGTTTAGTCATTTGCCAATTCAACATTAGCCAGCTCTGTTGATGGTCCCAGGTTCGATCCCCGGCCTGGGCTTTTTTCATGAGCTACATCCCAGCTGGATGTCGATCGCATGAGATGTTAAATTGGAGATGCCTTGTACTCGGTGTCTATGCTGAGTCAGTAAAAAGACACCAACCGTTGAATTGGGGACTCCGAGCGACCCTTATCATGTCATCATTAAATCTGCCTGCAGCTGGTCATATGACATGACTCACCTGCAGAATCAGTCGCATTGGGAGATTGACATTAAAATAATCTGCTTATCTTCAGATTGCGGAGGAACGCTTACAGACACGGAAGGTACATTCCGATCTCCCGGCTACCCAGGGTCGTACCCAACTGGCGCCAATTGCAGGTGGTACATCAGAACAACGGAAGGATCAGCCATTCGCCTCACTTTCGATTCATTCAACATGGAATCCCATGATGACTGTCAATACGACAATGTTATCATCAGAGATGGCAGTAGCGAAGGCAGCCCTAGCCTGGGCCGGTAAAATGCGATTCTATACATTGTTTTGAGGAGTAATCCTTTCATATATGATTGTGATTGGTGGGGGTAATTATTTGAACCCCTCCATGTATCAGATACAAATTTGTGAGAGGGCCTCTTTCTTGGGGGGACTAATTTGTCATTGTCACCTAGATTGTCCCATTTTCGTGACTATTACCAACATGTCTTAATTTTTGAGCTGCAGCATCCCAAAGCCGTCATTATTGGCCACTTTCATTATTAGAAACATTTTCCAATGACAAGTCATCCTTTCCCCTCTATTTTGCCCTTTTTGTCATTGGCCATCTTGAAGCGCCCCTAGCTGGCATACTCTGTGTGTGGGAACACCTCATGAAGTCAGTGCCTTGGAAGTTGGAACGTTAAGGTTTTTTTCTAACTTCATGCATCTGTATTGAATCTTCAAGATCCACTGTCAGGCTTTTTCCAGCTTAGGCTGTCGCTTGAGGTCCATCGTTCTAATTAGGAAATGTGAACTTCAATTGTAAATTAATATTCAGATTCAGATAAATTAATAAGACGTTTCATCTATATTTCAGGTTTTGCGGCTCAAGACAACCTCCAATCCTGACATCTAGTGGCAACGCCCTGACAATTATTTTCTCGTCAGATGACAGTGTCTCGCAAGAAGGATTCTTGGCTTCATGGGTCACTCTCAATACCACAGGCAGTAAGTAAACCACCTCACTATAAAGACCACCTCACTATTAAGCCCACCTAACAATTAAGACCACCTCACAAATAAGACCACCTCACTATTAATACCACCTGACAATTAAGACCATCTCACTATTAAGACCACCTCACTATTAAGATCACCTCACAATTAAGACCACCTCACAATAACGACCACCTCACTAATCAGACCACCTCACCACCTCGCTATACTCATGTAAATGTAAATATAAATCGGGGTTTACAGTCGGTTCAACCAACTTTACAATTACATCATTCAATGATCCTTGGTAGGCCAGTCTTGAGTCTTGCACAACTCCCTTTGGAGTATTCAGCGCTGAGCATGGGGTTAACCCCAGGGCCTTACAGCAGATTGCATTTGAGTGTGGTCAACAGGCCATCAGTCCAATTCCAAGTGTGGCAGCCACATCACAGATCTGCATGCATGAGTGCCTCCCTAATAGGTTAAACCATCTTAATCATTGTTAGTCTGCTGCTTTAAATGAGCTGGGTGGATTGCTAGTCAATTATCATTTCATTCAACATATAATTTTATTTGCAATGTTTTGAATTCTGTTGCACAATAGACGATCATGCCCACCAATGCATTTACTAGCTCAAACACAACTGACTAGCTGTAATTGAGACCAAAGGAACTGTAATTGAGACCAAAGAAATTAAGTCCATTTCTGTTTGTTGGCTTGATTGGGAACCACTCAAGCATGGTAAATTGTGACATCACCAGGAGACTTTGTCAAGTGGCTGGCTACACTTCATTGCAATCCACTGTAAGACGCATGCACACCAGTGCAGACTAAGACGAACAAACAATCGTAAACTACCCATTGTAAGACATGAATTTGCCAAACATTGCATAACAAACAAATACCCACTTATCTTCAATAACATGCCTAAGAATATTAAAGAAAAAATCTACACACATATATTAGTGTCAATGGATACAAATCCTATATCAAGGTGAGGACATTGCAGACATACATAGATGATTGTAATCTACCAAATTGCTATTCATGTTCGGTTTCATGTTAACATCTACAATTTTTCAAAATTACGCACTTTCTGCATCTGCTATATATCTACTTGATTTCTTCCGTACATTTTGTTCTGTAATCACCCTCATCCCTACAGCGGCATAAATTATGCCTTTGGGATGAGTTATCTACTCAATAAACAATAAACAATGGGTGCACATGCCAAGTATACCCATTACAGGAGGGTCTGCCAACTCCTTGATGTTATGGCGGGGGTTGGAATCCACAACATTATGAACGCAGGCAAACACCTTCACCACTAGATCACGACGGCAGACACTCATTACCTTTTTAGGCGGGGGCCTAGCTCAGAGGTAGTGCTCTGGGCTTCCAACCGCTGGTTCCTGGGTTCCATTCCCGGTCGAGCTTAAGTTGGATGGCTGTTTCATCCTTCATCTCATTGCCATGGTCCCTACCTGTCCTAATTAGCCCATCAGGTGCAGAAATACAGGACGTAAAGCCTTAATCACCCACCCACCACCATTGTACTTTTACCTCTCTATTAAAACTACCTCGCCATTAGGACCTGTAAAATTAACACCATAGGTGATCATAGTTACGACGTTGCTTTTCATTTACATGACGTCAAATTCTACAAATGTTCAAGTTAAATTTATTTATCAAAAAACACTGTTAGATGTAAACAGTATTATTTATTCAAATTTGGCATTTATCTCAAATGTATGGGATGCAGTATTGAGAAATTTTTCAGACCAAAAGGTGCTCATATAAAAGATAAGCTGATGTAGAGCCAGTAGTTTGACAGATTATTGAACTGTTAAATATAGTTCACACAGATGCAGCCACAGTAGACGGGTTTACTAGGGTCGACCTAAAGGTCATATTGCACTTTCTACGACCGATCCATTAGTCCTTACATCAGAGATTTAATGTACCGCATAGGCGCAGCATGTTTTATTCACTTTTGTTTTTATCTGTTAAGTTTTTAAAACTAATAACGTTTACGAAATATTTTAATTACCAATATTTTTATACTGTACACTATGCATGTGTGTGAATTAACATAAGTAAAAACAAATTAAAGTTTACTTACAAGTTTGTGTGATTAATTGCAACGGACTACGTACCACTTACTGAATCATAAATAATGTCGTTTTTCAGCATGTGGTGGCCTCGTGACAGAAGAGGAAGGCATCATAACATCACCCAATTTCCCTGAAAATTATCCAGATTCGGCATTTTGCGAGTGGACGATAAATCTGAGATCAGGACGTCAGATTCTGCTCAATATCACCGACTTTGATCTGGAATCCGTCGGGGAAGAATGTAACCATGACAGTTTGAGAATCAAGTAAGATAGACACTTGCAGACAGACAGACAGATAGATAGATATTGGTAATTTTTACAAGTGTGCACTACTAATACATTGCAATTTATCGGGTCAAAGACATTTAAACAAATAAATGATTCGATAAAATGGGTAATAAAACTATATAAACTAGTTCAGCATAATTGTGCATTGAGGTATTTTTTTGCCTTTCAGTAATGGCGGTTTTGCTAATTCACCCCTCATTGGAACCTTCTGTGGGACTACAATTCCGAATATCATAAGGTCGCACAGCAACAGTATTTACTTGAAGTTCACATCAGATGGCGCTGTAAGAAGAAGGGGTTTTAGGATCACTTACGATGGAACCACATCAGGTCAGATTTTTCATTGGTTAATTTTGAAATTATTTATACCTACTGATGCACAATAATTTTGCTATTTTCATCATTATGGCCACTCGTTACGGTCGTAGAGAAACAGCAGGAACTACGATGGAGAATATCGCAAAGGTTCTTTAAGTCGATTGTTTAACAGGGGTGTTTTTATCAGCCAGGAAGTTGGAACTGTAACTTGTTGCTAATATTTCTGTCCGTTTTGTGCCGTTTGAAGCCATTAATGGAAAACGATGGCCGAAAACATAAGTCACATTCATTGTGAATCCTACTCTAGGTATTTTTATTATTTTCCAGGCTGTGGTGGAGAACTGACGGCCAGTAGAGGAGAAATCGTGTCTCCAAACTATCCCCTGCCTTATGGCCACAACGCAGAATGCTACTGGAAAATCTCTGTTGCCAGGGGAAGCCAAATCTTGCTGACTTTTGAGCAATTTGGTGTCGAAGCGCATGAAAACTGCAATTATGATTATGTTGAGGTTTGTGTTGTCATTTTGATATATTCATAAGTTGGAGAGCTTAGAATAATTACTTAGAACGAATTCATCCCGGGTGGCCGAATGGTTATGGCATCTTCCAGTTTCATATTTGCCAGCTCTGCTGAAGGTCCTGGGTTTGATCCCCAGCCCAGGCACCCTTCATGAGCTACATCCCAGCTGCTGGATGTTAGTTTGAGACATTAAATTGGAAGTGCATTGTACTCAGTGTCTATGCCGAGGCAAGTAAAGGACGCCACCAATGGGGTAAATGACTAAATGTGTAAAATGGAGCCACCTTATCATCTCATCATTATGTCTGACTTAAAGCTTCAGAACAAGTAGCATTGAGACATTGAAATCTCAGAGCTCTGTTTTTCTGCTGCGACATTAGTTTTTTCGTGAAGACAAAGTTTATTTTTAGCTTCGCCAACAAACGCAAATAAATATGGTAACTATGCCTGTGTACTCGTAGCTTCCTCTGAAATACGACATCGTGTCACACATACAATTAAGCGTGTACCTAACTTTGTAGGTGATGTTTGAATCTTTAATTTCTTATTTGACTTGATGGACCTGATAATGTTGACAATTTGATGATAAATTATTAAAAACATTTAAAATATTGGTGAAGTTTGAAGGTAATACAAACAAATAAATAATTTACTGTAAATATGCTGAAGGATAAAGATGAGCTAATTAATATTTTGAGTGAAATGTAATAACGCGGTTGTTGAGTATCAAAATTGTTGTACAGAAGAAATTGTTTCAATCATTTATCGATGAAAAGTAATTGATATAAATTGTCAACAAATTGATTCCAATTGTCAATCGTCAGGTTCGAGAAGAGAATGCGCAGGGTGAAAAGCTTGGCCACTTTTGCGGAACGAACCTCCCAGCCCCCATCACTTCCAAGGGGAGTAATCTCTTCATAAAATTCCGCACCGATTACTCAAATAACGCACCTGGGTTCTACGCCACATACCGGGCTAGTAAGTACCCTATTGTTAAATGTATTAATATGTAGAATATAAAAGAAAATCAATTAATCAAATACATTATGTGTGATTATTACACTATGATATACTGGCAAGTTAAAAGCATCTTTAAATGTGTTATGCATTTAGTGAGCACAAATATTTTCAATTTATAAAAAAATATTTTGGTTATGTTATAAATGTGCACATTTTCTAAATCGAGAAATATTTGAGTTATATTTCGAATAAATTTAACATTGTTTAATGTGACAATCGCCAAGAGATAAACAACAATATGTGATTTTTTATCTTGTACACACTTCATAATTCACATTTTTATATTCATGTACGAGTAATACGTCGAGTATTAAATTTATTACGCTTCAATTTTGGCAAAATTTAATGATGTCATTTTCTAGGTTGTAACGTCGCCATTTATTTCATATTCTACACAGTTTGTAACTAACATTTTCGCATACGTGTGTGTATTTGTTACAATTCTATTTTGGCAAATTTTAAAGACGTAAATAATTTTTTCTAGTGTGCAACCTCACCATCACGGCCCACTTGGGAGTGATCGAGAGCCCCAACTTCCCTGACAGTTACCCCAGCAACAGCAACTGCAACTGGATAATCATAGCGACCCATGGGAACACCATCAACGTTTCTTTCTCCCACTTGTCGATTGAACGGCACGGCGACTGCAACTATGATTACCTCAAGGTAAGATCGAATGAAAACAATTGTTTGGGTCCGATTTCATTGCCCTCAAAATGTGGGGTTGGTAGGCGGCCCACAATAATGAAATTTTTGTAATGAAGTATGTATAATTGTATTGACAGTATTATGTCAAACATGACATATTTGTCGCGAAAACATGATTACATTCAACAGAATATTTCGCACGCTGTGCTGTATAAAAAAAATGCAGTAAAAGAAAATTAAAATAAATAAATTTAGCAATGGTTCCAGCCACCAAGTGAAATTTGTTTAAATGAATGATTATAGTTAACATCATATCAGCAATTCTATGTAATATGTTATATGTACTATATTATATGGTTTTACATACAAATTTATACACGTAAGTGTAGGTAGATATATCACAAGCTCATCAACAAATATCACATACATTATATACATTATGCAATACTGGTTTATGTACTAAAACAGTATGTCTACAGTTTAAAGCAGTTTATATTCAGTTGTTCTGGAATATTCGTTCTGAACTGTTATTAAGGTCACTTTTTTAGGATGTATACTAATTAATTAATGTGTTTTGCAACCATTCAAAAAAGCTTGAAAAGTCCATGAAAAGTTTATGGTAGGGTGTTTCACACAGGTCGGTAGGGAAATCTGAACCAAACAATTTTTTTCGATCCGTCGGTAAAAGAAGCAAAAGCAGTTATCGGCAGAGATTAAATGTACTGCAATCACATAAATTATTTTAATACAAATAATGAAATCATCTGAAGGAATACTAGACAACCAAATTTACCAAAAGTTGTTCGAACAAAAACTGAGCAAGCAAAAACAGATGATTCTGTACACTGGTAATGAGATACGGAAGTAACAGAACCGTAGAATTAAATCGTATTTGTTGAAAGTTTCACCTTTGCTGTTTTAAAAAAATTGTAAAGTCGCACCTCATAGGTAAGCATCAATCATAAAAATGTGTTGTACTCTCATAAAAATTGTGAAAGTACAATCTACGCATATATTGAGGTACTCATGTGGTACCTTCATGATATTAAATGTAAAATGGATGGTCTTTTTACCAAATATCAGATTAGTTTTGGTATAACATTGACGTTAATATAATGTACTTTTTGCTGTCCCTGATTGAGACCCTCGACTCCTGAGGGTTCCTGGAAACTCATCGTGAACAACACACCAGATCTCGAACAAAACTAACCCAGTCACTTTTGACCAATGGTCCTCGATTCAAAGTTGCTAATTTATGATCAAGGAAGGCAAAACACACAACATTTGGGTATTATACGCTCTTTGCAAAGCAATCTCGAACGGCGAGCATTGAACATTTTTTTTGTCAGCAATATGTTGCCCGTGCCTAGCGATAACATAAATAGTCGCGTGAGTTTTGGTTGACTTCCGAGCTATTGCTCGCAAAAAAATTAAGCAGTCTACTTGTAGGCAGTTTTTGTGTGTTATTACATGGAGTTTGGTTTATTTTCAGCTCGTTGACGGACCACAAGCTAACTCTTCCGAGATTGGAAGATACTGTGGGAATATTCTTCCAATGCCAGTCTCAAGTTCAACTAACAGATTGTCGGTCATTTTCCGATCAGACGCTGCAACTAACTATGGCGGATTCAGGATGGAGTACATGGTGCACGGTGAGGTTTTATGCAAGATGAAAGTTTTGTACTTATTCGAGTGTTCGGGTTTAGTGCCATATAGCAGCCCAAAATATATGCCCATATTTGGCGTCCATGAAATATGAAAATAATAAGGGGTCCATATCGTTTGTTTCAAACGATCCAGTACGTATCTATTGATTGGACAATCAATACACGATATATCGATTGATACGAAAACTTGAAAAGAAAGACGAAATTAGGCTGAAGAACGGTAGTTCATGCAAAATTCACCAGGTGGCGCAAATTACGTTCAACAGGAGTTGGAATACGAGTTTTGTGCATGGAAATGGACGGATTTAAGAAGTTGAACGATTATCGGTTGACCCAATAAGGTGATTCATGTTATCGTATCGATTGGACCGGTTTAATCGATATATACAGACCCTTAAAAATAATCACAATTTTTTTTACAAAATTTCGTTCTGGCACACAATAAGAATACATTTGTCTAGACATGCAGTGGTTTGGGTGCGGCATAATCTATGATAAACTGCCTCACCACCAGCGTTTAGTTTGTGACGTCACTCATTGAATTCAACAATTTTATGTCATAGGCCTGGCAAAGAGGCTAGCTAAATATAGTCAATAATTTGGGTCCGCTATACTGCAGTTTTTCCAAGTGTTTTTGCTCATAAGTCATAGTACACGTAATCGTACTTGATCTCAAAATCAAGTTCGATTGTGGATGATGTTTTGTTTGATGAATTGCTAATAGACAGTAAATTACTATGAATATATATGATTTTATTGACCAGATATTATCATTGATACATTCGTCAAATATACAAATAGTATAAAAAATGCATAACATTATTTTCACAATAATAAATATTATAATACTTAAAGGGTCAATCCAACAGTCACTACTGTGTTGTAAACTCAATCTAAAAATTTTACAGAAAGTCAGTCCTGGTTTTGACTTACATGAGATTCTTATACTGTAATTTAAATGACACATTTACAATAAAAGTAAAAATAATAATACAATTTAATTTTAAGTATATTGCTTGTGCCAGTGGTTTTGTCCAATCTAGCTGTCCATGTACTGTTTTTAAATAAAAGCCCGGTTAGAGTAATCATCATAATCTAAAAAAATCTATTAAGAATTTAGAGGACGTGGTTTAGAAATATTACTGTAATTGCTGTGGTGTGTGAAAGAGAAGTTTGAATCTATAACCATCTTAAAATTTATCCACTTTGAGATCTAATGTTGATTTGGGTTGAGATAATTTTTACATACCATTTAGCAATGATATTATTTGATTAAACATTGTAGTCGGTTTTTTATGGTAATTTTCTTATTTTACCGATCCATAATTGATTGATTTTATATGGTTATTAATGCAAGCCCGTATGTGACTACAAGAGGAATTATATATATATATTCAGTATTAATTATAACACAAACATATTTATGTATTATGATTGGAAATAATGTGACAAATTGCTCATAATGACTTTCCAGGATGCGGTGGACATTTCATGACACCGACTGGTCAGTTCCACAGTCCGAACTACCCCAGTCATTACGAGAGCAACAGAGAATGCATTTGGACAATAGACTCTCGGCCGGGAAGCAGTATCAACCTGACCATTCACGACATTGATGTGGAGGAGCACCCCAATTGCGATTATGATGTCCTAGAGGTTAGCAGCATCCTCAGATTAATTAATATTATACGGTTAGAAACATCGTATGCGTAGAACAAATTATTATTCTGAAAGGTGCATCATGAATTTGCTATGTCTACCTAAATTGAAGAGAGAAATAAGGTTGGTCAGCTCACGTGTGACCTGGACCAAGAAATAATAGCACAATGCATGACGTAACAACAGCCCAGTTATCGATGGTGCCATCTTGTATTAATTGTGCATTAGTGACGTCATAGACTGTTGTAGTACTTCCGGGGACAAGGAAGGCGGGAGCCTAGCTCAGAGGTAGCGCTCTGGGCTTCCAACCACTGGGTCCCGGGTTCAATTCCCGGTAGAGCCTATGTTGGATGGCTGTTTCATCCTTCGTCTCATTGCCATGGTCCCTACCTATCCTAATTAGCCCATCCGGTGCAGAAATACAGGATGTAAAGACCTAATCCACCACCACCACTTCCGGGGACAAGGTCACGCGAGAACTGGCTAACCCTTTGCAAAGCCTAGTTAATGAACATTATACTACACCTAGATAGTTTTCCTATTGTTCTGAGCGGGACATAACCAACGTAAACATTAGTTAACTCGCTACAGACTGAGCGCAGACAGTACTTTAATTGCTTAATAACAGCAGTTAAACAAAACAAGAATCAAACAAATTGGTAAATATGCCTCATGGAGTATGGGTTAGTTATATCCCTCGTAGTCATGAGTTAACTAAGATTGTTGTTGCTTATATCCCTCTGCCTTTGGGTGGCCTTCTTTCGGCAGCATAAATTGCCAATAACAAGGTCTCAGGGATGTGATTTTTCCGTTTTTTTCCGGAAATCCAGTTTTTTGGGCATGTGAAATTGACCCTTGTGATATGTACAAATTCAATTTTTTGGCTTTTTTTCGTTCATCCTGACATTTTCCGGTTTTTTATCACTGATCAATCACATCCCTGAGGTCTACTGACTAAATTTCACAACATATTTAGTACCCAACTTTAATTCAAATGTATTGTCAGTCTTCCTGTAATATTATCTCGTTTGCTGCGTTCTTTCAGGCCCTGTGCTCCATCTAAGTTGCCCAATTTGCCACATCGTCATGATGTATCTTTATTTTCGCAGGTACGAGGAGGGCCAGATGAGAACTCCCCATTATTGACGCAGCTGTGTCACACTCGGACGCAACCTTTGGTGCTGACATCCACTGGAAATCACATGTATGTGAGATTTAAAACTGACCAATCAACCGCTGGACGAGGTTTTCAAGCAAGCTATACAACTATTGACGGCGGTACGAGTCTTAAACTTTTTATTTTAATCTTGAGTTGTCACCTATGAATGTTACATCCAGGGAGGGCTCCAAAGATTCCAAAGATTCTTAATAAATAGGGTGGCAGATTTGTCACCTACTGCCGATCTCTGTCGGAATGTTTTGGATCTGCCCCTGGACACCATTATTAAAACGCCGCAGATGGCTACAACTAAGCTGATGGTCATGGTAATAAACTGTAATAAGTTGACTGAGATCACAGGTGTGATGTTTCGAATTAAATCATTGAAATACACACATAATAAAAAGGGAGTGCACTCCACTGAGCTCGACTGGAACTGGGAAACATTGTGTTGCCCACAAGAAGGCCTCTCATATGGCGTGTAAAATGATATTTTGCTCTCGTGCGTTTGAGTGCAGAAACAAAACTACTTCCGGGAACCACATCCAAGATGGTGTCATTGAAATTTCATGGAAGGGGTTAAATAAGGGAGGATAACTAAATAATCACAGCTTGACAACTCATTATTTTGGTTGCTGAAGAAAAAGCAAGTTTTAAAGCAAGACCTACGCCAAATATTAGAGCTTTAGGCTGCTTGGAATTGGAGCAATGGACCCGAGAAGTGAGGCGAGTGATCGACCGCTAATAATCTTGTTTATTTACATGCTATTTTGACGAACATTGACCTGCTGGTGAAAGATGTTTTCGAAAAAGTGCTATTCCATTGAAATATATCTGATTGTTCATATTTCATCTTGTCCACTCACTCGCCTAATTCAAATATGGTGGCATATGGTACTCGGGTAACTGATGTTATGAATTAGTTCTAAGGTCTTAAAGTTTTTTCACAATAACGCTGCATCCTCTCCTGAATAGTAACACGTTAACACAAACTTTGCAGGTTGTGGAGGAACTTTGTCAATTCCAAGCGGATCAATAGCTTCGAAGAATTACCCAAATGCCTATCCTTCAAATACTGACTGCACTTGGAACATCGTAGTTGAGCCGGGCAGATCAGTCGAGTTGGAATGGATTGCTTTTGACGTAGAGGGACATGAAACGTGTAATTACGACAATGTCGCAGTGAGTATTTGTCGATAAATTTGTTACGTATTGTCGTTTTATAGGAGCAGATAGTGTAGTGGTATTGTGCTCGACTCCCAATGGGTTCGAGCCTCATCCGCAGCACTTTCTGTTTGTGGCCTTTGGCAAGCTGCTTAGTCCTCACCGTCGCTGCCCAGCCAGCAGTCTCGAGAAGACTTCGATGGATCAAGAAAAGATGGATCATGAAATACGTGTATCTGCTGTATACTCCTCAGGGAGCTGAGCTGGAGAGCCAGGGGAGCCACCATGTACAACTTAATTGATATGGTGGCTCTTAAATAAATTGTGAATTTAATTTCAGCGTATAGCGCCGCTGAATGTGCAGTCAGCATACACGTGAGCGCCCTAGAAATATAATGATGATGATGATGATTATGATGTTATTTTGCAAATATCCAAAGAATTAAGGAGTTTTATAACTAACATTAAGATACAACAACATTCTGGACTCAAATAACTCTTCCCCAGGTTTACGATGGTGCAAACGCCGGAGCTCCGCTTATCCAAAAGGCATGTGGAAGTGGTCTACCAAGCCCTGTGAAAATAAGATCGAGCGATAACAAGATGTTCATCCGAATGATTTCTGATGGATCTGTGAATGCTGCGGGATTCCTCGCCAACTTCACCACTGGTAAGATATGGGCAAACATTTAGTGATTAATTTCAAAAGTAGTTGCAGAAAGGTCAGTGTTAAAATTTTTTTATATATTATAACAATACAGGTATTAAATAACCAGAAGTAAATCATTTCAATGCGTCACAAAGAATGTAAAGTTTGAAATATTTGTGGTACCTGGGCTTTGTAAATATTTGTTATTTTGTGAAATTTTAATTTGTGGGTCCTGGATGTTTGGGTTGATGACCTCTAGAGATTGGATATTGGGCTTCTGTGTGGGGTTTCCTGTAGAATTTTGTAAGGTGTCCTCAGCAGCTGGGTGGTCTAGTGGTAAGACACTCACCTGCTCCTCTGAAGGACCCAGGTTCAATCTCGGGCCTGGGCAACCTTTCATGAGCATCATCCCAGCTGGATGTGGTTCGGATGAGAAGTAAAGAAATCGGTGGGGACTTGTACTCAGTGTCTATGCCGAGGCAAGTAAAAGATCCCACCCATGGGGTAAATGTGTAACATCTATCTATATATCTGTCTATCTATCTATCTATCTATCTATCTATCTTACTTGTAGGGATAGTGATTTTTTCATCCTCTTACCAGCATCTTCATAATCTGTCATTAAACTTTCCACATCATTTCCAAGTGAATTGTTGTGGGGCTGGTGAAGGATACTCTGGCATGTGCTTTGCTGTATTTCAACTCGTCTAATATTTAGTCTGGGGGCTGAGGCTCAAAAGAGGCATAGTTTTTTAGTTAGTTCAACACATTAGGGCACCACATGAAATTGGTATTGGTGCACAGTTGCAATATGGGGGGGGGGGGGGGGGGGGTAAAAGGTCAACGACCTCTGTAATCTACGTTGATGTATATTAAGACAGGCATTTTTCAACATTGGTAACCATATTTTCAATAATATACATACAAATGTTAAACTTACAACAAAATTTAGAGAATATTCAATATTCTTTGGCATTATTCTCTTAGAATGCCCATTGACCTCATTTTGGGGTCAACTGAGGTCCACAAAGGTCAGTAATTATAAATATTCATGGGTAAAATTTCCGTAAAATGTTTGAATGTCGTCTTCAATTCCAGGATGTGGAGGTCGTTTAACTGTCGGCTCGGAAGATGGAGCGATCGTGTCACCCGGCTGGCCTGGTCAATATGAACACAATTCCAATTGCACTTGGGTCATGCAGAGTGAGATCAGTAAGTGTTAGGCTACAGTGAGTCACGTCCCTGGAGCAGATCCCAGAACTTTATTTTCTGCTGGGAAAATTTGAAAAAGCGAAGAAACACAAGTTTCAGATGTGTCCTGTACTGTATCGTACAAGTTTGAGTATTATATACGGCATTATAATTTATATATTAATAAATAAACACTGTATTATATAAATGTTCGTTCCACCCTCAGTTGGCCTAAGTTTTAGGGAGGCCCACCCCCTTAATTGGGGCCGATATTTCCTCTCACAGACCAGTTCAAGATGAATCGGCTTAGCAGTCTCGCATGTTTTAGATTGTGCAACTGCCTAAGTAATAAAATACAATGGTTTTTATTTCCATGTTACATTTTTTGAAAATTTAAGATGATAGAATGTTGTACTTTCTTTCATTACAGACGCTCAGATTACTCTGGCTTTCACCCACATGGATTTGGAAAGCTTACGGAACTGTAGCCATGACAACGTAACGGTGTACGATGGTGACAGTGTCTCAGCGCCTTTGATTGGTCAATACTGCGGAAGGGCAACCCCATCTAGTATCACAAGCGATGGGTCAGCGCTGACCGTGCATTTTCAATCGGACAGTTCTGAGGCAGGAACTGGATTTAGAGCGACTTATTCAGCCAGTACTTCATGTAAGTGAACATATATATAAAAGAAATTATGACAAATAGTCTAAAACAAACAGTCAGATGACTAAGATATGTGCTGCAAGACTTCATCTTTGAGAATAACGGGTGGCAAATGTAATTTGGGCCTTCTGAATATGAACATAATAATTTCAAATACAGTCTGTCTGGCGTATCATTGAGACAGGTTGATTGACGCCATACAGAAAGTGCCCCTACATATACAGCCAGGTGGCGCAGTGATTTTTATGACATCATTCAACAAATCTTCAGTGATGGTTTTTGATTGTCTTTATTTGTTGATCATAAAAGCATTTTTGCCATAACAGCACATTCTTTCCCAATGTTATTCCATTTGGTATTTTTGGATCTGGTCAGAAACCAGGCAAAAAAATGATCTGACAATGATACAAATTCAGTTACCAGTTACCGGGGCAGGTAAGCATCAAAATGAGCCATCATTTGTTTATCCGGGCCTTGTAGTTACTGAGTTATCAAAGAAAACCGGTATCTCAATGACTGGACAGACAGACGATAAAAGAACAACCACTTTGTTAAATATATTGGGCCAAAAAGCCTCAATCAAAGGATAAAAGATTTTTAAGCGATGTATTTCAGAAAATCCCTGAATTTCCATGGGATATGGGTGATATCACAAAGGAAATCCCCAAATTGCTTGGGGCTGTTCCATTTAAAAAAAGGGGGGGGGGGCAGGGTGGACCTGAATGTTTTTAGACCCCCACCCCCGATATCTGGTTCTTGACAGACTCCCCCCTCCATTAAGATTTAAGAAAATACTGGTCAACCATCCCCCCTCCCCCAATATCAGTTTTCCCCAGACCCCCCCCCCCCCCCCCCCCCTTCTGACATCTGAAAAATCATCAGGTCCCCTCCCCCCCCCCCCCCTAAGACGGCCTTTAAACAGATTCAGATCGTCGCAATTAAAACTTGCAGATCTACGTTCATACTAAAACATCTAGTTTATATGATAGTTTTAAACCCCCACTGTAATTATTGGTAGAATTTATTTATTTATTCAGAAAGAAATTGTTATGTTTCAGTTTGCGGAGGAGATTTCACATCAGAACAAGGCTCTTTCAACAGTCCAGGATATCCCTACAATTATCAAAACGGACTCGAGTGTGTGTGGACGATTTCTACATCACCCGGCAACAGGGTACAGGTGTCTTTCAGGTAAAAGAATATCATTTGTTATAGTAGGATCAATTATAAAAGTCCTTGTTTCCCCAGTCATCTTTGATCACAAAAAACTTGGAGCAGCAAGAAATGGACAACAATATTACTCATAATCAAATCCCAACTTTCTAACTCATAAAAACCCTCTCCGGACCAGTTAACTTTAAGTTTGCTATCTTTCTAATGATAATTTTTTGCCTTCATGTCAGCAAAACAGCAGCACAATTTACGATGGAGAATATAGCGAACTTCAAGTTTGTTTTATCAGCTAAAAAGTTGGGATTCGACTTGTTAACATTTCTGTCCATATTTTGCTGCACCTAGCCATATTACAGAAAAACAAGTGTACATTTATAATTTTTTTTTCACTCTTGCTCATCCTTGTCCATACGTGATTCACTCACCGAGCGTTTTTACAAATACTCACGCTAATTCGTAAATCACTCCTGGTCGTGCTTGATAACTCAAGAGTATATACCTAGATAGGGCAAAAATTTTTAAAACTTTGGCGGACGTTCTACGAGTAAATTGTTTACATTTGTTACATAACTTGCGAGTAAATTGTTTACATTTGTTACATAACTTGCTTGAGATTCACTCGGCGTGCGTTCTACGTGCATTATAGCCATACATAGCCATACGTAGCCATTATCCATCCGAGTATACTCGCCATCAACTCGCGTCCACTCGTAGAATGCTCGGCAGACGTCCGTCAGGCAGTCTACGAGTGCCTACGAGTGCCTGACCGATGCTTGGCGACGGACAATTGATGAGCGTTTGACGGACGTTCGGCGAGCAATATCTACGATTGCCTCGCGTACAAGAAAGAATTTGTATGTGATTAACAGAGCCACGAGTGAGCACGTATAGTTAGGTATAGCCCATTTGACGTACTTTGTCACTCGTAGGTTTTGTACATGACAGTTTGAACGCCACTTTAGAGCTCTATGGTATATGTAATTGATTAGGGCTGTTCCATTGAAAAGAGGGGGGGGGGGGTGGACCTGAACATTTTTAGACCCCCCACCCCCCACACCCCCAATATCTGGTTTTTGACAGAACAGCCCTTAGGCAATCAGTGCACGCCCACCCCTGGATCTGCGTATGGCAAGTACCTGTCATTGGGCTGCACTATCATGATTCTATCTATTTACTACTCAAATTGCTCATTGGCAAGTAGTGTATAAAATGAGTGTGGACCCATTTTGTGGATCAACACAGCAAGAACATATTGAACGCTTACAAAGATGAATGCGGTCTATTATGCACACACTGGTCACATATTTAGATTGTCTGTAGTATGGTCTAAACACACTCATTATTTATTTTTGCAGCTCTTTTGATCTTGAGGAGTCTGAATTCTGCAACCTTGACTTCGTTGAGGTCAGAAAGGATGGTCCTGGCGGGGAGTTCATAGGTCGTTACTGTGGCGAGGACCTTCCGAGAAACCTTACAACGGCCAGTCGACTTTGGATTAAATTCAGGACAAATGAAGACATCACACGGAATGGCTTCACGGCGGAATACAACTCAGGTATGAGCATGAAATGTCATGAATTGTCATGAAACCTTGAAGCGTGTCAGCAGATAACAGTTGAATGTATTTATGGTACGACTTCTTACATCTGAATGTGAGGCTGCGATTATTTAAATTAATATATTTATTACAGTAACAGTAAACCTTGTTAAGTCCAACAGTGTAGGTTGATGTTTCCTGATTATTCAGATTCATTTATTTTTGCCCACTATTATTACAAAAACATGTTAAAAATATTTATTTATTTAATAAAATATTGAGCAGGGTGACTCCTCTAAGATGATCATGTCATAGTTCATGATAAAGAAAAAAAATTTCTTCAACTTCAAGAATATTACTTGTAAACATGGAAGCTTTCGACTGATTCGAGCTTGGCATAAGCCTGATGAAGACTGTGAGAGACAGTTGATAGCTTCTATGCTTACAAGTAAGATTCTTGAAGATAAGAACATCCTTGTTTGGGTCAAATGAGCCCAAATGGAATATTTGCACAACTAGGAATAACAGTGTTCCAGCTAGGATTGATATTGGGCATGGCGCACAAGAATATTAAGGCACCTAAATAGACTCATAAAAGGCTCCCAGCTGGTTGAAAAAAAAGAACACCAACATGGCGCTGACAAAATGAGGGATGGCACTGGGGGTGTTGGGCATGGCGCAGCTCTATGCTCAAATGGCCCAGCTGGAACACTGAATATGGTTAACAGAACATTAAATTCTAAATTGCTTATTTGTTCCATTTATAAATCTTTGAATTGGTCGAACTGCAATGAACTCTAACCAAATCTGGTGGTCCAACTGAATTTGACTTGGGCAAAGTGTATTGTTTTGTATGTTCATAACATTAATACTACTTGGTGTACGATCTTAGAAATTGGAGGGCTGGTAGAAGGCACGTCTGGTCAGATATCTACGCCAGGATATCCGCGACCTTACGAAAATTACGCGGACCATGATTGGATCATCAGAGTTCCACAAAATATGTACATCCAAGTAACTTTTAGGGACATTGACATCGAGGATTGGATGGGCGAATGTTATTACGACTGGGTCTCGGTAATAACCACAAACGGATATTCTAGCATTTGTGTTAATTGCAGTGTTTTGCCTCGCACATTGGAAACTGATTACATCTTGAAAATCATGGACTAATACCACTTGCGTTTGATTTGCGATTTGATGATTTGCAAATTGTGCATACTAACATACTTCTAACGATTTAATTTCCGATGCATAAGGCCAGGTGTTTTCAATTTCATATTTCACAAAACTCATGGGTTCACCAATTTTATAAGTGTAACAGATGAATATTATGAATTTGGCATTTTACCTCCTATGGGCATATTTCTTATCCGTTGAATGAGTTTTATTTTCGACTACAAAAGGGAGGAAATATGTTTTCTTTTTTCATCGGATGATAGTGCCTCATAAGTGCAATGTCGGCTACATTTACATCCTTTTTTTTTTTGTACAAGTATTTCTAATATCTTGATATTCTATGTTGTCAAAATATTAACGAAAGATTAAGTTAGAAACTCTGGCCTTCTGTGTATGCTTGCATTTTTTGTATACAATCCATTGTGATTTTATGATGTTCATTAATTTTAAGGTTGCATGATTGTTTTCAGAAAGTGAACTGATCAAGTGTAGACAGTAGACGATTAATATGTTAAGCTAGATGCAAAATTGTTCAAAAGTGGATCATTTGCATGCCTCCTCATGAGAGATTGAGAACAGACATTGAGATCAAAACCACATTTTTCAATCTTCTGCTGAATGTGAAGCAGGATCCTTGTATTGAATTGTCAATCCATGATGAAAGTGCATCAAAAAAGGAAAAAAATAAATTACTAAGGTTCGGATCAAAATCTTCAAATTTTTTTATATTGATTTACGTTGACTTTGAAAATAGTTTTTCAATCAAATACAGCGATTCTGCTTCATTCGAACTGATTGTGCATGCTGTTTTTTAATCAATCACTCCCAATTTGTATGATTAAGTTGGATATCCAACCTCTTTAAATTGAATGCACGCAAATTATGTTTGATTAACAGAATACGGAGGTGACATAACAAGCGAGTCATCGGGTCAAATTGCCTCACCCCTCTACCCCTCATCTTATCCCCACGGTGCTCGTTATGTCTGGACGATCACCGTCGACACAGATCAATACATCAGAGTGACCTTCAAAATAATTGACATAGAACAAAGCAATGGTTGCCAGTACGACAATATCAAGGTTTGATAAACCACTAGTTTTTTTTTTGTTAATGGCGAGAGAATCTACTGGAGGGCACTAACACCGGAGCGGATAAAAGATAATAGGATGACGTCCTTCATATAATAATCTTTACATGGATGACGTCACAAAATGGATGACAACCATCAGCTTCAGTGTCAATGACCTCTGGTGGTGCTTTTCCATTGGAAATTATTGAAATTCAATCCGTTTAATTCATACACAGTTCTTACAATGATTGTCTAAAGTCTATGTTTGCAGAATATATTTATTTGATTCACGTTTTACACAACTAACTTGCACAGTATTTGAACCTACATGAGTGCCTACATAAGTGCCCATCAGCCATCAGTGGAATTGCGGTATTAGGAATTACGTGCAGGGCATGGTGAATCCAAAACATTCCGGAATTAAAATGATAAATATGTCACTTATCTACAGCCTTTATCGTTCAGAATGTTTTGCATCCACCCCTGGATGTCATAATTAAAGGCCGCCATTCCATTGATGGCCCCAACTTGGATGACGGGCACTGTACAGAAAGCATTTTCTGCTTAATTGTAATTAAAACAAGATTAATCAAGCTGAAATGCAAGTTGAACAAAACAATGACATTTTAAATTTGAAGTAGCATTTTATAGTAAAACAAATTTTATTAATTTTAAACATGTTGTAAAAATGTTGGAAATGCGTATATATGAGGTAGTGATAAACTTATATTGATTCATTTTTGACAATCAAATTTTAAGACGATGAGTTAACGCTGACGATGGACAATTTTTCCAGTTCTTAGATGGGCCGGACCCTGATTCTTTGGAAATTGGGGCATTTTGCGGAACGGAATTGCCGGCACCGATTCACTCGAGCGGAAACACTTTGAGAGTGGAGTTCAGCTCTGATGCATCATCGAACGGGCGAGGCTTCCTGATTGATTGGCAGGCAACACACCAAGCACCTGTTACACCCACTCCCCCGGGACCTAGTGTCACACCGAGTAAGTTTACTGTATTGTATTATGTTGTGTTTCTTTTTTTATTCTTTGGTTTTGTATTACTCTATCTTGCATTAAATTGTATCAATAATACTGTGGATGAGTTTCACTTATTTTGTAAATTTGTACTATTCATCCACAGCATTGAACATAATATATTGCAATATTAAAAGTTGAATATCGATATCGAGTGAAAAAATTGATTCAATGACAACCCTACATATTTTCATTTTATTAATTTTGCAGATCCTGGGTGTGGAGGAGATCTGATCGCCGGAGAGACAACGCAGTCATTTATATCACCTGGATACCCCCAATCTTATGCAAATAACCTGCTTTGCGATTGGCTGATCCAGAGTGAGACAGGCAGTAAAGTTTGGTTGAACATAACGGACATCGAATTGGAATCACATTCATCTTGCAACTTCGATTACGTTGGGTTGTATGCAGACGGTAAGTGGAAAGTTTTGCAGATAATCATAGGCATATTGGCCGACAAATTTGATAATTGAAGCATCCGGTATACCAATATATGACAAGGTTGTTTACTCCACTGGGACTGAGTAACATTCAACTCAATTCAATTAAATTTTGTTTAACTCACTACATTGTGGCATGGAGTTTAGAACATAAACAACAGTGGATTTTCACAGAAGGTTCTCTGTGTTTCCACCAGGTGGCTACGACAGAATACTGCAATTCTATTGGCTCAAAAATGTGCCCACCCTTGACTCTTATTGACTGAGGCAAAGTGCATCCTAGTAGCAGTATTTTTAGTGCATTTTAATGTATATTTGACATCTTATCGTTCAGTTGATTTCTGTTATTTCCTAGAGAAAAATATATTTATGGATTCAGTTAGTTATAACCTACTATGCCTGAAAGGCAAAATGAGTATTAATAAATGGAGAGGAAGACTTACATCTTGCTGAATTCAGGGCTGCTCAGTGAAAAGACTCATCAAGCACATAGGAACGCAAATAACATAATAAAACAATCATAATTACATGTACATAATAAAAATAATGATGCAGCACACAAGCAGTCTGCACCTGCTGCCATCTAGGGAGTATTCCCAGCAATCGGGCCTTAGTCTATTTTATTTGTGGGCTGTTAATAGACTAAGCGATAATTAAAAGCTCAAAAATGACCTGACCTGGATTTACATGAAATCGGCGAGCATCTTCTATAGAAGTTGGCGTTAGCCGCCTTTCAAGTCTGCGACCAGTGAGAGGCTTTCTCCTGGTGAGCTAAGTGTTCCCATGCAAATAGATATTATTACATGCCCAAATGTGCCACATGCGTTTTCCATGAGAAGGATAAACACACGGAAAACGCATGGTCTTTGCCTAATTATAATGAGGTGAAAACCATGCCTTTTCCATGCGTTTATCCGAACGCATGGAAAATGCACGTGGCACATTTGGCCATGTAGTATACTGCATTGTTCAATTTGAAAATTAATAGTGGCTAATGCATGTGGTATTGTTAAAAGAGAAAATACAGCCACAGCTATAAGTTTTTGGACAAGACTATGCCTTCGGTAATTGACAAACTTGTATCAATTTGATTGAATATATCAGATTAAATCAAATACATTTTTACTTCAGGAAGCCTGACTAGCACAGTAAGGAAGGTTTGCCGCAGGAGTTCAGTGGGTTACACCATAATGTCAACTGGCAACAAACTTCTCGTTAGGTTCAACACCGATTCCAGTGTCAACAAAACGGGTTTCTCAGCAGATTACAGAGCAGGTGAGCTTTTGATTTTCATCATAATGTAAAAATGTTGGTTATGTAGTCAAGAGTCGGCATTAATAAATACATCTTTGTATATTACTGTTTGGGTTTCTTCAGTTCACTGTACATTATTCAAATGCAGATCTTTTGATTTTAATACGACAGAAAAACACAACGCCATGCTTGTTCTTCAAACTTTTTACTGGAATTACTTTTATTTAAATGAGCAAAAAGTTGAAGGTGTTACTACGCCGTACACAAGCCCCCCTAGCGTCACATTCTGACACTAACTTTCAACATCCGCCATGCACATCAGTACGAAAATTGTGTGATTGTCCTTCGCTACTATCTTTGTCAAATATAAACTTCTTTTAATTAAATCAATCACAACTTGTCAACATGTACATTGTACGTAATTGCTGCTGTGACATAACAACATCCGCCATGCACATCAGTACGAAAATTGTGTGATTGTCCTTCGCTACTATCTTTGTCAAATATAAACTTCTTTTAATTAAATCAATCACAACTTGTCAACATGTACATTGTACGTAATTGCTGCTGTGACATAACAATGCGCTTTGTTTTGCTATGAATGTGTATGTATTAGTTAACTCCTTCCTATTCGGGATATAACTAACTAACATTTTTGTTGGTTATTGCCTGCTCAGAACAATAGAAAAACAGTCTTAAGTGGAGTATAAGTGATCATTGTACCTCGGCTCTCTTCTCACTGTATTTAATTTTTTGCTCAAAATGAAAATAAAGATAACATATGCCATTCTAGTTGGACAAGTTCTATCTACGATCATTTTAATTTTCAGTTTGTGGTGGTCTAACTGAAGGGGTCACGCAGGGGGCTATCATGAGTCCTGGTTATCCATCAAATTACGGAGCAAGTTCTAACTGTTCATGGACGGTGCGAGTAGCCAATGGCCGTACGATAGCGGTCACTTTTGAAGGATTCAATTTGCCTGGAACCAATGGTCAATGTGGCCAAGACAAAGTTTTGGTAAGTTTGAAAGATGGAAATAAAGTGTTATTTATTCGATTAAAATTTACATGATAACCTATCCAGGTGACAATCTAACTAAAGCATATTCCGTTTAGGAAAAACTGAGATCTCCTATAATGACCATTTGTATAGAAGTGCTACCTGCTGTATATGGCCACTATATTTTAAATCCCAGCCTGACTTTTCATTGTATTGGCCCTCTATTAAACGGCCATCTGTCTAACTGCCAAACTTACCGTCCTATAAAACTATATTGGACTTCTTGCCATCCATTGTTTGTATAATATGTGCTATTTCTCGAGATTACGAGATTATCCTTAATTCCAGCTATTAAACGGCGGATTGTCCGACTCTCCCCTTCTTGGCAACAGCCCATTCTGTGGCTCCACGGTTCCATCTTCCCTGGAGACGATGTCCAATTATTTGACAGTTGTGTTCACGTCCAGCGACAGTCCACCAAGCGGTCATTCTGGCTTTAAATTGGCCTATGAGGAACGATCAGTTACGTGCGGTGGTCACCTAACACTTAGCTATGACAGCCAAGATGGTGAGTAGTAGTAGTAGTAGTAATAGTAGTAGTAGTAGTAGTAGCAGTAGCAGCAGCAGCAGCAGTAGCAGTAGCAGTAGTAGTAGTAGTAGTAGTCAGGAGTGCCTAGAGGACGGGATGGTTAGGGGACTGCTGTATATAGTACTCTGAAATTGACTTTTTAGGCTTTAACACAATTCAATGAAGACAATATGAAAAGTGCTAGAGGGCTCTGGTACAAAAGCAGTTAAAGCACAATTAGATGACGTCATCATTTATTGTAACATTAATTAATGACATCATGCTTATCTGCTTTGATGCCAGTGACCTCTGGTGGAACTTGTGCTTTCCATTCTGTGTCATCAAATATCAAACGTCATATATGTCAGAAAAAAATAATGCTAAAGATGCTTTGATCACCTTAAAAATACACGTGGGATATTACAAATTTCAATCAACACACAAATTACTCATCCACAGGTTACATATCATCTCCGAACTATCCAGAGAACTACGCGGCCAATGTCGATTGCATCTGGGTCATCTCAGCTCCTCCCAGCACCGAGATTCAGCTTGATTTTGAACACGGTTTTGAAATTGAAGCTCATTCAGAGTAAGTCAAAACAATGTTGCGTAACATGATTATAGTATTCTTCTCTAGATAATGCGGCCCATGCATTGGTTACAAGAGTGCGCTTACCATTGTCTTATCACAATTAACGCTGATTGTTGATCTTTATTGCATCGTGAAACGGCCGGTAGATCCACAAATCCTTTGTCATTGACAAAAATCGTCAGGTTATTTGTTTCAGTGCCCCTGGTGGTGATTCTTAGAACTACTGCACTCTCTCAGGAGTGAGTTCATCACACTTTACTGGGGTGTTTTTCTGTGGACCTGAACATTTTTAAACACCCCTCCCCCCCCCCCCCCCCAAAAAAAAAAATATCTGGTTTTTGACAGACCCCCCCCCCCCCCCCCCCTCCTAACAACTAATGTGATGAAAAAGCTCTTGTGAATAGCCAGTGAGCAAAATCATTTCTGGAGCTGCCATTTTACAAAAAATATTTTCATTTCATCGTCAAACTTTCATAATTTATCAGTGTTTTTTTTTCTTTTGACAGATGCAATTTCGATTACGTCGAAGTGCGGGATGGTAGCACAGAGAATTCTCGCCTGCTGGGTCGGTACTGCGGCCCTGTTGCTCCTGGTACCCTCAAATCAACTGATAGTATTGTCTACGTACGATTCAGGACAGACAACAGCGTTCCTAAGAAAGGATTCAAGGCTAAATACTCTATTGGTAATGTGTTTGTGTACAGTCAATTCCGTTATCAGCAGCTGAGTGTTCGTAGCCTGATAGACTAGACATTTTCTTTGAAGACTTAAGTCTCAGATACAGTCTGAACCATGTAGTCTGTTTATAAAGAGGTCATTGTCTGGAAACCGATATTTTGCCTACCTTTTACACAGACCCAAATATATTGTAGTGTTCCCATTTCCATTTCTTTTACAAATTTAAGAAATGATCTCATCAGTGACGTGATGCTGATTATTAATATTTGTTCCATCATGAAGGACACTGAAAATGGCAGGCAGATCAACTTCCTTTTCAAAATTTCCTGAACTTGAGTAAAGAACCTGATAAAATAATATTATTTTGACTGTTACAGCGAGCTGTGGAGGCAGTCTACGAGCTGACGAGGGAAGTGTGTCCAGTCCCAACTATCCATCAACCTACCCAAGTGGAGCAGACTGCGAGTGGTACATCTACGCCTCTGACGGACATTTTATCACGTTCAGCTTCGAAACATTCAGCATGAGACCATCGCCCAACTGCACTGGGGACAGACTGGAGATTAGAGACTACAACTCTACTGGTGTGTAGTCAATAAATTTCTGAATGAAAACATTTCTGATCACTTGATATGTCATGGTTACCAGCAATTCTTGAAATTAAGGACAGGTGCGTACGAATCATGGACTGGAAAAGTCAGGAAAATTTGAACACTGATTTCCAGGTCTGGAAAGTTCAGGAATAGAGTCTTTTCACTGAGCAGCCTGAATTCAGCAAGACATAAGTCTTTCTTCTCGTCTTAGGTCATAACTAACTGATTCCATAAATGTAGTTTTCTCAGTGAAATAACAGATATCAAGTGAATGATAAGATGTCAAATATACGTTAAAATGCACTAAAAGTACTGCTGCTAGGATGCAGTTTGCTTCAGCCAACCAGAGTCAAGGGTGGGAACGTTTTCAGCCAATAGGATTGCAGTATTATGTCATAGCCACCTGGTGGAAATATAGAGAACCTTCTGTGAAAATCCACTATTTGTGTAAGGGTCCTTGAAAAGTCACATGGAAAACGGAGCAGGTTTAAGCAATTCCACAGTGTATTAATATTTGAGCACTCCGAGGAATGTTTGTCTTGTCAGCGAAGGATGCTGATCTGGATCTATATGTCTATGGCTTCTTCCAAGACAATGTTTCGGCATTGCAATATTTTGCCATCAATCTCACTCTGCTGTTTGTGCTGCTTATCATGGTGTTATAGCAAGACGTGACTGTACCCCACACTTTTTATAGCTCTGTTCAGTCCACTGGTACGCCACCATTATTGAGCTGTTCATTAAGTTACAAAAAGTATGAATGTATTACAGTAAAACCTCGCCATTAAGAACACTCATGATGCCAATGGGGAGAAAATGTACCACAAGAGGTCACTGCTTCCGTAGCGGATAAGTATTGTTTGATGACGTCATCTGTTCTGTGACGTCATCCATCTGACAATTATTAGTGACGTCATATTATTGTCTTTTTATGTGCTGCGGTTGTAGTGCCACCTGTAGGCTATGTTCTCCCCATTCTATTTGTCTAAGTGGTGATGTGGTCTTGACAGTGATGAAATACGCTGACTAGACTTTAAAGATCTGGGTCCAAAAATTGGGTGTTCATAATGGTGAGGTTGTCATAAAACAGGTTCGACTGTCACTGTATTAACATATACAGTCAAGATTCATTATAGCGAGACGTGACAGTACCTCAGTTTTCCACAGCACAGAAGTGAAAAAATAACAAATTTGATAGCTTGTTTTTGTCTGTTATACAGGTGACTTGTTGGCAACACTATGTGGCTCAGAGATGCCACAGCCAGTGTTGACATCGGACAGTTTTGGGTACGTCAGGTTTTACTCTGATAACCAAGACAACGCCCCTGGGTTTAGGATGAAATTTGAGGCGAGCGTAGAAGGTGGGTCTAAATATAATATTGTTGTTTATTTTAAAAGTATATGAACATATAAATGGTTTCCAAAAAAGAGAAACTTATCCGGTTGGAAACTATTAAGTGAATCATGATTCGTACAAAATGTAATGTTAAAATTTATGATGTATTTGTGTGGAATTATTAATAATTCATTAATTAACTAATAGGTTAAAAAATATGAAGTGACATTTAGGACGTCACCATCAAACTGGATTGTCAGTGGAGTGTTTTTGATTGTCTTTATTTGTTGATCATGAAAATATTTTCACCAGAACGACGCATTCCTTTCCCAATGTTAATCCTATGGAGATTATTTGAGAGCTGGTCAGAACACGGGTAGAAGAATGATCTGACCCCAATGACGCTATAATATTCTGTTGCCAGAGCTGTAAGCAACAAAATGAGCTGTCTATGTAGGCCTTATATTTGCCGAAATATACTGAAGAAACTCACAGGGTTCCCACAGTCATTGAAAATCCTGGAAAATCTTTATGTTAAGTCATGGAAAAGCCATGAAATTTTCGAAATTTTAAGAAGTCATGGAATTTTAGAAAGACAGAAAAAAGCATTGTCTACAATAAAATGGGTGGTGAGGAAGGCTGTACAGGGTGTGTGGAGGCCGTTATAATTTGCAGTGATTGACTTCATTGTGCAGATTTTATCGAAAGAAATCAGGGGAAATTCTGTGAATTTTTCATGGAAAAGTCATGGAATTTGATTTCTGTGGGAACCCTGAACTCAATGCCTGGATCGACGGGCAGTAATTTCTCTGGCTCTGAATACAAGTTTCTTACCAATAAATGATGAATCCATTGAAAGCAATGCTTCTCATAAAGAACATTGAATGGACCAAGTAGAGTATTTAGGTTGTTGAACAATATAATCTTGACTGGCAAAGAAACAAGGAATTGTGATCAAAGTCAAGTAGATATATCTTATTTTATCCCATGCACAGGTGCATTTTCTCCCCTATACGAGACTTTTCCTGGGAATATACCGAGGGAAAGTTAGCTGTATAAGGGAGTATACTGATATTTAAAATATATATATTAATAAAAAAATAAAAAAATCTGAGGCAACCCATGATATAACCTTTAAATCTATGGTAGCACAGAGAATTCTCACTTGCTCGGGTGTTGCCAGGGTTCAAGTGCTTCTTTATTCAATAGTCATTCAAAGAACTTTGGCTGATGGAACCTCTGCAGCTTAAGCCATTGATCTGCGCTGTAACGTATCCAAAGCTATTAAGAACTCTTTGAAGCTGCAACTAGCCGCAACGAGCTGCAACGAGCCGAACCAAGCCCTACTTAGCTGGCGACATTGCGATTTTGAATATACCTCAATATACACGCTACTTGGAACAAACTACCCATACCTTTAAATTTTATATTATATCAGTTGTTACTCGTCATCCAAATTAATCAATATATTTCATTATTCAGGCCACTACAACAGCTCAATCTATGTAGGAGGTTGGTTACGCATGATTATCAGTTCAATTTCAATCTTTCACACTTGTCTATACACTGTATATATTCATTAGTTTGCAACACACATTAGTATTTTTGTTGTCGTAGTTTCGTGTTACACCTCGCAGTCAGCACACAGCTTAAGGCATTGTAAATTATATTAGTAAGCAATCACGATGTTTTTGACTTGCCGCACTTTTCCCACATCGTTGTATTTGGTTCATCTACGGCACTAGACCATGAACTCGGAACTGAATTAAGAATTAAGGCCACACTTATTTGATTTTAGCTTCTCTGATCTTCTCAAGGCAACTCTGTTCGTCAAAAATATATATTAAAAAACTTTCATATCAAATAACATTGTGTCATATGGCTTCATTTTCTGTTAGTACATTTGTCATATTGTATGATCCAAGAAGCTAAAAATTTGAAAAGCCCCAGGACTTTTACACAACGCACATGTATAGACTTTGCCACTCGCAAAACACTATCACAGACAATTTTAAGGAGATTTCTTTTAAGGTAATGCAACAGAACCACTGTTATTGATTCGATCTTGAAAGCAAGGCAAAAATACGCTGTACACACAAAAATATTGTTCGATCTGTAAAGGTCTTAATTTTCCTGATAGTTGTAGGGCGTCTTCTTGAAAAAAAAAAGCTTCTTAAAAGGTTACATAATATCACATCGACCACAGGCACTCGTGGCTAGACACTAGACCATGAACTCGGAACTGAATTAAGAATTAAGGCCACACTTATTTGATTTTAGCTTCTCTGATCTTCTCAAGGCAACTCTGTTCGTCAAAAATATATATTAAAAAACTTTCATATCAAATAACATTGTGTCATATGGCTTCATTTTCTGTTAGTACATTTGTCATATTGTATGATCCAAGAAGCTAAAAATTTGAAAAGCCCCAGGACTTTTACACAACGCACATGTATAGACTTTGCCACTCGCAAAACACTATCACAGACAATTTTAAGGAGATTTCTTTTAAGGTAATGCAACAGAACCACTGTTATTGATTCGATCTTGAAAGCAAGGCAAAAATACGCTGTACACACAAAAATATTGTTCGATCTGTAAAGGTCTTAATTTTCCTGATAGTTGTAGGGCGTCTTCTTGAAAAAAAAAAGCTTCTTAAAAGGTTACATAATATCACATCGACCACAGGCACTCGTGGCTAGACACGATATAAAGGGGCGTTCACACCATCAAGGATAAGACCTATGACCAAGGACGTGAAAAATCGGCTATACGTGCTCACTCGTAGCTCTTTTAATCTTGTATAAAATGTGAGGCAGTCGTACATTGCTCGGCAGATGTCCGTCAACCGCTCGCCAAAACTCCGTCAAACTGCTTGGTTTTTCATAGGTGGTGATACATAGGTCGTATCTGTGACAGTGTGAACACCCTTTAGCACTTTGCCAACACCAAAAACATCATAAAACTCTGTGAATGGCAGTTACTCATTACACAACTATCTGTTCAGGTCATTGGCAATATTCTAGCAGTATATATTGTTTGGTATAATTTCTTCAAGGTGATTGGATGTCCTGGTTAAACTCAGTGTCCATCAAGCACATAATAGTGCCCCAGTGTAACATATTTTAAATTTTCACAGAATGTGGAGGAGCATTGACCACCTCGACGGGGACCTTTACTTCACCTAATTACCCCAACCAGTACCCGCACAACCGGCGATGCGAATGGATGATCACAGTGGACCCCGACAGAAGGGTGAGGCTCAACTTTAATGACTTTGAGCTGGAGGATGCAAGCAATTGTCATTACGATTACATCAAGGTATATTGATAAGATTATTGAAATGTATAAAGATGATTTTGATGTCTTTTTTTATTCAATCTATATTTCATTTCCGTGAATTATCGAAACAACATTAAACTTGCCAAACAAGGGGATGCTCCACTCGTTAGTAGTGTTACTAGCTTGCAAAAAAGATTACTGTGAGAGGTTGACATATCCCCCACCCTTGAAATAACTGAGGGCTGTTCCATTTTGAAAAAGAAGGGGGGGGGGGGGGGGGGTAAAGGGCAGACCTGAAGATTTTCCAGATATCGGGAGGGGGCGGGGGTCTGAAGAAAACTGATATTGGGGAGGGGGATGGGTTACCAGTATTTTCTTAATATCTTAATGTACAAATAAAGCAGGGGTGGGAGGTCTGTCATAAACCAGATATCAGGAGTGGGGGGGGGGGGGGGGGGGGGTCTAGAAATGTCCAGGTCCACCCCCCCCCCCCCTCTTTTTTTAAAATGGAACAGCAGCCCTGAAACAATACATAATATATGTATGTATATATATATATTGTATGATGCTCAGTAACATTGGCACATTAACTAGAAAATGTATTCTCGGGAGTCAGGGCATACATATTCAGTGCACGTCAGCAAAGTTGTGGCCAAAAGCCAAGTTTCGATCTTCAATAACGACGTCCAGGGGCAGATCCAAAACATTCCAACAGACTGGGAGGGGTGGTAGATAAGTGCCGTATGTGTATCTTGAGTGCCGTATTTGTATCTTTTGATTCAGAATGTTTTCACTGGATACCACGCATCAACTGGTATTTTGGCATGGGGACAGAATCTGAAACAATTAACCAAATTGCAAAAGAAAGCGGTTCGCACCATAACCCTCAGTAAATACAATGCATAGTTTTTTGAAAACTGAAGACATTATTATTTTATTTGAACTGAAATTCTATTATAACCTGGTGCATCAAAATCTCCCTAGATAGTTTTCTCAAATAAGAGTTTCCCAGGCAAGAAGAATTACATAATCATAATACGAGAAATAATCAAGCCTTAGTGACCCCTTTCATTAATATCAACTTCAAAATGTTCAATAATTAAGCGATTGCCAAAAATAATAAACCAGACATCTTCAATAATAACCGAAAAAATTCATTCACACAGCTTGGCAGGTTATCTAAGGTATATTTAAAATTACATCATAAATAATTACTCTGAAACATGCAGCATTTCAAATAGCTATGTGTCTGCCAAAATTGAGTAGCAATACAGACTCACGATCTTGCAGAGCCTAACTTATGATATTTTTTTCATGAGGGGTGGCCTTCTGGCAACGGCATTAATTAACAAAACGGGGTCTCCCAACTGTATTTTTTATGATAATTGATGTACTAAATTAATGTTGAATAAATTTATTGTCTATCTATCTATCTATCTATCTATCTATCTATCTGTCTATCTGTCTATCTGTTACTGATGGGAACTTCGATTTGTTATACTCCGATTCAGATTCCTTTTATTGAGCAATTACAATTTTAATAAAAGTCATGAAAAAAATGAAGCAATATGAATTAGTGTCATCAGTGAGCGAAATATTCTTGCGTAACTAAACCTATAACATTTTGATGGTCTACTGATAGGTTTATTTTCACCTCAAAGCCACTCATGATGACTTATGTTTTGAAGAGCTGCCAATCTCTTTCACCATGGCTCAGGACTAAATGGACGATCTTATTATTGCAGGTGTATAATGGCCTTTTGGATGACTCCCCCCTGATAGACACTTATTGCGGGGATTCCCCCCCTGAGCCTGTCGAATCAACCGGAAACACGATGAGAGTTGTGTTCTACACTGACGGTTCACAGACCTTTAAAGGATTCGCCGCCACGTATTCATCACAAAATGAAGCGAGTGAGTTGTTCTGACAAAGCAAATAACGGTGTTTACTCAAATAAAAGCCCACCCTTCTATTTTTAGGGAGAATCGCAGCCGGGCTTTTATTTAAAGTGGACCTCTATCCGAGGTGGCTTCAATTATTTTAGGGGGAATTAATGAAGAACACCACAAAAATGTGAAGATGTTACGAAATCAGCTCTGAAAAACCTCAAATTTGTGGAATCAATTTGTTGGATTTGAGTTCAGTTCATTTGCTCTGTTTAATGATAAATTGTAGGTGTAGCAATAAGCAATTATTAAAAGGGGTCACTGATCACTGGGACCCGGAGCTATCATGGCCATAGTTTGAATACTGTGTCAATGTTATGTAATGATACATATCTTCTGTGAAAAATTAATTGTCATTTCTTGTTGTGGGTTACGCTACATTTATGAATAAGGTTGGTGGGTGATTAGGGCTTTACGTCCTGTATTTCTGCACCAATTGGGCTAATTAGGACAGGCAGAGACCATGGCAATGAGACGAAGGATGAAACAGCCATCCAACTTAGGCTCGACCGGGAATCGAACCCGGGACTCAGCGGTTGGAAGCCCAGAGCGCTACCTCTGAGCTAGGCCTCCGCCCACATTTATGAATGACACGTGATTGATGTTTTGTATCATTTCCAGCCTGTGGCGGTCGGTTCCAAAGTGGCACGTCATCTGTCGGATCAATTACATCTCCTGGGTATAACGACGTAAATGGAACTTATGGCAATTCCCAACAGTGCATCTGGCTCATAGAAAACCAAGCCCATTCTAATTCATCAATTGTGTTGAATTTCGGCGAAGAATTTGATGTGGAGAGTCATGGAGAGTGTTTTTTTGACTTTTTGGAACTCAGAGAAGGTATTATTATAGAGCATTCAATCAAACTGACGAGTTATCTTCATAAATACGGTTGACTCTAGCTGTCTGTGGCGACCTTTACCTGGCTGTGGTCTAAACATGCTAAAGCCAGCTGCTTCTGTCCACTTCTTTAGCAAATAATCAGCTTACATCTGTCGCCAGATAAATGTAAAACTTGGTAAATGTAAGAAATTAATCTAATATATCATAGATATGTACTTTTATATCCGGTTTTGAGTAGCCAGCTATGACAGCTTTGTCTAGTTTCAAGTTGACGGGCCATTAATAAAGAAACTGTACATTTTGCATTTGCGATTTATGGAAGTGTTGATGTGATATCGTGCTGTTAAAAGAAGCTCTGGCCGATCCCTAAGTTTGTTGTTTGCCCAAGCAATTGTTGATTCCAGGGAAGGTGTTAAAATTTTATGTGGGCCAGAAGGTGATTTAGACAATTTAGTTTCTATAATCTGATTAGGTTTTGGGTCATTCATTTCATTGCCATTTATATTGTCCCTGTTTAATGTTGATAGACAAGTTGATAAACATTTTGCTTTGATTCGAAGGTTTTGACGAACAAGGTCACTTCTACGACCGTCTTTGCGGCAACTCGACCTCACCGATCATCATGTCTCCGGGACCTGCTCTGTGGGTCAGATTCGTTTCTGATGTTTCTGTGGTAAACAAAGGATTCACTGCCACATACTCATTTTCAAGTAAGTAATTCTCAGTTCAAAGGGATATTTGATGGAGGAACTTTAGTTTGTCTGTCTAGGTATCATCTCTTTGCTAATGTGAAGTTATGGAACCACTGAGACCTCAATGTTGGAAGGGTGTGTGTGTGTGTGTGATTAGGGCTTTACGTCCCGTATTTCGGTACCTGATGGGCTAATTAGGACAGGCAGAGACCATGGCAATGAGACAAAGGATGAAACAGCCATCCAACTTAGGCTCGACCGAGAATCAAACCCGGGACCCAGCGGTTGGAAGCCCAGAGCGCTACCTTTGAGCTAGGCCCCCGCCCCCCATTATGTTGGAAGGGACACTTTCAACTTGTCTGTTCCTCCGTCATGTAAGCCGTCAGATGTAGTTTTCATGCGACACTTCGTAATTAAGACTGACTCAATAATTTACAATAGAAGTAGAGATATGTACAGCAGAACAGAAGGAAACGTAGTCACATATGTAAGATTATAAATTCTTTCTCTTGCGGGTGACCTCTCTAAGGTTGTGACCAGCTGCTATCGAGAGGCCACCCAGAATAAAAACAAGTCTGAAAACCTTTAAATCGCCTACTTTGTAAGTTAACCTGGACAACCACAAGCGACCTTCTAAAACACTCACGCACTTTTTTTTTTAAATTAATTGGCAAATGTTTCACTAATTATTTCAGCTTGTGGAGGAATAATAACCACAGAGGGAAGCGGTGTCATCACAAGCCCGAATTATCCTCAAAACTATGATCATGACGACAACTGTGCGTGGAAGATAAGAGCACCGGAAGGACACCAAATAAGGGTATGTTCAATGGAATATATTAAAGATTGGCAGCTTGGTGGCCTTATGGTTAAGGCATCTGCAAATTCCACATTGGCCAGCTCTGCTGAAGTGCCCGCTTTAGGTCCCTGGCCCAGACACTCTTCATGAACTACATCTCAGCTGGATGTTGATTGCATGAGACGTTAATTAGGAGGTGCCTTGTACTCGGTATCTAAAGACCTGCCATGGAATCAATGTGTAACATGGTATGGACTCCAAGCAACCTTATCATCTCATCATTACGTCTGTCTCTGGCTTGCAGCTGGTCATATAAGCCAACTAAGCTACAGACCCAGTAGGATTGAGACATAGACAATATTTTCTCTACTTGTTCCGGCAAGTAAATGTGTAACATGGTATAGACTCCAAGCAACCTTATCATCTCATCATTATGTCTGCCTGCAGCTGATCATATTAACTGACGGAGCTTCAGACCATGTCATGTTAAACAGAATATGCCTTCAAAATTGTTCAAATATAATTCAAAGTCGGCAGTGTTAGCGGCCTCCTTTGTTTGCATTGGTCTTCGGAAGCCAGCGTGACAAGGCATTGTATCCGCTTTTACAACAGAACCAAATGCCCGTGAAAATTGCCGCATAACACGGCGAATTTTTGCGGTTTCGAGAGGGAGTGGATACTGTATTTGTTCAGAAAGATATTCTATGATGTTCTGGCTTTTATTTAATGTATACTTTGAGAAATTTGATCAACTTTTGAAGAAGTTATGCACTCCAGTCATCGTGGTTAGCGAACGTTCACTTTGATAATGTCAGCTGTCAAATGGTATGGACGTCGAACATGTATACAACCAGCCTCCAGCCGCCTTTGTTGCACATCTTATGTGCTCTAGTTTGTCACTGCGGGTCTGGATAAAATGTAGCAAGCCACTTGGACCAAATGTGAAACATTTCATGAGATATGATATTTTTTAATATAGTGTATTAAATGTAATATAAAAGGTTAGAGTGGAGTCCTAAAGCCTGAAATAGAAATACAGTATAAAAATTGTATTATTCTCCAGATCCAGTTCACAGATTTTAAACTCGAGGAACATGATGAATGCCTTTTTGACTATCTTGTGATTTACAACGGGGGACTTGCATCGTCTCCAGAAATGGCCAGAATGTGCAACACACAAGACCCCCTTCCGCAGTATTTGTCCCAGAGTAACGAGCTTCGAATTGTGTTCCACTCTGACGGCAGCTCATCAGCAAAAGGTTTTCGTCTCGAGTATTCAGTTGATTCACAGGGTATGTTCTATTCGTCGTCTCCCAGATTTTCTTTCAAAAGTAATTACATTATATTGTCTCACACTCGAAATCACGGAAAATTCACCGCTCATCAAAATTCATTGTGACCCCCCAAAAGTGCAAGAAAGCACTTTTTGTGGATTTTTGTGATATTTAAATATACTATACATAATGAATGTCCACTTGTTTTGTGGGCATATTTTTCCATAAATGGCATGGAACAGCGCAAAACGAACAAGAAATGTTAGCAATGAGTCAGAGCCCAACTTTCTAGCTCAGAAAAACAGTACTTGGAACAAAAAAAAAAAAGAAAAAATTTGGCCAAATGGTTCCTTGTAACTTCTGCTGCTTCTCTGCGACCATAAAAAAATGCCCATAGTGATGAGATAATGGCAAAAACTATCATTCAAAATATAGGAAACTCGAAGTTAATTTGTACAGAGAGGGGTTTTTATGGGTTAGAAAGTTGGGCTTTGACTTTTGGTAACATTTTTTATCCATCTTGTGCTTCTCCATGACAAATGTTTAAAAATAAGATCGAAAAACAAATGGACATTTATATTAGATTATATACTTAATAATTTAATTTATGCTGAGTTGCACCACAACAACCTGGTTACCTTGATAGAAAATGTAACAGGTATTTTTATTGACCAGTGAGTTATGTCTTCTAGGATACAACTTACCATCATAACAGTTTTCTGTGTCCAACTGTAAATGAAACCCGTTTATGTTGCCAGAAATTACCTGTAATTAATTACAAAAAGTAAATTTTTTGCAAAAGTTTTTTTTTGTACTTCTTAACTACTAAAATTTGCCACAACATCAAATGTTGCCATCTTCAGTGAACAATATTAGACATTAATTTATCTGATGCCTGTCATGTAAATGACATGAAAATTTAGTCATAAATAATAATACTATAATAACTGACATTTCAGTGTTTTATTATCAGGGGTGGTGAAGTTCAATGTTATGGTGAAACTCAAAAGTCATCAAGTGTAAAAGTAACGAGTAATTTTTTGCGTCTGCGTAAATGGTTTTGAATGATCGTTTTCAGCATGTGGTGGTCAAATCCACAGTAACGAGGGCATCATTCACACACCCAACCATCCGGCGCATTACCCCGAAAACGGGGAATGCATTTGGGAGATAAACGTCCAAAATGGCTACCACGTTGAGCTCACTTTTGATCCCCACTTCGACATGGAAATACAGAATCCGCCTTGCACCAATGACTTTGTGGAGGTGAGTCCATAATCTGATAATGCAGTGTATGAGCTGAGGCTACAAAAGCTACCGATCCATCTGACCCAAACAATTATTTTTCATGCCGCACTGCACTTATGATTTATCAATAAACAGACTGGAAACCCTTACTGTCCCAGTTTGAAACTCCTGTTTATGACTGGTGGACTGCCCCTTATTTCCAACACTGGTCTAATGCGTTTCTATACAACACTCCTGAAAAAATAAACATTCAGTTTTTTAACCTAACATTTTCTGAAAATATACGTAGCCACTTATTTCAGGTGACAGACTATCATCACAATGGCTCGGAGACGTTCCTTGGCAGATTTTGCGGCAACCATGCACCTCCCGTTTTGAAGTCAACGACTAACATGATGAGAGTGAAGTTCAGGTCTAACAACAGGATATCAGGGAACGGTTTCAATGCTTCATTTGCCGCTGGTATGGAAAAGTTATGTTATATGGACAAGTTAATTTTGTGGTGGTAAAACAAAATATGACCAAAAAAGAATGGACATTAAATATGGATCCTTCTATAGTTTGGACAGGTTACTCATTTGCTGGTTATTAAATGCTGGAATGTAGTGATTTTTATTACATATATGCATTGCATGGTATTGTAAAATTCTGAGAAATTAGTTATGATGTTGTAATAGATTGCATTTTCTTATTTTCAGTCTGTGGAGCCCATTACTGGATGGAAAGAGGCACGCTTGTTTCACCAGGATACCCGAACAACTATGCTAACGACTTAAACTGCAACTACACGATCACGGTCGATCCTCAAAAGTTCATCATTCTGACGTTTCAACCGTCGCATTTTGGAATCGAAGGTCTCAGAAATAAACCTGGTCCTTCTGATAAATCTTTGCCCACAAATGTACCTCCACGTTGGAAAGATTTATTAGAAATACACAGAAATATAACGCGAGAGCGACCTGGAATCGTCGTAGAGCGGCCTCCCCTGCATCGTGGTAAAATTTATGTCATTTTCTCCGGCATGCCATATTAAGTATCGCCAAGTAGGCATGACCGTGAAATAGGATCCAGGCATGGTGCTTGGTACGTTCTGTATATAGCTAATATAAGCAAGTGTAAGTAGCATACATTGAAAAGTCAAGTGCATTCTGCTATAGTTTTAATTATATTGGTGAAAATGGTGTGAAAAAAAAAACAAGGCATGATGTTTGGTATGTTTCGTATTTAAGTAGAATGCATTTAGAAGTCACCTCCGCTATTTTTACAAGAACATACCTGGTGTTGTGTGTAGAATGCCAGCAGCACTAGGCCTACATATGTAAACACTTTAATACACAGGGAAATCCTGCCAAACTGTTTTAACTTGCGCTTTCGTACAGTTTTGGAAGTACAGCTATAAATGGCACACCATTAGAACCGCGATACAAGAGCGCAACTTACAAACCAAATTTCTGACCAGTAGAAGCCGAGAAAAGTTCGATTATAGTACAAATTCGCAAAATCCCCCCTCCCTGCCTATGCTACTGCTGCGTTGACCCATTTATTCTCAAAACTCAGAGCGTTTGTTCGCTTAAATATACCTGGTCTGTCATAGAACATAGTATGATAGTTCTATACTTGATAAAGGCCTAGGCCCAGGTATAAAAATATTGGTGAAAAAGGAACTTTTTCGTACCTTGAGTTGGATTGGGGAGTGGTGTCAGGAAATAGTAGCGCTGATGTAACGATGTTAGAAAATTACATAAAGCACGGTGCCGCCCTCCAGTGTCTATCTGTGACTTATTATCGACCAAGTCACTTGCGAACCGTTCAACCGTAGAACCTGTGGTTTAGCAGCTGGGTGGCCTAATGGTTAAGGCTTCTGCCAATTCCACATTGGCCAGCTCTGCTAAAGGTCCCAGGTTCGATCCCCAGCCTGGGCACTTTTCATGAGCTACATCCCAGCTGGGTGTCGATCGCCTGAGACATTAAATTGGAGGTCCCTTGTACTTGGTGTCTATGCTGAGGCAAGTAAAAGACCCCATCCGTGGGGTAAATGTGTAACATGGGTGGACTCCTCTCTCTCACCTCATCAATCAACCCTCCATAGCGGCAAGAACTTGCCTTAGAGGGCTGCACTTTCTCTATCCATCTATCTATCTGGCTATTAAACTGTCTATCTATCCATCTATCTGGCTATATATCTATCTATCTATCTATCTATCTGGCTATTTAACTATCTATCTATCTGGCTATTTAACTTTCTATCTATCTGGCTATATATCTATCTGGCTATTTAACTATCTAACTATCTATCTGGCTATTTAACTATCTATCTGGCTATTTAACTATCTATCTATCTGGCTATTTAACTATCTATCTTGCTATATATCTATCTGGCTATTTAACTATCTATATCTATCTGGCTATCTATCTATCTATCTACCTGGCTATTTATCTATCTATCTGGCTATTTAACTATCTATCTATCTGGCTATCTATCTTAGGTAATGAGTTTACCTTTCTTCGAGTTCTGCAGTTATTCCATTACATCCTCTTCCGCTAAATTTTTTTTCCAGTTTATAACTTCACTTTAAATTTAATCTGAACAGATGTCTGTATTTTGGGCAATTTTCCAAGATATTTTTAATCAGTATATGTTATTAACTCGCCGTGATTTTTCAGCTGTGACGGAGGAGGTGTGGAACTATTATTATCCTCAATACAGTTTCCCCGGAATAAGTAATTTTATTTCCTGTTTGGCATGTTGTGAATAATAATCAACAACCGAAAAGTAAATAATTATTGATTTCAAATAAACCCACATCATACTTGATCCCAATAATCCAAATGAGATTTTGATTGTCGTCAAAAATTGAAATTATGAGAGATTTGACAGATTAAGTAATTGACCAGTTATTTCTGTTCAGTTAGATTAATTATATATTAGATTATTTAATTACATTTATTATATTATATTTGATTGTTATTGATAAAGAACATCGTTACCTATCATTTTATTTTCCTACTGCTCATTTCCCGCTTTGATGGATCAGAGAAGCTAAATCTAAATATGAAATAAATGTCTCCGAATGGTCAGATAAAATTCACTCAACTGCCCATAAACAGTCATATGAGAGAGTAGAATTACCAGCAGTTTCCACAACTGAGTCACTAATGTTAGTTTTAGCTGATAGATAATTTCTTTAAGCATAGCGAGCTAGAATTATTACAAATTGAAGTCCAAAAGTTCCGGATCAATTTTCTTTTAACTTTTCACAAAATAATATTCAAAATATCTTTCGGGTGCCGATTATATCCTGCAACCAATTAATTTAACTGATATTAATCTCCGGAATTGGTGAATTGTTATGAATTGTCCAGTTATGTCTTAAAAATTTGGTTTCCGCAGATCTGCAGAAAAACATCTGGCTGACTTTGTGCATGTCAATTGATTACGGTGGATTTTAAATGTACACTGTAGTGGACTAACCTTTTGAAATCTTCTAACATTTCGTCAAACAGGCAACCTTGCCTAAACTGAATGAACTGAAGTCAATTTTCCCCACCTTTTGAACAGAGTTAAATGACATTTAAAATTAATTTGTTATTGGATTTATTCTATTAAAAATGTTTGCATTTAAGTCGAAACTTTGCCTAATCAAATCAAATCAAATCAGGTGGGCCATTTGAATTCATTATAGGCACGGGTTATTGTAGTCTACGACCTTGTTTGGTCATGCAGACAATAGTTATTGTAGTCTACGACCTTGTTTGGTCATGCAGACAATAGTTATTGTAGTCTACGACCTTGTGTGGTCATGCAGACAATAGTTAGTCTTGGGTATGCATATCAATAATATTGAAGATGCTGAGGGCTGTTCCACTTAAAAAGGGGGGGGGGGCAGACCTGAAGTCGGGGAGGGGGGTGGTTGACCAGTATTTCTTAATATTTTGATGGGGGTGGGGGGGGGGGGGGTTGGTAAAAAACCAGATATCAGGGTGGGGGTAAAAAACCAGATATCGGGGTGGGGGGGGGTCTGAAAATTTCCAGGTCACTCCACCCCTCCCCCTTTTTTTTAAATGGAACAGACCTGATGTGTTCTATAATAAGGTCACATGTATTTACAATATGCATGCCACAATTAGGCTTTAAGATAAAATAGTATAAGATTAATAAGTTCAAATAAGACTTCAACCATAGATTGATGGGTCAGTCTTGCATTGAACTGGCGAACCATATCTTAATTACAATGTAAAGAAAGTTTTAATGTAATTATAAGTTTACATCGATTTTTAAGTATTTTATTATATATTGTATGCCACATGTTAAAATATATCCAACATATTGATAAATTGCAGAACGCATGTGATTTAGTTTGGCAAATTAGAAATTGATGTAATTATATTATATTTTTCATTTGAGTTTAATCCTAAAGTTTGTATCTTTCAGAAATCAAAGTTATTTCAAATCTAAGATTAGACTAAAACTGAATCCCATTCAAGAATAAGTTGTAAGCTTAATAATAAATATGTTTCATCCAATATTTTCAGACGGCTACCTGTGTTCTTATGATTACATCTCGATAAATCAAGATAGCAGAAACAGGATTTGTGGGTACACCGCCCCTCAACCGATTAGTTCCCTTGGCCAGATGGAATTGACTTTCGTCTCGGATTATATGATCACTGACAAAGGATGGATCGCTACTTACGAGACATCAGGTGGGCCTTATATTACTGATTCAATTTAATTTGATTGGACCTCGTTTTACTTTTTACAGTTCAAATAAACTTTAACTGTACAAAGGCTGGCGGATGCCTACTGGGGTATTGGTCATATACCAGAAATACTAAAGTTACCCTCGCACAAAGTAGTTCAGTCAAAGGCTCAGGTCTTGATATTTCTTAGGTTTTATGACTATCAGGTTCCACTATGACCTATGAAGTCAAGGTCAGTCATTCCAATAAGGCTGGTAAATTCACGTCTGACCTTGGACCCAGAAATACCAATGCGATACATGACATCCCTGCACCCCAATTATTGATGACGTCATCTAGTCTGGTGTATTAGTGACGTCACGTATTGTATTAGTATTTCTGGGTCCAAGGTCACACGAGAACTGACTAGCCCTCTACACACGTTGGTCTTGTAAGTAGGAAAGGGTTTTAATATCAGGTGAGGCAAATTTCAACTAACTTATGAAATGACAAAGAATCGCCTCATAATATTATATGCAGTCAAAAAATTTTAATTTCCTTTCTTTCAGAATGCGGAGGTGTCTTCAGAGATTACTCAGGCATCATACAGACACCAGTGTTGAACGAATACCATGACAACGCAAACTGCACTTGGAACATAACCGTCTCGGCTGATAGAGTCGTAGAACTAAAGTAAGCCCAGTTGAACCTGAGTCAAGCCGTCACCAACCTTGCATGTTTTCCAGGATTATTATCAGAAAGTCACTTACATTACTTTCGGACATATATTAAAAAATATTTGATATGATAGATTAGAATTGCAGAACAACACAGATTGTTATTCTCATGCTTTTGTTGATTAGAATTTTAGATCTAAATTCGGGCCACAACATTTACATACACCTCAGCGAGTTTGTCCTAAAATAAACTGTTGATAAAATCACCCGAGTGAAGCAAGGTTGCTAAAACCTTCGATAAAAAACAAAGGGAAAATATAATTTTAATTGGAATGTGAAAAATGTGGATTACTTATTCAAGAGAAAAGATGCGGAATTTCATGTAAACTTTTTGGCCAGACCGTACAAATTCAAAATTATCTTAAGACAGTGATTTGAGGATTACATATTCTTTTATTTCTGGTGCTAGTCTATGGAATAAACTCCCATTAAAGATCATACAATGTAATAATCTAGTCAGCCGGAGACAATGCTTGAAGTCTCACAAATTCCTGTGCCAATGTGGAGCTTGTTTTAGGCAAACTCTTTAATGTTAAATGTTTTTATCTTCTCATTTATATTTGTATATATTATCATCTTTTCATACTCTCATTCATCTGTCGGTCAAAAGCTTTTGCTTGTGTTTTATTGTAGTTTACCAATCCGACTTTAAATAAATATTTCTTTATCTTTGAAGGTTCCTGGATTTCTCGATAGAAGCACACAGTGAATGTCGATATGATTATGTTGACATCTACGACGGTGACGATTTTTCATCACCTTCGATCGGAAAATTCTGTGGACAGGAAATTCCAGGAGCCATCAAGAGTACCGGAAGGAGCATGTTGCTTAATTTCATTTCCGACAACTCTGTGTCCACAGGAGGTTTCCGGGCAGCCTACAGAACTGCATTTGGTAAAATCTTATTGAAAATTGTACTTTATTTCGAGTTAGCGTTGTACCAGTTACATGACTATTTCGTGTAATTTACGAGAGTAACATTTTCATACAGTTTGCCGACACAAACTTTATACAGTAGTACCGAATAAACGGACATCTGTTTTTCGGTCATATTTTTCAACAAATAGCATGGACCAGCACAAAATGCGACAGAAATGTCAGCAAAACATCTAACTCCAACTTTTTAGCTGATAAGTAAACGTCTGTGACAAATGAAATTAAAAGATTTCTATTTTCTCCAATGCAATTTCTGCCACTTCACTGTGACCATGTTATGGCCATAATGATTAACAGGCACAAACTAATCATTGGAAAGATTGGAAACCTGACGTTATGTACCCTTGTGATGTAGTACCCAGAAATACTAGTACAATACATGACGTCATGAATGATTGGGCTGTGGTGATGTCATGTATTGTATTAGGGCTGTTCCATTTGAAAATGAGGGGTGGTGGTGGTGGATTAGGGCTTTACGTCCTGTATTTCTGCACCTGATGGGCTAATTAGGACAGGTAGGGACCATGGCAATGAGACGAAGGATGAAACAGCCATCCAACTTAGGCTCAACTGGGAATTGAACCCGGGACCCAGTAGTTGGAAGCCCAGCGCGCTACCATTGAAAATGAAGGGAGGGACCTGAAGACACTGGGGGGGTCTGGGGAAACTGATATAGGGGAGGGGGGATGGTTGACCAGTATTTTCTTATTATGTTAATGTAGAAAAAAGCGGGGGTAGAGGGGGGGGGGGGGTTTGTCAAAAGCCAGATGTGGGGGGGGGGGGGGGGGGGGGCGGTCTAAAAATGTTTAGGTCCGCCCCTCTTTTTTAAATGAAACAGCCCCTAGTATTTTTTGGCATGAAGTCACACAAGAACTGAGCAGCAATGTTGGTATTTGGCTTCTGTCCATTTTGTTGCGCTCCAAGTTAAAAAAAATAAAAATAAGATCTTGGAAAAACAAATTGACATTCATAACAAATCCTACTTTGAATGTAATTTCACACAGGTGTGAACCAAGGTTGTGGGGGAGTTCTCAATGGCACCAGTGGCAGAATTACTTCGGTCAACACCACACAAGGCCAATACGAATCAAATTTGGACTGCGTCTGGCAGATCATTGCGCCAGGAAATAAAAATGTTCGACTTCATTATGAGAGTTTCAGTGTTGAGGAAGGAGAGGAATGCGAATATGACTTCTTGGAGGTAAGAAATCCCCTGAAATAGTGTCTTATATTGCATAGTAGTACTGTTATTATATGTTATTGTATTGCATAGTATGTATTGTATTGTATGGTATTGTTTCATTGCATTGAATTATATTGCTACAATATAGCAACCGCAGCTAAAACAATCATCAAAGGAAATAATCAATTAGAAAGTATGACATCGTGCCTTTGAGTCATTAACTTAATGAAATTGAACTTCCCACCTCCTCCTGATTTTATCATTTTTCCATCACTTAGTTTAATTTATTAAACTGTACCTTAGCAGCGATTAAATTGTGGAGAAGGTCTTTTTTTAGGTAATTTTATAAAGTGTAACTATAAACAATCGGCAAGGTTGTGGGCCTTAATAACGACGGCCAGGAGTGGATCCAAAATATTCTGACAGAAAGATACAGATGAGGGATATATCTAACGTTCTTGTCACTCGGAATATTTTACGATCTGCTCTTGGACATTGTTATCGCTCGTAACTTTGCTGACCGCTGCATAATTGATGATGGGTGTTGCGAGTCAATGATATTGAAATATAAATACTGACAACCTTAGACAGCTGTAGCTATAACTGGCTAAATCCAGCTGCTTCTGTCTACTCCTAGCTCATAGTCGGCTTACACCTACCACCACTGAAAAAATATAAACCTTGGTAAATGCAAAGAAATTTATCTAATATATCATACATATGTATGTGCAATAGACATGCATCTATCTTTTCAACAAAAAATTTACAAATATGCGTAACTCTCAACTTATGCACCAGGTGGTGCTGCATGTATTTTTAGATCCGGATTTGAGTAGCCAGCTATAGCCAGACAGTTCCGTTTAGTGGCAGGTAGCATCATATAGCAGAAGTTGTCTAGCTTTGTCTAGGTTTAATTTGACAGGTTGTTTTTAAAATGAAACTAACTGCATCTATCAATCACTTTAATAAAATCACAGGGCATTATCATGTTCGCGGCATTTTATGTTATATATATTATTATAATGTTATTATAATGTTAAAGTTTGATACATTTAATTTAAATTGTGTATCATAATATTAATATGTTACAGTTTGATAAATTTAATTTTAGGTGCGGGATGGCATGTTCAACACAGATCCCCTGGTGGGAAAATTCTGCGGCATTAGTACTCCATCTGATTTCACGTCCGCTTCGAATGTTCTTTTCTTGCGCTTCTATTCCGATGACTCTGTCCAGGCCCGTGGTTTCACCATAACATACACCACGCAAGATGGTTAGTACACTGCCTGACAGGGAAAAAGAAACTAACAGGCTATGTCCGTTATCTACAATAGATGTCTTTGTCAAAATGTTTTTGATCCGCCTTGAAATTTGTTGATTTGTTATTAATTTGGATTTGTTCCTTGATAGCGGTACAGAGGGCAACTCACAGATGTACATCTTTTTATATAATTTATTTAAAAATATATGTGGAAATGATCAATTCAGTTAAGTTGATGCTAGGATCATGGATAAGTTTGTAGGTGGGCGACCTTGACCTATTTTGGAGGTCATAGGGATAGAAATCATTGCAATTATTGTGGGATAACTTCCAGTTGGACAATCTTGATGGTGGCTTCCTCTGTCAATAGCTAGAAGCTCAGTATCATTTCATCTGCTTGGTATAAAAAGTTACCAATAGTTGACATAGGCACGTCAGTGGCCTCAGTCTATGTACGGACTTTGTCATGGTTGAGCGATAATGGTCGTCGTTGAGCGATGATTTAACATGTCGTTGAGTTCAGCAAATCAGTTGTTATTGATCAACTAGTTCAGAAACGCAATGTACAAGACCCAGAGCTGTATAAAATTATCTATCCTAGTGTCTATAGGTCGGTTACTGGGCAGATTTTGCCGGAAAGGCTCCATACTGGAGAAAATGACAGAATTCCATCCGTTTTAGAGCCCGACGTATGAGCGCTAGCATCGTGATTGTCGTGATTGCGGCGCCCCTGGTGGTTCACATCTGAATTACATTTCCTCATTGATCCAATTGATTAGGATAGTTTTGAAAAAGGTAGTGAGGCAGTCATCGCTCAATGGCAATTGGGGTGGTGTGGAGTGTAGCCGTATAGGTCACTCCTCAGAGGTGTCAATTAAGTGAGAATTGCAGTCAAAGGCCTGGTAACAAAAATAGTGAATTGGATTTATTGTTGCATTTGATGGGATTCTATCTCAGCCATGGACAGAAATATGTGTTGGGTGAGAATCTGTAAAATTCCCAGCTATTCACTCTTCTTTAATTGAAGAGACACATTCAACCTATCTATTCATCCGTCATGAGAGCCGTCGGGTCTAGTTTATTCAATGCGTTTGACTATTTCCAGCTGACTGCGGAGGTTCATACATGGCTGAAGAGACATCAAAATCAATCTCATCCCCGAATTATCCGAACGCGTATCCAGCAAACTCCAGGTGTCGATGGACCATTGGTGCACCAGAGGGAAGCACTGTGCAGGTGGATTTCGAAAATATCAACTTGCCAGATACGGAAGGATGTCCATCTTACTTTGTGGAAGTGAAGGATTATCCTGTGGTAATTATTGACTTATAAATAGAAGTGGCAGACGCTGCAGTCAGGGAATTTAGCTAGGACAACGAAATTTGCAATTGTTCAGCGCCAATTTTACATTGCAATAATAGCCATCAGGCAAGGAGAGGCACAGACAATTTTATAATGGCGCCCCCTGCCCCCCCCCCCTCGATCCCCATCTTAAATTTTCTGGATCCGCCACTGATGACAGCCAGTGCAAGGTGTTTGGCATGTTTCTGTGGCAGCTCCTGCAGAGATTACCATGTGAAAAACCTTTTAGAAATGTGGTCTTTTGATGATTCTCACTGAGAATTAATCTGAGGAGTCCCTCAAATACTTTCATAGCGTATCTTAGTCTGGCCCTGAAGTTACTTACACTTAATCAGACCATCGTTCGCTTGATCTCCACATCTATTTCATCTATTTAGAGCAAATAATGTCTTTATGTTACATTAACAATTTTGACCATGTTTTTTTTTTGTTTTTTTTTTCTATCAAATTTTATAGCAGCAACCTTGTTTCATTTGGATTGTTTTATTCACAATCTAATTTATGACATCTGGATCGAGTGCATGTAAACTTCGTTGTTGCCTGACTGTACATCAGTTTGACTTTGGAGTTCCAAGTTCATTGGTTAAATGGATCGATGTATATTAACATTTTAATTAACACTCAAACATGAACATTTGATTTCGTTTCAGGGTGACGAAGGTAGCACATTCCATTACTGCGGAACAAACGCCCCACACGTCTTCCAATCCATCGGGAGAACAGTTCAAGTGAACCTCATTACGAGGGGTTCAGTTTCTGGCACTGGATTCCGACTTAATTACAAGATCGCTTGTAAGTGACACCAAATTTCATTAGGCACATTCCACAGTATTGGAAACAAAACTCAAAATGAAATCATGAGGAGCCAGGACTCCCTATTGGCTTAGGCAGAATAATAAAATAATGCATTTTATCATCGGGCTAAAGCTTCAACTCGGCATGTTTTTTTTGACATATTTTTTTCGTATCAGGCATAAAGCTGCTCAGGTATTAAGCAGCTCAAAAAGGACAGAAATGTCAGCAAAAAACAAAGCCCTTCCAGTCTTATCTGATAAAAATAATTCGCTTAAAGTTTTCGGTCTTTTCAATGATAATTGGATGAAGAAGGTAGTCTAGTGGTAAGAGTGCTCGACTCCCAATCCCAAGGGACCGGGTTGGAGCCTCGCCCACTGACTTCTGTCTGGGGCCTTTAGCAAGCCACTTAGTCCTCATTGCTACTCTCTGCCCAGGAGAGAGTGGCTACCTTTTTTTCAGAGGGCGTGTGTAAAACGCGGAATGGAATTATTAAATGCTGAACGGAATGGAACGAAAATACATGAAAGGGAATGACCACTTTTGCACAATGCAGGCTTTGATAAGTTCACGTCTTTACCCCAAAATGGCATGTGACTGACCACATCATTTGGACATCACCTCCCCCCCCCCCCCCCCCAAAAGACTTCGTTTATTTTGCTTTAGGCCTACTCCACAGTGACGTTATATGACCCCCCCCCCCCCCCCCAAACAATGTTTTTATATTTTCTTTATATTTAATGTAAAATCTACGACTTTGTGGCTCTAAGAGATTCCACGTTTTTCCATTCCGTTCCGCGTTTTACAGACGACCCCTTTTCAGATACTGGAATTCTTCACAATCAAGTTCAAAGCCATGTCACCGATAAGATGTGTGTGTGGCTGTATACTCCCAAGAGCTGAGTTGGAGGCCAGGGGAGCTGCTGTATACCAATTAATGGGTATAGCGGCTCTTAAAAAATGTTCACTATACATCGTTAAAACCAAATATGTGCCCTATATGCATTATAATTCTTAAGAAACCCCTCAGGGCTTTCTCTGTCCATAAAAGGAACTCTGGCTGTCATCAGGTGCAAGATAGAAATGTTTTGGCATCGTTGTACGGTGCCCGTCATTGAGTTGTGGGTGTTGATAATGACTGCCAGGGGCGGATCCCAATATTTTGATGGGAAATCCCAGAAAGATTGTATTTGAGGCAAATAGCTAACATTCTTGTCATTCAGAATGTTTTGCATCCAGTCCTCACCATTGTTGAAATGGGCCAATACTTATGTAGACTGATGAATACTGGCCAGAATTTAAATTTAAAAAACTAGCCATTTCTTCAGAAATTTGGCAAAAGTGTACTATTTTGGGAAAATTGGCATGGTTCCTGACCCTGAATGCAACCGCCAAAATGTTAGTTATCTATCTATCCACAGAGGGCGCTTCATTGCTGATGTTTATCATATTTAGACAGATCTCCACACAATAGACAGAGATTAATAAACATACTGGTTAAAATTTCAATGTACTTACCTATTTGTGTTTCAGCCTGTAACAGGACATACGAAGCAGCTAATGGTCGAATAGTAAGCCCAGGCTGGCCTGGTAACTACCCTCGGAACACAATTTGTGACATTCTTGTGACAGCTCCTCCGGGAAATAGTCTTTCTCTGTACTTTAACAACTTCCGCATAGAGTCCCATGATGAATGCAACTACGACTACCTCCAGGTGAGCTTAGTGAATGTGTGCGTGTGTGATTAGGGCTTTACGTCCTGTATTTCTGCGCCAGTTGGGCTAATTAGGACAGGCAGAGACCATGGCAATGAGACGAAGGAGGAAACAGCCATCCAACTTAGGCTCGACCGGGAATCGAACCCGGGACCCAGCGGTTGGAAGCCCAGAGCGCTACCTCTGAGCTAGGCCCCCGCCCTTGCTTAGTGAATGTAGTCGGGCCCAAAAGTATACATACACTTAAGTTTCCCATGTCTCTAGGTTTATCATAGGCAAATAATAATGATATAAAACAATATCACCTTCTTGTCTCACGATATTTTTACCATTACATGCTCATTTGTGCAGTTATTTAACTTTAAGTAAGGTAAAATAAATGATATAGAGTTTTTCATGCCATCAAAAATACAATATGTAAACAAACCTAGTGATGACGTCACAATACTAAACAATGGTGATGATGCCATTTCCATTGTGTTTTCAATGTTTTAGTCTGGATTTTCTTTTAATTTATTATTTATTTTTTGTAATTAACGCCTGATTGACTGAATAGCTGATACAAATTTAGTGTGTCTTGATTTATTAAGGCAATTTCAATCTATTTCGTAAAGTCTTAGAAACTGGCGATTTTCACAGACCAGTGCGGCTTTAAGCATGATGGCCTCAATGAAAATCCAAATGAAAAAAAGTTGTCAAACCTTACATAGAAATGGAGTGGTGTAAGTTTTAATATTTTTTTAATAATATTTTGTTTCAGATCCACAATGGCTCAGATGCCTCTACAGCCGTCTTGTACACTCTTTGTGGAGGCGCACTTCCTTCTCCCGTATCAGTTCCTGGAAATTCATTGTTCATGAAATTTGTGACGGACAGTTCGGTCACGCATACTGGTTATGACATCACTTACACGTCATCTCCAAATGGTAAGTGACGAGCAGATTTCGCAGACTTAAAACTGAACTTCAGAGGGAGTCATGAGAATGCAGGGCCTGCCATAAGCTAACAGCAGTCCTGGACTCTTATGATATCCTTTATAAGTAAGTTCCAAGTCTATGAAACCTGCCGGAATAATGTCACACTAAAAGGTAACATGGACAGAAATGTTAGACATAAATCAAACCCAAACTTCCGAAATGGTGATGAAACTTTTCGAAGGATTGACTTCCCATTTGCTATATTTTCCATTGTAATTTCTCTATGCTTAGACAAATGGCCATTTTAATGTATTGGAAAAAAAGGGAACAGAAAGTTTACTTGTACAGAGAGGTGTTTTTATGGGTGAACCAAGTTAGGGCTTACTTGTGATTCATAACATTTTGAATCTTACTACTACTACGTATCATTGCCGTAAGTTACTCACCTTTTTAAGTACAAAAAATCCACACGTGGGGTTCCCTGCATTACTCCCAGCAGCCCTTGCATGTACGCTAGGCATTGTGGGTACATCATTGCCCGGAATCCCGCTCTGTGGCCAGATGTTACATATTCAGTCAGTTCCATGGGCCATTTCTGTTAAAACGTAATTTGCACCATTGTGTTTACGACAAACGTACAAATGTATTACTGAACCGTTTTACTTCAGGTTGTGGTGGAAACTTGACGGCGACCCATGGATCATTTGCCAGCCCTAGCTACCCAGATGAACCGTCACCAAGAGGCGTTTGTAGCTGGCTTATCACCGTCCCAGCGAGACGGCAAATCACTTTAGAATTCCCAGGTAAATTTGACGACACTGAGCTTCACAATATTGAGATTTCCCACCTTAAATAATTGATACTCACTTCATGCCTTTTATAGTGTTAGAACATCGCCAGTGACATGAATATTTAAACAAGTCTTATCAATTCCGTTTGAGGTCATTGTGACCGACTGACCTTGTACGACTTGTTATTCTATAGTCTTAGCCTCATGAAACCGCATTAAAAATTAACATAGTCTAATGTGTCGCTAATTATAGTTATAATATTACTTCTTATTTTCAGTATTTGACATAGAGCACAGAGCTAATACGACCAACTGTGATACTAATTACGTAGCAGTTTATGATGGAATGACCTTGTCTGATGCCTTAGTTGGACGGTATTGCGGTCCTGTAAGTTTACTTTATTTATCTACTAATTATTTGCCAATTTCTGAAGCGTAAACAGGGTGCTCAGCCATCAGCGATATTAATAGGTGGTGGTGATTTAAGTCCATGAAAGTTTATAACATTTCGGTCCGGAAACAGTTATTAAAGTTTCCTGGTTGTCAAGGAAGTGTGTACATCATCAGTTTCAGTGATGGTAAAATCTTTTCTAATCGAAGTTATTTTCTTAACAAAATGTTATGTTTAATCTACTGCTTGACACTCAAGTTAACAAATTGTTATTTTCTAATCTATTGCTGGGCACCAAGGTGAACAAATCTATCATGTTAACTGATCTGTTTCTGTCATGAGAGCCATCAATTTAATTATAATGTTAATAAGATCGATTATACATATTTTTTTTTTTTTGCTTTTCAGGTTTTACCAGCTACATTCACCTCAACTTCCAATAAACTTTTTGTGCAATTCAAATCGGACACTCTTTTCATGGGATCCGGCTTTTTAGCCAAGTACACCAGCTAGATCCGCCAATGATTTTGTGATATCCTAGTGAATGAACATTTCTACTTAACTTACATGACCAAGAGTCGTCAAGGCCTTCAAAATCTGTAAAATAATCAAGTCTTTTCAGTGAAAATGTTATGTTTTTCAAAATGTGAAGTTACTGTAGGTCCCATGTTCTGTATATAGATTCTTTTTTCTGTAGATCAACAAAATAATTGTGTACAAAAATCTTTTTATCATGCATGCAAATGGGATGAACTGTTTACATATCGGTATATAATTAGGCTTTCTTTTTTCTCCAGTTTTTACTATACACATATTCTACTTAATGTTTAAGATTTCAAAAAATGTGGAAGTGAATGTAAAAAATTTGTAGATGCCGAAATAAAGTCAGTTAATCCTATTTCAAATCAATTTTTAAATCGTCAAGATGCATTTTATGGCCGATATCAATTTTGTAGTCATCAGTGCAATTAATCTAAGAATTTTATGACAGACCTGTTGTAATTGATAATCCACCATTACATCTAACCCAATAATTACACACTGTGATATCATAAATTAAACGCCAAACTTACAATGTTGTTGATTAGTATTATTTGTGTTGATGAATGCATTCTTGCCAATCGGGTGTGTAATTTTCAAACCTGAATGAATACCTTACCTAACGGATTTAAATGTTTGATTTTGTTTGTATATATGTCAGTTGTGCGAGAAAGACATATTACCCCAGAGGAATAATTAATGTTTGTTCATTGTATGTTGATCAATGTGGTTCTTGTTTTATGACAATAAAAATAATTTAATTATTAATATTAGTTTGAAGTCTTAAATATTACTTAGAAATTAAAATCAGCAATATACAGTTGGAACACCGGCGTTAGTGACAAATTTAAACATTGAAATATGCAGTGTACAAATTATAACACTCTGCCGAGACTCTGAACACTTAAATATCCCAAGAGAATGCATCTGATTGGCGAGAAACAGTCACTGACCTGATGGGCGACAAGCACGCACTTAAATAAGACACTTGCTTTATCATGCTTATCAATTGTGGTGTTTAATGCGAGTGTACATTGTGCAACCTTCTCTTTTATGGCATCACTTCACGAAGTGGTAATAAATGTATCAAAAGTTTACATACCTCATCTCTCATTGGAATAGCATTGTGTATGTAAACTTTTTTACACTTTTATGGTGGATTTGTGGGTGATCAGGGCTTTACGTCCTGTATTTATGCAACAGTTGGGCTAATTAGGACAGGCAGAGACCATGGCAATGAGATGAAGGATGAAACAGCTTTTACACTTTTATAACCCCTATGTAAATGGAAATATGGTAAAGTAATTTGGCTGATCCTAGCATCAGACAGTAGGGGCCTAGCCCAGTGGTAGTGCACTGGGCTTCCAACCACAGGGTCTCGGGTTCTACTCCTGGGCAAGCCTAAAGGGGCATTCAAACGGTCACGAGTGTGGATGGCTATCTATGACTGCCTCACGTACGTTTGTCGAAAGAATTTATACGTGATTAACAGAGCCACAAGTGACCACGTATAGCCCATGTTTGATGTCCGTCGTCATAGGTAGGTCTGATCCGTGACAATGTGAACACCCTTTTTTAGAGTCATCAGATTGCAAAGTGATTCACTAATATCAGATGCTCGGATCCACTTCATGACCAAAATAAACGCATGGTTTTCGCCTGATTATAATTAGGGGAAAACCATACGTTTATCCAACGCATGGAAAATGCACGTGGCAGATTTGGCCATGTACTTTTGGATAAATCATCATCACCTTCCTCATAGAAAGATGTCAAATATATTTCTTTCAATGATGAGGAGATAGTGATTCCAACCTACTCCTATGTAATTTTGGCTGATACAATCATGAATCATCAGGTTGAGAAGTACTATCTTATGAAGAAAACCAAACCGAGCCTCCGAGGCCCGGTTTGCACTTGACGGGATACTTATAGTAATAGAAGCCCAGTTACGTCAAAACAAAACACAAACTGGGCCTCCGAGGCCCCCAGGAAGCACTAGGAGGGGAACTACTTGAAGCCAAAAAATCTAAGGTGACAGAATGATTAATTTTTACGCTAAGTGTGAAGTGGGCCTGGATAGAACAAAATGGTAGGAAGTTCCTCCTGCAGACAAAAGTATTCACATAGTATATGGAATAAATTTGATTTAATTTACAGGTGTGTTAAAAGTGGAAATTATATGTTTAGACAAAATGATTCTTTATACAAAAAAGGCATTCATCATGGCCTTATGGCCTTTTTAAAGCAGTATAACATACTGAATTAATGGGAAAATTTTTTTTTAAATGTTGCCGGAGCCCTCTTGTGAGTTTTGGCAGAACTAGGCGGCCATTGCTGTCATGTATACCCAAGGAAACATAAGTTCAAAAATAGTGCAGAAATCGATGATAATTGGAAGAAATCAACCATATCCGAGCGCGATACAATAGAAAGGTATGTCTAAACCTAGAGCAGGTGTATTTCGTGTGGCAAACGTTTATTAAAATGCTAGTTCCCACACAAGCCGAAATTCTATATTTTTTCATCTGGGACGTTGTAGCCCAGTCCAGTCTATGGTGGAGTTATAGCAAAGTCAGTATTAGGAAGCTGTAGATTGCTTATCATACGGTGTTCAAGTTAGTTAGTTAGTGTTATTGTTTAACACCTCATCAGCACCTGAGTGGGCTATGTAGAGGCTCTCTAGGGTAAGATTGATTATCTATAGTTGGTAGTAGAAACCAGAAGCATGTAAAAAATCAATAATTGTCTGCGTCGGATAGCTGGAGCAGCTTGTGCAATGCGCACTGTCCTGTTTTAGCCATTGGGGATAAAGGACTTCACCCCAAGTGTTTCCACCCTCACCGCGTAGAGGCCCAGGACCTTCGAGGGCCATACGGTGTTCAAGATTCTGCTAGGTTTTTCCAAATATGATAGTAACAGTTTACTGTGTACAGTCATTAGAAATTAGGTCTATAAATTCTGTACAGTATTTCATACCAGAAGCTGCTCTGCAGTCTTTAGAAATTATGTCTATAAATTCTGTACAGTATTTCATACCAGAAGCTGCTCTGCAGTCAGTGTAGACTTGCCAGATCACCAAATGACATCAAGAATATTGCTCTGACTAGTCTTGCTTTTACATCCAGGATTAGAAATCACTGGATTAAACCGTTATATGTTGGTGCTAGCCCATAAAATATGATATGATTGTACTGTACATGGACCGCTTTTGTGTCTGGAATAAAGTTTATAATAATAATGTAAGTTTATCATACTGCTTGACTATAGGTTGTTGCACACATAGTGCACCTCTGACAATTCAATCATGTTTCAGGGGTGCGTGTAGGCTGTACTTCTGAACAAACATGACTTCCAGCACTCCAGCAAGGCTCCTGTAAATAATTTGCGATTCATCCATCCTGAACAATAATAAATTAAGAAGTTCATTAAAGATCCTCATGGTTTAAACGCTTCAAGTAATTCACCGATGACACCAACCAAATTTGATGATATTCGCATGCTGTATTGACAAAGCTTTTTCGAAAAAGTAGCATTTTAAAACCATTGCATATTTTCTCATTTCTTAATACCGCGGCATTGCCAACATCTTACAATGGGAAGTAGTAAGGGCCTTCGCAAATAGTCACAGATTCAGGTCATGGGTGGGTGGATTTAGGGCTTCACGTCCTGTATTTCTGCACCAGTTGGGCTAATTAGGACAGGCAGAGACCATGGCAATGAGACGAAGGAGGAAACAGCCATCCAACTTAGGCTCGACCGGGAATCGAACCTGGGACCCAGCGGTTGGAAGCCCAAAGCGCTACCTCTGAGCTAGGCCCCCGCCCTAGCAGATTCAGGTCATAAAGAAAATTAAATGAAATTCACGTGCTGTCTGAACATAGCATTTTCAGATTCTTGTAAACATAACAATTAAGTGACAATGACACAAGACACCGTTAGATATGTCATCTACTTAATGATGTCATTTCTTGGTAAAACGGCAAGCTAAAAAACGGGCAGAAAACAGAAGACCGACGTCTAGTGCGTCAAAAGTGGACAGGAAAGTATTGGCTTGCTGCAGACGTTGGTAGGCTGCTAGGTTGTCAGTAGAGGCCATATTTTTCCCTACTACTGACGTCTGCAACTTTCAAAAGTGTAGCATTTATCGACCTTAAATACTGGCATGCTACTGATGCCAGTAGAAGGGAATTTTAATCCATTGCTGACAGTCAGGTGTTATGGGCCTGACCTTATCTAAGTCTTGCCGACATCAGTTGTGGGGCTCTTAATGTTTTATTCCGACGTCAGTAAGTTGTAGCTCTGGGTGCTTGCAAAGCCTCAGTATTGTACTGAATATGGCTGATAGCCCGTCATTAGCAACAAATTGTAGAGACTACAAACGGTACAGTATTGTGATAGGAGTATTGTTGTAATACTGACATCGACAGGTCTATGAAAACCCCCTCTTCCTGAAAATGTAGCTGTCATTAGGTTGGACAAATTCAGCACCTACTGATGGTCAACTCAGGGATTGAAATAAGCTTCAACAATGGTAACCCGCTCTCCGGTTACCATGAATATTGATGTGGTAACCTACTGTTGTGACTAAATAATATGGCGCATTTTGTCGCGAACGGTGGTCCGTTCGCATGAAAATAAATTATGGTAACCTCCACGTAACCTGAACGATCGTTCTCGACTTATTTCGAGGTCTGTCAGCAGTTCGGAAAAGGTCTTCCCGACGTCTGGTGAGCTGCTGACACTACTGATGTCAGTAGTGGGCCTAAAACAGGCACGTTTTTTTATATGAAAACGGCTAACCATGTCATCCAAATAAGTTTTCTCAGTATCTGTTACAGTGACCTGTGATAGACCAATTCCCCATTGGAGACGCGTTTTCAGAAATGAAATTAAACTTACCCATTGACATAAGAAAGAAATGCATCCAAAAAACACTCTGAACAAAAACCAAATTATTACTCAAAAATAAAACACAAGCATGCACATACACACATGTTAATTGTGATTAACAGTTTCTTTCATACATCAAAAGCCAGTTTTCAATGAAAATATATCCCACATTACCTTCAAGCTGAGCAAATTTGTATTTATGGAAAATTATGGCTATAAATATTATATGTACACATTTATCACATACAAATAGTTCATCTCGTTCTCCATAATGATTTAAACTCACAATATACACTCCAGATGTTCAAAATTTTAACATCACTCACTAAAATACTGATTTACTGTTTCAGACATCTCTGTCATGTCAATTATAGACGTTAAACTACACACACTGAAGGAGAAACCATTGACTAATTGAGATTGAAAAAATAAGGAAAAAATTAAACAATATTATGTTAGTATCGTGTAAAATTATGATTAAATACACAATAAATCAACAGCATTTAAAAAAATTAGCTGATATACATGATTAAACATAACACTTCATGCAATTAAACCTAAGCATTGATACACACATCTGTCGTTAGGCATTTTTACAATTAAACAAGCCTTGTTAGGATTTCAAGCATAATCAAAAAAATAAATCATTGGCAAATGAATTGATTGGTGTAGCAATATAGATCTAAAGAGATCTAAATGGAGGTTTGATAACATAGAGAAAAGTAATGCCAAAATGACATCAATACGTGTCAACACCATAATTATGGGGCGAATCAGACCACAGGCGCATGCCAAATGGTTAATCTCACCATTATAGTAAAGACAGCTAACCTGGACTAGACCTGACAGCTTTCATGACAGAGAAACAGACAAATTAAGACTATTCAACTATACATAGGATATAGTTCAATAGTTTTAAAAGACATTTTAGGACTCAGCCTACCAAAGAGTTGTTATATTCTATTCCAATTGACGGCATTTACGCAGAAGAGATCTTTTGGGTTTAGAATGTCTTACAATTGCAACTGAATCAACATAAATCAAACAAAATTAAATAACAAACTAACAACATTACATAGAAGAAGTACAAGGATAAATATTGTCATTTTTTCGTTGACAAAACCTTAAATATATTGCATCCGGACATTAACCTCTGACGCCACAGACTCGATCAAGAAGATTCAAACACAAATAACACAGTCAGCCCTTTCATTCATCCCTTGATATTAAATTAAGGATTTTGTCGTTGATTCCTCAAGGTGTAAGGCGCTTAGGATCACGAGGGAACAGAGAACTTTTCCTAATGTTGTCGAGTCCTAGGTACAGCATTGTAACTCTTTCTAAACCTACAAAACCAAAAACGATGGATTTTAAATACACAGAATTTCAGTGACACGAATAGAGTTCTTTTTGAGTAATGGATGACATGACACAAAAAAATCACATCAAATGAATACAAAAGGAAAACAACATAGAACATACTCCAAGAAGTTTCCAAAAAGAAAAGAAGTTTCCAAAAAGACAAGCATTATCCCAAACACACAATGTAATAAATACTCTTGTGATAAATACAAAAATGTGTATGGGATTGTTCGTGTAACACAGAGCGTAGAATACAGACTGAACTTGGAGAAACATTTACTTATGAGGAGTCATGACAACGTAATACTGCAGATGGCGCTTTGGTTCTAATATACCTCGTGGGTATTCCACCAGTGTTGCCATTATTCAGTAACCCCGAGTTTTAGACAATTCAGTGTTCGAAATAAGGGGTTTCCGGTTGTCCGGGACAACCAAATTGTCAGCTGGACAACCATTTTTAACCATGGAGTTTTCCGTCGGACAACCCCACTGCAGACAGTGGCGCCTCACTTATGAACGTAGTGGCAGCTTTTGGAACTAATTTGGAGAATGTTTTTTTTTTTTTGGTTTTTTTTTTCGGACAACTGAAAATCCGAGCGGACAACCAAAATTTTGGCCCAGTTGTCCGGTGGACAACCACTCCAGAACACCTTATTTCGAACACTGCAATTTCTATCTCAATATTGAATATCAAATTGTTTTCAATGAGCAGTACTCCCATTATCTGCTCATTCAGCGCAGGCCAAGTGTTTGTACATCTATTATCCGAATAATACAACTCTGACCCCTCCCCCCCCCCCCCTCTTTTTCAAATGGAACAGCCTTAGTAAATGCAACATCATTTGAAGTTGACTTACCTATACCACCTCCTGCATGAGGTGAGCAACCAAACTTGAACGCATCAATGTATGCACGGATCTTCTCAACATCTGAAAAAAAACAGGAAGATTTACCAAAAACAGTTCATTCGTCCAGGTTAAGCAAATAAACACTAGTCTGGCTCATAAGGAATTTCATGTGGAGGGCCATTGTTTTAACAGCCCTTCTGATGACCAAAAGTGCAACTTCGATAATAAAACATAAAATTTTATGGCGGCTACAATGCTCAAGAATATCAACCAATCTAGCATGGTGTGGACTCCCAAGCCTTATCTCATCATCACGTCTGCCTCTGGCAACTGGTCATATAAGCTGACTAAGCTTCAGACCCATTGAGAAATAGCCCTAGTGATTACGCATACTAATAAGTCTATCGTTGAGTTTTGATGGTGTTTAATAATTTAGCATACTAACGCAACAAGTAAGCTTCTCGGTTGTTAACAAGTCTCACCTATTTCATGGTGCTTCGCTCTTTCTTCAAGGAGAGCTGGGTCATGGACACGCTGAGCTCCCGACAGAATTTCTTCACCTCTCATGAACATGTCGTAAGAATTGGAATATTTCTGCAAACAATATTTGTATAACATTAAACCTGTGTTAAATAATTCTGCTTTCTAAAGAACAGTATTATAATACTAACAGGTAGAGCTAGGAATTGGTTTAATTTTTTGCAAACGATTAATCGGCACCGATTATTTATTAATAATTATTTAATAAAACCCGCACAAACTGTGAATGCAATGCTACGTCAAAGAAAAGGGATTTTTTTTTTCTCTAAAAATATCATAATACATTGAATTAGGAAATTTTCTGTGAAGCAGGAGTGTTCCTTTCATATAAATCATAAGTATTTTCAGTTCAACTTAGGTGGCTGCCGCCGTCATATGCTGCGGATTTTCACGGCAAAATTAGCGATATATATATATATATATATATCATTTTATTCATTCAAATGTAAATTCATGAAATATACAATAAAATAAGCAAGAAAAGTTAAAGGACGTCAAAACAATAAATGTAAAATTAGAATAATGTGGCACGCAAAATTCTCGAGATTGCAAAAAGTAATAGAGGATCAAATTTGTCCGATTTTCTATTCAATTAATCGAGAATAGTCAGTAATTGCCAAGCCCTACTTACAGGGTTATTGGGATCAGGCATTGTGTAGAACGGTCTCACAGCAAGCGGGAACTTGTCAAGGATGTAGAAATCGGTATCATACTGCAAATAAATAACAGAATCATAGCTTATCATAATCATTTCAATAACCGGAAAGACGTAAGTTGTCATGGGTAATTAAAAGACCATAAACTTCATGAATAAACAATTTAATCATAAATCAACACGGTAGGTTGATGAAGTCTTGTGGGACAGTAGAAAGCTCCCTCATTTACAAGTTATAACTTTGAAGATTTGACACCTTGTTCATACATTTAAATTTAGATTTAGCTGAGACTACATTGGTTCACAATAATCGTGTTCATTATAACCACTAAAATATCACCAATTTACACAAAATATTTAAATAATGATAAAGTTATACATAAATAGCTAAGTGTTACATGTCGGAACAGGTCTCAACAGAAATACGAAATTTTCTTTATTTTACGAGAAATAAGTATAAAATAAAATCTGATGACCTGAGTGTTACTGACATCACGCTATGTAAAGTAAATTCAAATGATTCAATTTCAGCTCTTGATGTTCCTTTTTTTGTTTTAATTTTGTAGCTTAAACTGACCTTAGCTTTGATGAGTCGACCGAGAAATTTCTCGTTAGGGGTACTAAGGTCCTCCTCATCACCCATGTCGACCCCATTTTCTCGTAACATGGCAACCGCCTCTGGGAACGTCAATATCAGACTGAAATGTAAAATCAACCTCAGTTGCAAATGGACAAATCTCAGAGCTTTAATATCTTATAATAAACTGTACAACGGCCCCGGAGTGTATAACTTCCTTCATAATTAAATGCTCCCAGCTGTGAATGTGAAGAGTTTTCCACAAAATTTGAATTTGGAATATAATTTTCTAATCCAGGAACTGTTTGGCAATTGGAACCAGAAACTGGGTTAACCAATTGAAAAATACAAACTTGCATGAATAAAAGGATTAACATTTCCAGACAGAAAAGCCACAAAGAAATGTTCAAGAAATGGACGAGTCAGAAGGCCTTGAAAATTTTAATAGCCACTTTTGACAGTCATTTGTGTCTAATAACATGGACACATCAGCTACGACAGTCATTTTCAAATCTTACAAGTTCATACCTTGGTTCTAAGAACTTAAATGGCTCGGCAGGAAACTGTTTGTTGACGATTTCAATTGCTGAAGCATACTGAGTCTGAAGTCCCTTGAAGATATTGACGAAAAGGTCCCCGATGACCTCCAAAACTTCATGGTAATGATAGTTGAAGGTCATTTCAAGGTCAAGACCAACGAACTCTGTCAAATGCCGATGGGTGTTGGAATCTTCTGCTCTGAACACTGAAACATAAATTGCTCGCAATTATTACCAGGGTGGCGGCAATTTGATTGAAGTCAAATTCAAGACATTTTCATGACTTCTTAAGACTGAAATCTTCAATACTCAACAGATTAACAAACTAAATACAAGATTTTTATCATATAACTTTGCTTCAATCAATGTTTACATTTCATATTTTGCTTACCAGCACCAACAGTATAAACCCGGTCAAAATCAGCCGCTAATGCCATCTGTTTGTACAGCTGTGGACTCTGAGCAAGATAGGCAGAACTCTTAAAATAGCTAACGGTGAAGACATTGGCCCCTCCTTCTGATGCAGCTGTAAATGAAACAATTTGCGATTTGCTTAAATAACAGCATTTAACAAAGACTAGTTAACTTTTGGTGATGCATTATCATGAAATGTCTTATATTGTTAGAGCTTTGGGTCACTTCCCCCAAAAAAATTTAAAATTCATGTTCTAGATTGTGTTACAATCAGTAAATGTGCAAAAACAAAATTCTTAAATATCATACACAGATCCTCAGATTCACCAATACTGGTCCTGAAATAATTCAGTTCAAGCCTTAGCATAAGATAATTAGCCTTCTGATAACTATGTCCCTGAAAATGATCAATTAGGTAAAGCAATATATTCTATTTTACATACAATATTGGATTAAAGCTCTGACAAGAAATCGGACAGAAACAAATGCCAGAAGTTTTGAAGACTCTCATTGACTTTCAATAAATGCTTTAATTCAGTGAAAACGTAACACCTCCAGCCCACATTTCATACTTCACTACAAGTATATTTCATACTTCATAACAAGATTTTTCCGAGAAATTACGACATATTTTCATGAATCTACTAATTTTCTTTTAAGTGTCATCTTACCTGATATGATTTTCGGAGTGTGTATCTCAACGAAACCTTTGCCGGCTAACGTGTTTCTAAACAATTGACAAACTCCGGCTTCTATTCGGAAAATGGCTTGATTTGTCGGCGTTCTGAGATCAAGAATTCTGTTGTCAAGTCTTGTGTCTTGGTTCACCCCTGCTAATTCTGTTGTCTGTAGAAATAACAGAAATATTATCGTTTTACACATTTACACATGGGTTCGACTGCAGTAACAGACCAACAATTTGGATACATCGCCAACTGAAGTCACATGAACAGTCGATCGTATATAACAATACTGTAGTAAATTCATTTGCAGCCATCAATAAGTTTTGATCTGCTTTTTCTTCTGATATCAAAAACTGTTTTGGCAATTGTTGTTTATTGTAAAGCCCATGTTGACAAAACTAAATAAACTTTCACTTTCCCAACTGGCACAGTGGAACATTTTCATTTCCGTATATGTGTGTACGGACATATTGAATCATAGCAGTTTCTAAGCATGCTTAACGAGATACGTGTAGTCACAAACCATTAAAAAATATTGAGAATTTAAAAAACACATCAAGAGCTGAATCAATAACAGATATAAAGTCCATGACACTATAGACGTTTCTCGATTAATAAGATCATAAATCTGCAAATTTTGAGTCTAGAAGATTCGTCTAGGCAAATTTGGTGGAATTGCATGTCAATATCGCCCATGTGGTCATGAAAATTTGAGATTTTCAATAATACTACAACAGATCAATGAAAAAATTTATCACAATCGACAATCAGTCACAGAATGTTTCGATTCGAGTGCTCTGTTGTATGAATACAAATGCAAAGTTTGGGGCTGTTACAAGGCTGTCCTGGTACCTCCTTTGTTGTGGGGCTCTGTGCTAAAGCCAAGAGTAAACTGCCTGTATTACTGTGAGCACCTGGTAACCACAATGTTCAAGTCTTGGAATTTGCCGGCAACATTTTTTTATGACAAGCAAGTTTAATGCAAATTTTCAACAGATGGCAGCACCTGTCGGTCACTGTACGCCATCTAGCGGGTACGCATCACAATAATACAACCTCATTACAATGGAGCCTTCTAATCAGTCGCAAATTTTGGAACCGATTCCTAGCTTTAAACCGAGATAGTTACCTCATTTCCTACAGGCCGACTGGCATCATCAATTTGAAGGGGTAACCGAGGCTCTGCGGCACTAACCACAAAAACCTGTAAATCAGAAAATTGTGACAGAGCAGAATGTTTATGATTTGCTATTTTGCATGCATAGGCAATGAACGACATATATGAGCTATAATAATTACAATTCTTGGCGCCTAATGGTCAATTTTAGATTTCTTATTGCGGAAACACAACTTGTAGTCAAATAACCATACCAATTAATTTAGCAAACAAACCTTTTCTGCATGTAGTTCAACATCTTTCTGCGAACAAGATTCGATTGGCACTTCTGTTTTTCTTATGATTCCTTCTACATCGACTATGGATTCCCTGGTAATTCTGCAAAATCAAAACCTAATTTGTAAAAGTTTGAAAACATCAATAATGGCAATTAGACTAACGATTCTACCCTCTGGAGTTTTGCTTTTTCCAATTCAATTGTTCTGGCAAACATGTACTTCATGAAAGCCAAAGAAACATTAATTAATAAAAATAACTATTCATATATTCAAGTCTGGGAGAACCTTCTGCATTGTTAGGTTTAAACACAAATGGTCTGAAACTCTTAAACACAAAAGGTCTGAAACTCGGTCAGTTTATAAATATGCCATTAAACAGCTGTTCAATTAAAAAAAAAGGGGGGGCTAGACAGGAAAATCCCCGCTTTCTGTTTTCTTGACAGACCCCCCCCCCCCCTCCCTCCTTTTCTACATTAAGATATTACGAAAATACTGCTCAACCAACCCTCCCCCCCCCCCGTTCCCCACTTTCTGTCCACCCCCCCCCCCCCTTTTTCAAATGGAACATAAACAATAAAAATACTAACCCTGCAACAAACTTGATCATATGTTTGCTGACTTTTTCGTTCACCATTAGCAGAACCTGGACGGTGAATTCTTGTTGACGCAACACAAAGAAACATTGCTTTCCTGCAAAATGAAGAAGAAATAATCAAAATTTGGTCAACTTTAGCAACCAAAAAAAAAATTATTATTGGACAGGCACAAAAATAACATCACATTAAGGAGGACATTCTTTAATTATTCTATCGCTTCCGCTGTACCTGTTTTCCTATTTCACAATTTAAGAATTTGGAGCTGTCTTTGATCATTGTTTGCAGGAGGGATTGATTCGAGCCCAAAAAATGTCATACACCCTCACAGGTCAATTAGAAAATAATTGCTAAATGGAGAAATTGTGCACAATCACTTAAAAAAACATCGAACATCTTGCCCAAATAAAGGTCACCACCTCCAGTAAGCCCTGTCTGGACGTAAGATATATCTACATGTGAAGTTTTTTCACCCCCCCCCCCCCCCCCCCAAACGATAAAGCCATTTTCGAAGGAGCATCTCCTGATCTAACTCATGTCTCCGAATGTGTTCTGATGATCCAGCGAATGAAGCTCCTTCAAAAACTGTGCTAACTGACTCCCACCTTTACTGCGACTTGTGTGCAATCTAGCCCGGATCCAAACTTTCTTCCCCTCAACATCTGGAGCGCAGCTTCTGATCTTAACCAAATTGTTGCCTTTTTTCTCTGTTGACCTTATTAAAGGCAGGTTGCCATAGCAATCTTTTGAATAATCTTCTCCCATTTGCTCCTCCTGTTGCGGGGCTTCACCAGCTTCTGCCTGAAAATCGAACAAAGTATTCAAGTTAATATGCTATTCTGTTACAACTAACCAAACCTTCAGCATGTTGTAAACACTGTAGTAGGTCTGCTGAACCTTACACAATTTCATCTCTGGATTTTTTAATTTTTTTTACTATGAGGTTTTCAGGAAAATATTTTGACTATTTAGGAGGGGAAGTAGTACTTATGGGGGAGGTTTAACCATTAGTGTTTGTTCATCCCAGTGCCCACCCCCACCCAAAGCATGCAAATGATAAAAATTAGTCGAAAGCTATGACCACAGGAAGCACTTTGGATCAGCATATCGAGCATAAAATGTTAGAAATAACCAACCCATTATGTACCAATTGTGAAATTGTAATGTTGAAAAAGTAGACCTAATAACTGTTCGCTTCCTCAGGACTATGATACAATCAAAAAGTCATCTTCACGTCGTCAAGGTGTCTATTCTGTTGCTAGAGCATAGAGCGACACCCTGACCTCTCAGGTGAATTTTTTAAGGATTTTGCATTTGCTGCCATCTATAATATAAACCGGCAATAGCTTTGTAACTGCTGTCCTCTGGTAGATAAAACCAGTGATTAGGCCAATCAGAAGCCAGCTTACACTGTGACGCTGACCTGCTTATTAAGGCCCTCTCTGATTGTGCAATGATTACTGTTGCATCCAATCAGAAAATCAGATTTCTGAGCCATTGGAGGCGAAGAGTCGCTGTGCCAGCTCCACTATAACCTTTCTCAGTGGAAAAATGTCAAAAAGTATAATTACCGCTTTATAAGCCTGTTTCTTGGCAGCTTTTTCCGCATCCTTCTTCAGTTTTTTCAAGGCACTTTTGGACAACGGCTTGCCATCCGGGCTGAAAAAACAAGAGGAAAGGATTGAAAGTCATGTACAGTGTCCGTCAACTAAAGTTACAGCTGTCAGTAGAGCTAGGAATCGGTTCAATTTTTTGTAATTGATTAATCGGGGCATCTGGCAACTGATTATCGATTATAATCGATTATTTGATGCTACGTCAATGAAATAGGTCTTTCTTTATACCAAACTCTATCAATTTATATATGAATCATTAGTACTTGCAGTGCAATCCAGGTGGCAGCACATAACAACCACGGCCACCTGGCGGATTTTCGCGGCAAAACGGGCAATAATATAGCGCGCGAAGTTTTCGAAGTAACAAATCAATAATCGAGAATCGACCTTTTTCAGATTTTCGATAATCGCCGAGCCCTTGCTGTCAGTGGGGTGCAGCCTTCAACTAGGAAATCCAGGATAGGATGCAAACCATTGCGAGAAACACAGAGACGTCTAGGTGGCACATGCATAAGTGACTTATCTCTCTCAATCCGTTTTGTTGCATCTCTTAGATGTCATAGTCAGTGTTCCAGCAAGGATTTCAATTGGGCATGGCGGGCAAGAGTATTAGGACACCTAAATAGACTCATAAATATTCAGCTAGCTGAAAAAAAAAAGCTGACAAAAACGGCCATGGAACAAGGGGCGTTGGAATGGCGCAATGCTCAAATGGCCTAGCTGGAACACTGATCATAGTTGAAATGCCTGCAACTCCGCTGATAGGCAAAGTATTACTTAAAAGGGCCGCTAATTACAATCATAGGCTAATCGAAGGCCCCAATCATAGGCAAATGTCTTTCACTGACTGCCATTTTGGTGCTAATTGCCATTACCAACTCATTACATAAATAACTTGTTAAAATAATGCTTTGACAGCAATCACGTTAGCGATGTCGTGACGTAGGTGTAATTGTACTAATTTGGCGAGCATGGTCATATACAGAGTGCATGACTTCGCCCACGAAAACGAGGAGAGGCGTGAGCGTAATATTAATAAAAAACGAAAATGTTTAGGGTGGTGACTTGACCTTGCTTTTTGCTAGTCAAGTCACCGCCGATAAAAATGGGTGGTGAGTTGACTACGGGCGGTGAGTTGGCATTGGCTGCGAGTTAACCTGATACACCTCCTAAGCAATTGAACTTTGAAGTATAAAAATTATGCTTGCAATTAATCATTTAAATGCAAATCACATTTGTATCAAAGCGTGTTTGTAACAGTATGCAGTTCCACACATTGACAACTCAGCTCTGAGATCTATTCTTATTCTCGGTTCTTTATCCCCAACTAATAAAAGAGTCAATTGTAACTCAGAAATTTCCAATCCATTGCATCAGCTGTCCAGAAAAACCAGCTGATAACAGGCAGCCACATGGCTAACTCAAAGTTCTGTCGTCAACTTCTGTGCAATGACAACTTTCCAACTTTCTTGAGCAACTTTAGAGACATCTGCGCTCTTTATACTTACCCAAGAGAGATGTCCGCTGCCCCTGCGTTTTCACTCATACTTTCGAGACAGTGATCGGCTTCTAGACGACTTTTTAGGGGCAGTTTTATGAATATTTGGAGAGTAACCGGCGCGTGCAGAGCTCAGCATGTGCATGTGGCGAATCCCAGAATGCACCGCGCAAACATGGCGGACGGAAGAGGGGGAGGCTGAAGTGTCTCTACAATTTCTTGTTTATTTTGTGTTTTCTACTAGTGAACATCGATGGTTTTGACACGTGCAGGGCAGGAATATGCGAGGGATGTCCCGTCGAAAACAGTTGAAACCTCTACACATACTGGGTGAGTGCTGAAACCATTTTTCTTTTCTGCATTCCACACCATCACTGGGCGTGAACGATTTTCGCATGCACTCCGGTGAATACGCGTGCGCGACAGGCTGATCATTTGGATCCCAGGCATTCTCAAAATGTTTACATAGATTTCTCCTGTGAAGCCAACCTTCGTCTCTGTATCTATCAATGCAAAAAAAAGCTGTTATAATATTTTAGCATGCATGCATTTTTAGAACATGCATAATGTAGTTAATTGGCTTCGGTCAGTGCAGGTTGCTGGGTTGTCTGAGTGGTCTCAGCCAGCAACCAGACTGCTTGAGCCTCGTCATAGCTGCATGATTACTATCAGCTGCTTTGAATCAAATTATATTTTTACCTCAATTATTGAATTAATAGCAACTTAGATAAGTGTAGTTTATGGCAGTGCAATCTATTTAAGTAAGACTCCCATGGGAGAGCTAAGGAGATACGATGTGTATATTTGTTCAACTAATTAAAGTGGCAAGCCTACCTGTGCGGTGTTGACACCGTTGTACATTTTATCAGTTTATGTAATAAAATAAAGTAAATAAATTTAATTTAAAAAAATTCTTGTAGTAATTACACTTATATATAGTTTAACTTTTCAATAAGTTAATCAAATTTATTTTGGGAAAAATCAACTTTCTAATTTAGTCTCAGGTAGACTTCAGGTTCCCCCCCTTTCCTGGCAGGGGGGGGGGGGGGGGTGTCATGACAGAAATAGTTTACCATATTTGTCTGTTAAAATTTTTTTTTTACTTAATGCTATCATTTGTATACAAAATGTAAAAAACTAAAGTATCTTAAGTAAATAATTATATCATGTAGGCCTACATTACACACCTTTTCATGCTGACAAATAAAGACATAAAATTATAATATTAAAAATGTTATATTTCAGTAAATGGAAAAATAAATAATCTAGATACATAAACTAATTCACAAACATAACTCATTTTCGTTTAAAAAAAAAAGTTTAATTATAATGTTCATAATTTGATATTTAAAAAAATTTAATGAGTCTCTAAAGTATTTTTACCCAAAAATTATATGAATTTGTGCCTGGTTGACGATCATAAGCAACAAGTAAATGTTTTATTGACGTAAACTGATACACCTGCTGTAAGAAAATATGGTGTGTTGCACTGACAAGCTTGACATACTCCGGTGAAATTATGTATGCAGTTAAGTTGGACAGTGAAGAAATTACGAGTTTCTTTTAAGTTGCATTTATAAATACTTCACATTTTTCTAATGTTAGCTGAACATGACCTACAATGCAGTGTGAGCTATGCGTGTGTGTGTGTGTAACTTGCAGAACTGGGGTAGAATATGTGTATATAGTTGGCATTCGAATGGGGCACACATACATGCATAACACATACACATGAAGATGTATGTCAGTCGGTATGTGTTACCAGCGAATTGCATGCTATGTGCTTCATGTGTAACTTTTGCGAGGGCCTACATCTTCTGGTGCGGTCTTGTGTTTCAAGAATGCGTCGCCACTGAGATTATTATAATAATTTATAAGTTCGCTTTTCAATTTTCAAGTCATATGCTCCGAGCCGAGCGAATGATATATTGTTCGGAAGCATATGATCTGATCAGCTGATTGGGTGTTCTGTGTTATGTTCGAACGCATGCATTTATATTGTTATATGACAAGAGTTCTATTAGTTTGGATTCACCAGACATTTAACTAGCAAAGTGTTAGCTAATATTATAGAGCTACTATCTACTATTCGCATATATTTTGCAACACATACTTTAGCATGCTTAGATTATATGCATGTACATGCATTCTTGTTAACTATTTGATGACTATATGCACTTTGTGCTCTCAGTATGTATTTGCAAGGCATTTGACTAGCAAAGTATTAGCTGGGTATTAGTATCATGATGCCAGAGCTATCAGCTTGTGTACACATGCATTATCGTTAACTATTTGAAGTCTAATTTAGTACTGTCAGATTGCTGAGGTACGTTGGATTTACAAGGCATATGACTAGCAAAGTATTAACTATTAGCACTGATTAGCGGCTAAGGAGTAGTACTTTAGCATGCTAGGACTATACATCGCTATAGTCATGCATGTGGTAGCATTTAGGGACTCAAAGTACTTACTCGGACTAGCAATTTAGGACTAGCAACTGTCTTATGCCTGACTGAACTATGTAGCTGCCTTCTGCTGCTAGTCATAGGACTATAACATAGTCACCCTGTGTAGTGTTTAAACCAGTGAGGCCTGGGCTACTATAGTAACACAAGAGCAGTTGCGCATGAGATTCCAAGCTGAGTTTATCATGCACGCAGCAGCTACGCAGCAGGCTTGAATGCCAGCCCCGTGCTCAATACACGCAGACTTTTTCCCCTTACACTTTACAATCGCTGGTGTGGAAGTAGGCTGCTGGACTGTACAGTCTATTCACTAGTTTCAGCTTGTACTCATGTACCTCTGGGTCAGTGATAGACTGCTGCTATTTTAAGGACTATATATAATGACTCTAGCAGCAGCCTTAACATACTTAAGGAACTTATACTTAAGCGATTGTAGCAATTAAGGAGTGCCTTAATTGGACACTTTCTTGTATTTAGCACATTTAGGAAACAACTTGGATTTTAAGGATAAAATTTACATGCAGTGGATTGCGAAAAATAATTTACATGATTATAACATACATGTCTAATATGATTATCATGTTACATGGTCCATGAAAATAATCATTTGATGAAACATTATGAATTGAGTGCAGGATAGCATCATTGCATAATAGAACACACCTGTGCATGTCGAGAGGAAAAATTTGCCTTCAACTTAAAAAACTAATCACATGGCCGCGTTTGTGGGGTCATTTTCCATGATTTGCATATTTGAAAAAGCACTGATTTACTGTGGAACATCACGCTAGCATGTGACTAAACTTTAATTATTTTGACAAGGATTTTTATCACTATCACTACGTATCATGACTGCGAATTAGTATTTTCATTGAAGATAGAGCGTGTCATTTTATATTGATCATCAGAATTTGTGTGAGCTTTGTTGATAATTACACACGAGTTATGAAATACATAATTCATATTTTTAATAAACATTTGTGATTAACTGGATAAACAGTATTTTACTGTAATACTTCAAGAGCAGCCATTAAACTCCATAAACAATACTTTACAGGACAATTTGCAGTGACCTTACACTGTTGTAGATATTTTTACTGAGTTTTCACAGGACACAAAATAACTTGACCATCAGATAAAAAGATAATCAGCAGCCAGTACGATACACAGATCAAACTTGTTTGTAACTTTGTGTGATTACAGTACTAGTGCAACTACTACTTTGTTACTTGGTGTGATTACAGTACCACTAAAGACTACTACTTTGTGACAAAGTGTGATTATATATATATATATATATATATATATATAATTTTATTGCCAGTATTACATCAAACATGACATATTCGTCGCAAACATGAAATACATTAAAATTCCAACGGAAAATTTCGCAAGTACAGTACTAGGGAGACTACGCTCGGCCTGTTTGGAATGTGTTTACGACTAGTTGTTGATTACGATACCACTTAGTGGGATTACAGTACCTGTTAATTACAGTACCAGAACGACTTACTTTTTGTTGCCACCTTTCTGTGATTACAGTACTAGTGGAACTACTTTAGCGATTGGGATTGTTACTACAGTACTAGTAGGACTACTTTATGATGTAGTGGGATTAAAGTAATCGTTCAAGTTATCACCACAACTGCGATTACAGTACTAGAGTCACTACTTCTTTGCGATACAGATCATATGGTACAATTGAAGGACTAGTACGACACTTCGGACTAGTTCGCAAGATCGCATATCTTCATGCACACTCGAGGAGTACCAAGAAGTCTCAGGAGAGGTTGCGCATTCTTGCTGTGATGAGATCACAAATTTCCTTGAGCATTAACATGATGCAGGTGGGGAGCACCTGTGCCTGCACCTTAGTACTTGCATCTGCACCCTAGCCGGACTGCGGCAAAGTTCTCTTCCCTGCTCAAGATACATTCTGGCAAGTATACGTCGTATTGTATCACGTATACGTACTTAAGTACAATGTGGTACAGCTGAATCTCAATTTGAGGGCCGAAGTATCATGTTTTGTACTCAGGTATTGTATCGCGTATATATATATGTACAACGCGATACAGCAGAACCTCAATTTGGGGGGCCAAGTATCATGTTTTGTACTCAGGTATTGTATCGCGTATAATATATGTACAACGCGATACAGCAGAACCTCAATTTGAAGGCCGAAGTATCATGTTTTGTACTCATATCTTGTATCATGTATATATATGTACAACGCGATACAGCAGAACCTCAATTTGGGGGGCCAAGTATCATGTTTTGTACTCAGGTTTTAATTAAGAGATTCTAAAAGTATCAAGTATATATATATATTTGCAACGCGATACAGCAGAACCTCAATTTGGGGGCCAAGTATAATGTTTTGTACTCCTATCTTGTATCATAGTTTAATTACATCACTGTACGGCGGAACCCAAATTTAAGTTGCGAAGTATCTTGTGTACATATGTTTTATCATGTATAGGCCTATGTACAACTGGTAAAGAGAAGCAACAATTTAAGACCCACAATAATCCTTACTTAATATTACTGCAGATCTAGCATTATTTGAATAATTTTATTAACACACAATTATGACCAGCTCAATGATAGATATATATATAAGCAAGAGGTGTTGTGTTTATACCACTGTAATGAACTCACCAATAAGAGAAATATGTTTATAATATCTCTGCCAAAGGTCTAAATACATGTCATACATTGGCGCATGATACAGCATGAATACATTGCCAAAAAAAACAAAAAAAACATCTGCATTTAAGAATGTAGATGACTGTGCATGAATACGTTTTAATACTTCATATTAAATTGGTGATGGATCAGCGAAGTGCATTAGTATCGACGTTTTAATTGCTTTTTATGAGAATTTAGTGAAACTTCTTTAGAATGGTAAAATAAATGATTTAGAGTATCTAAAGTTATCAAGCTGGATGGGAAAAAAAAAACGAAATTTGGATTTTAAATAGTTGTAAAAATGTAGCCTTATTTCGGTCAGTGGATCAGTTCGTGTACTATTTTCCTGACCCCCCAATTCCCTGAGTGCACTTTACGATAAGAATTGTGTCATCTTATCTTTTGCCATCTGTCTTTTTGCCATATCTAAGATATCGCGAAAATGCAAGATGAGATAACGAATGGGAAGTACAGTAAAACCTTGCTTAAGTCGAATGCGTCCCGAGTCTAAGTTTTGCGCCGCTCGAAACCAAAGTTGTGCGGAACATTTAAATTTAAATTGCCGATTTAAATTGTATGCAACAAATTCATAAATCTTTGTATAAATGGAAAATTTGCCAAACTCGAATTAAATTAGTTTGTCCTTGGATTTGAGTTCAAAGCGTTTTGTGTATTGCATTATATTGTCTCAATCAGGAATAAATACCATTAGAATATCATTGTGAATTTGGTTAGGATTAGCCCTCAAAAATGCTTACGAAGCTTGCTTGATATGGAAACTTTTATTGACGAATCCATATCATAAAGATACATGTGTCAAAATTGATAAGATGAAGATATGGGGGGAGTCCTTTCCATGTTACACATTTTCCTCATGGGTGGAGTCTTTCGCTTGTCCCAGCATGGACACTCTTTTATGAGTTACATCAGCTGCATGGATGTCAGTTGCATGAGACATTTAATTGGAGGTGCCTTGTACTCGGTGTCTATGCTGAGGCAAGTAAAAGACCCCTCCCATGGGGTAAATATGCAACGTGACTACAAGCAGTCTTATCATCTCATCATTACGTCTACCGGTAGATTGTCATGTAACCTGACTTAGCTTCAGACTAATTGCATTATACACATTGAGATTTGCAGTTGTGCCGCATTATAGTGGTTGAACTGTACTGTATGTTTTTTTTGGCATTCATGACCCGAGAGTTCAAGGGAGATAGTGCATGTCACTGTGCCATGAATTTCACAGGTTTTGTGTGTGACTACGTTCGTGACGTCAAGTGGGGCATTGAGGTGAAACCTATTTTCATCAGATACATTTTTTTTATTTGACTATTTTAATTGTTAAATTTATTGTATCAATTATGGTTTGTGTGGTCAATTTAATTAGCTGCCAAGAAAAGATATATTGACATTTGCAGCGATTTATTTTATTTTGGTCAATGAGATATATTATACATGCATCGTAGTAATATTGCAATTTGTTTTAATTGATTGTTTTGATAGGCTAGCCAGCTGAGAATTGAAATTTAATGTATTTAAAAATAAATTGATTATTATTCCCTAACCTGGATAAATATTTCATAAATCCTTACACAAACTTTTAAATATCTTTTTTTTCACCTGGTGATTTGCTATTCGCTATACATGTAGGCCTAAGGCCTACATGTACTTTATATTAAATTAATGAAAAGTGAAAAGTAAATTACATCTATAAAGTATAAAAACATAAATTCACTCCGATCTACAGTTAACGCACACTTTAAGGATGATTTAGTTAAGGCCATAACAATTTTTTTTAGTAAATGCTAGCAAGGCTATTGTCACACTTCGTGGGTGTTAGTAGGTGAAGGCAAAATATTTTACGGTGGAACTCCAATTTAAGACCACCTCACTGTTAGGATCACGTCGCTATTGTGACCAAGTATCAAGACCACCTCACTATCGAGACCATCTCGCTATAAGGACCACTTCACTATCAAGACCACCTTACTATATTAAGACCACTTCACTATTAAGACCACCTCACTTTTAAGACATCCTCACAATTAAGACCACCTCACTATAAAGACCACCTTACTATATTAAGACCACCTCACTATAAAGACCACCTTACTATATTAAGACCACCTCACTATTAAGACCACCTTACTATATTAAGACCACCTCACTATAAAGACCACCTTACTATATTAAGACCACCTCACTATAAAGACCACCTTACTATATTAAGACCACCTCACTATAAAGACCACCTTACTATATTAAGACCACCTCACTATAAAGACCACCTTACTATATTAAGACCACCTCACTATCAAGACCACCTTACTATATTAAGACCACCTCACTATCAAGACCACCTTACTATATTAAGACCACCTTACTATTAAGACCACCTTACTATATTAAGACCACCTCACTATTAAGACCACCTCACTTTTAAGACATCCTCACAATTAAGACCACCTCACTATAAAGACCACCTTACTATATTAAGACCACCTCACTATAAAGACCACCTTACTATATTAAGACCACCTCACTATAAAGACCACCTTACTATATTAAGACCACCTCACTATAAAGACCACCTTACTATATTAAGACCACCTCACTATAAAGACCACCTTACTATATTAAGACCACCTCACTATCAAGACCACCTTACTATATTAAGACCACCTTACTATATTAAGACCACCTCACTATTAAGACCACCTCACTTTTAAGACATCCTCACAATTAAGACCACCTCACTATAAAGACCACCTTACTATATTAAGACCACCTCACTATAAAGACCACCTTACTATATTAAGACCACCTCACTATAAAGACCACCTTACTATATTAAGACCACCTCACTATAAAGACCACCTTACTATATTAAGACCACCTCACTATAAAGACCACCTTACTATATTAAGACCACCTCACTATAAAGACCACCTTACTATATTAAGACCACCTCACTATCAAGACCACCTTACTATATTAAGACCACTTCACTATTAAGACCACCTCACTTTTAAGACATCCTCACAATTAAGACCACCTCACTATTAAGACCACCTTACTATATTAAGACCACCTCACTATAAAGACCACCTTACTATATTAAGACCACCTCACTATAAAGACCACCTTACTATATTAAGACCACCTCACTATAAAGACCACCTTACTATATTAAGACCACCTCACTATAAAGACCACCTTACTATATTAAGACCACCTCACTATAAAGACCACCTTACTATATTAAGACCACCTCACTATTAAGACCACCTCACTTTTAAGACATCCTCACTATTAAGACCACCTCACTTTTAAGACATCCTCACTATTAAGACCACCTCACAATTAAGGCCAGTCAATTTTACATTACATGCAGTGTTTATGGTGAGGTCAGGCTGTACCATGTATTTTCTAAGCATGGCTGACTTGGCCTTGTCTTGGCTGCAGGTGACTGACATGTTTAAATGGACATGTTTAACTGGGTAAGTAGCGCAATAAGGTGTCATTTGAAAAAGAAAAAAAAGTTTTGATACAGGGACAAATTCGTACATTATCATAGTTTATTTGCTGTGTATTAATTTGGTGAGTTATGATAGTCAGGTGGTCTCTATAGTGAGGTGGTCTTAATGGTGAGGTGGTCTTATAATAGTGAGGTGGTCTTAAAATGAGATGTTCTTAAAAGTGAGGTGAGGTGGTCTCAATAGTGAAGTGGTCTTGATAGTGATTGAGATGACCTTGCATGATAGCGCAGTAGTCTTTAAAATATTGATTTTGTCTGAATAATGAAGTGGCCTAAATAGTAAGGTGGTCTTGATATTGAGGTAGTCTTAATAGTGATGCGGTCTTAATAGTGAGGTGGTCTTAATAGTGAGGTGGCCTAAATAGTGATGCAGTCTTAATAGTGAGGTGCCCTAAATAGTGAGGTGGTCTTATTAAATCTTGGGAAGAGATGAACTTGATAGCGAAGTAGGCTTTAAAATATTGATTTTTGTCTGAATAATGAGGTGGCCTAAATAGTGAGGTGGTCTTATTAAATCATGGGCATGATTAAATGCATCGTTCCACTGCAGTTGCTTGACTATATAAACAGCAGATAATATTTGAAGCCTGCAGTGTGTAGTCGTGTTGTAGTCTTGAGTAGGTCAGTTCTGCATTTAGAGCAAGCACTTGCCCAGCTCGGAATGCACAAGAAACTGGCCAGAGTCCATCTCTGCCAAATGTTCATCACCCCCACCCAGTAGTTACTCTCCATGACCTAGTCTTTATGCATGACATGTTCACTGCATGTTCAGTCAATGGCATGAGTCCCGAGTAATATTTACAGCAATTATTTTTGTCCATTTACTGGGGTTTTAAGCCGGTTGTATAGTCTTATCTCGCATAGAAGCCTGGTCCATATTTTGGTCGATTAAACATTTTTTTACAAACCCGGTTGCATGTTTCAATTACAAGACCTCCTCGCTATTAAGACCACCCCACTAACAAGATCACCTCAACACGAGGACCACCTCACTATTAGGACCACCTTACTATATTAAGACCACTTCACTATTAAGACCACCTCACTTTTAAGACATCCTCACAATTAAGACCACCTCACTATAAAGACCACCTTACTATATTAAGACCACCTCACTATTAAGACCACCTCACTTTTAAGACATCCTCACAATTAAGACCACCTCACTATAAAGACCACCAGACTATATTAAGACCACCTCAATATGAAGACCACCTCACTATTTAGACCACCTCACTATTAAGATCACCTCAATATTAAGACCACCTCACTATTAAGACCACCTCACTATTAAGACCACCTCAATATTAAGACCACCTCACTATTTAGACCACCTCAATATTAAGACCACCTCACTATTAAGACCACCTCACCGTTAAGACCACCGCTCCGTTAAGACCACCTCACTATAAAGACCACCTCACTATTAAGACCACAATGTCATGTCATCAAGACCACCCCACTTACAAGATCACATCCCCATTAAGACCACCTTGCTATCAAGACCACATCGCCATTAAGACCACCTCACCATTAAGACCACCTTGCTATTATTAACCTCACAATTAGGACTATTTCATTCTTAAGACCATTATGTCTAAAGTTCCATATTTGTAGAGGAAGACAATTGGGAAAATCATGAGGCTGATATTTGAAACAGAGATCATGAGAACTGCCAATTAAATCAGCACTCATGTATAGTTGATCATTTGAAGTACCCATAAATTGATCAAGCCAGACAAGCACAGGTGAAGAGCACAGGTGAAGGGGTTTCTATTTCCGGTGGAAGGGGTTCCAGAGAGATGCTAGCGACACCTACTGGTTGTTGGTTGATGTGTTGTGAATATTCTGATTTTAAAAGGTAGGCAAATTTAATTTGACAAGGGGTAATATAACAAGTTTAGATAGATAGATAGATATCAAAAGGTAGGCAAATTTTATTTGACAAGGGGAAATAAAACAAGATAGAGAGATGGATAGATGGATAGAGAGATAGAGAGATATAGAGATAGATAGATGAATATATAGATGAATAGATGAAAGAAAGATGGATAGATAGATAGATAGATAGATAGATAGTGCTATTGTTTGTTAATTGTAAAAACTGACTGACTGACTGACTGACTGGCAAGTTTGAAAATATAAATTCATAAAAATAGGATATCCAGTCAGTAAAAAAGTTAGGAATAATTAATTGGATGGCAGTACCACAGAAGCATGCGAAAACACATTCCAAATGATATGGGCCTATACCGCTGTATTTTATGATTTATATGTAAGTTACACAACAATAAACTAAAATTATTTATTATTCCATGAACACACAGTTGGTATATGTAACACAAGAAATGCCAGCTCTGTTGCACATACTATTAGTGAGGTTTTCTTTTGTTGGGAAATGTTGCCAAGAATATTCCAGTTTGGCATTTTCTTTGTGCTGTGCCACTCTGAATGAACATCACCAATTGATGATAAAAGATGTGGCAGTCAGATATAACGTAACTCATAATCGTATATGGTATTGTAAAAAAAGTCTTGGTTATATCTGGGTTTCGTTATACGCGGGCCTGGTCATTCTGTTGTGCAACGATTTATAAGGAAGAAAATAATTTATATGTCTCACTGGACATCATTTGTCTGTTTTAACCAGAATTCTTTTGTTAGAAGCAGACTCTTCGTAAATAAAGTTTGACTGTACTTTGCTGCATATTGTTAATTGATTATTTACCTTTTACAATAGAAATTGAATATTGTTGTATATGCTCATGAAATCAAGAAAGTGGTATCATTTTTAGTTATTTGTATCTCATGAAAGTTATTAATTTTACCCAATTACTTGAATATGTAGACGTAAATTTGTCATTTATGATTTGATTAATCCATGGTTATTTTATCAAGTTTCTTTATACTCATTCATTTCAAACTCAAACATCATTTCAGCTGAAATCAGTAAACTTAGTACGGTTTTATGATTGGGTTACATATGTATTTATATATAACTTACGTATTTTTAGCAGAGGAATTACCAAATATTGGCAAAAGTTGTATGAAACTTGTGCTGCGAAAAGTTTGCTTAATAGTATGCTAAATAACATTAGCATGAAAGAATAAAAAAAAAAACATTTAATCCTACATTATATTACTGAAAGGGTGCTCTTTGTGAGCCGTACTGAACCCCCTACTGCCAACTTTGAAATCTTGCTGGTGCGGAATATTTACCGTATTTTCTCGATTAGAAGCCTGGTCTAAAACAGAAGCCGGTGGCTCTCATCGACCGTGGGTAACACTTATTTCAAATATTGAAATTTCGGGAGAACACCAGTCTTCTTTTAATGCCGCGGATGCCCTCTTTTAAAATAATTGTCATAATAGCCAACCCGGCTTGTATTCAAGAGAATACGGTAGTTGAGCTTCAGGTGATACCCGTTGCCAAGGTACCTGGTCAATTGGCTCGGTGCCCTGGACATGCGGAGGGCCATCACCTCTGGCCAGAGGCACTAGAGGGCAGAGCTGTGCACAGGTATACGAAAGAATGCCATCGTGCAGGTATAAGCTCGTGCAATGTACTATATATCTTACTTGTTATTCGAAAATCTTGTATCCCAATTTAAACTCGTACAATGGGCTGTATATCGTCCTTGTTATACAAAAATCCATCCTGCTGTTTAAACCTTGCAATGTACTATGCATTGTTATAGTTATAACAAACTCTCCTATACAATTTTAAACTCCGCAATGTATCATGTATCGTTATGGTTATTCAAAAATCACTATGCCATTTCAAAGTCATGCTAGGTATTCCATTGTATGTATCAATCCTTTAACATGAAAATCTTGTCCCATTTTGAACTTGGCAATGTACTATGTATCTTTGTGGTTATAGAAAAATCGCCTATCCCATATTGAACTCTTGCAATGGACTATATATTGTTCTTGTTATAAGAAAATCTTCTATCCCAAATTAACGTAAATTATATCATAGCTTTGCTTCACCCAAAATTGTGCATCCGGGTTTGAACTCGTGCAAAGTACTGTCTAGTGCAAAGTACTGTCTAGTGACTCCATGGTAATATGCATTATCCTTGCAATACAAAAATGTTGTATCCCATTTAATTTTAGCAGCAGGGTGGCCTTGTGGTTAGAGAACTGGTCAGTTATCAACCTGGCCTGCTTCTAGAGTTCAAATCCTGGCCTAGGAACTCTACATGAGCTCAGAGCTACATCTCAGATGGATGTCCATCCCATGAGCAATAATGGTGAGATGTTAAAATGTTTGTAAAATTTGGGTTTTGCTTTGAATCAGTGTCTATGCTGGGGCAAGTAAAAGACCCCACCCGTAAGGTAACTGGGAACAAGGTGCAGACTCCCTGCTGTATCATCTCATCATTACGTCTGCCTGCAGCTGGTCATATAAGCTGGCTATAAGCTTCAGACTAGTGGCAATGACAATATACCAAAGTGTTGTTGCCTTGTACTCGGTGTCTATGCTGAGGCAAGTAAAAGATCCCACATGTAAATGGGAACAAGGTGCGGATTCCCAATTTATCATCTCATCATTACGTCTGCCTGCAGGTGGTCATATAAGCTGGCTATAAGCTTCAGACCAGTAGCATAAAGACAGAAACAGATCCATGTAATTATTATCTGATTTATCTCATTGTACACCCTTGCAATGTACAGGGCGGGGGCCTAGCTCAGAGGTAGCGCTCTTGGCTTCCAACCGCTGGGTCCCGGGTTCGATTCCCGGTCGAGCCTAAGTTGGATGGCTGTTTCATCCTTCGTCTCATTGCCATGGTCTCTGCCTGTCCTAATTAGCCCAACTGGTGCAGAAATACAGGACGTAAAGCCCTAATCACACACACACACTTGCAATGTACAAGGCCGTGTCAGATAGTGAGGTCACTGACCCCTTACAGTAATTAGTGACGTCATATTTCACGTCTAAGGCTGCGATGACGCCATATTGTCGAGAGTAGGCTGCATATTTAGGCACTCACAAGTCGAAAAATATTTTGTTTGAAATTTAAACGGGTTCAACATTTGCATGACTGGATAGCATGATTGTTGAGGACTATTGAAACTAGTGACGTAAGTTAGGTCAAGTCATAAAGTCATTTTATAACAGAATGTGTATCTACGTCAAAATGAGTTATAAGAGCACTATTTACCCATAAGATGTCACAGAAAAGTAGTACTTTAGTACTAATTTATATCCACCTTGGAAATTGAAGAATTTTGTGACGTAAGAAGGTGTCATAATTATGTGATTTCATTGTTTAGTGTTTAGATCCCCGGCTGGGCACTCTTCGTGAGCTACATCTCAGCTGCTGGGATGTCGATCGCATGAGATGTTAAATCGGTGGCTCTCTCTCTCTCTCTCTCTCTCTCTCTCTCTCTCTCTCTCTCTCTCTCTCTCTCAATGCTACATGCTGCAACAGTTTCAGCTCAAACTGTGAGTTTAGTATTAGTAGTATTACTGGTTCTTTTGGTTGAAAATAAATGCAATATACAGTCGATGAGAACCGCTTCTGATGAACTATTTGGGACCATCGAAAAAGTGTCCGATATAGCCGGGTTTTCGCAGTCCTCGAGTATGTTGAAAAAGGTAGCGGAAAAAGAAAAGAGTAACCCATCTCTCTTTATCACACTCTCTAATCCCATTCCTCTCTCTCTCCCTGAATTCTTTCGTCTCTCTTTTCATGACTTTTTTTGCTTCCTCATATCTCCCTCATTCCATTGATCCCATTTCTTATTCTCTGCTGTTCTCGCAATACTTATTTCCTGATGCCCATCACTCTCCTTTAATCCCATTTATCTATCTCAGTCTTTTTTTTCAGCTCTTATCCTATTTCTTGTTGTCCATCTCCTCATTCTTTTTTTTCTCCATCTTGCTTTTATTGCTCTTTTCATCACTTAAACTGTTCTTCGCATCACTTCATTTCTTTTTATCCGTATCTATTCTAATCCCATTTCTTTTATGACATATTTTCTTCTCTCATTTCACCCAAATTCTTTGTCGTCATTACTCATTTCTTTAATCCCATTCCTTGTCTGCCTTTCCCCATTTCATTTTCTCTTGTCTGCCATCCCTCCCATCACATTTCGTCATCCCATCTCATTTCTTTTGGGCTATCTCTTGTATCATCCTTCGTCATCAGCCCATTTCTTTTACTCTTTCTGTTACATTTCAGTATGTATGCATGCCTGTGTGCTGTCTCTGTCTGTCCGTGATTCTGCATGTTTCTTTGAAGAATTCCAGGAATGCCTGCTATGGCCTGATTCCATGACACTTATTTGCAGCAGCATAACTCTTACTACTATTTCCACAGGAATAATGCGCATGCATTTTAGAATTATCTAGAATATCTCAAATAACTTACATCCAGTTTAGAGTTCTAAATGCTACGAACAAGTTTGGGTAGGGACAGATTTTGATTAAGATCATTGGTTGGCCTTTTGGTTCAGATTTATCAACTGGAAGTTGAGAAAGACTCATGCTAATTCAGGCTCTGCAGTGTTATTCTTACCGTTTAGTTTTCTCTTTGGATCTCAATTGTTTTTCCTTCCTGCCCTCCTTCCTTCCTTCCTTCCTTCCTTCCTTCCTTCCTTCCTTCCTTCCTTCCTTCCTTCCTTCCTTGATAATTGTCATGAATTTCTCCCATTTGTTTATTCCTTCTCTGTTATATTCCTTCCTTCCTTCGTTCCTTCCTTCTTTCCTTGTTTCCTTCCTTCCTTCTGCTCTACATTTCCGTTTAATTCTCTGTATTTAGTTTTTTACTCAAATGTTGTCTTGAGTTTCATCGTTCACAATCGAATGATTCATGAAAGATATACTTAAACGGCTTAAATCGCAGATTTTGAAAGAATTATCACGGAACGCGGTTCACATGACTTTGAACGTTTCAAATATCCGCTTTAAAATGTCTCGATACGATTCAAAAATATTAAATTTGAACGCGTCTTAAATACGATATGATATTCGCGTTGCGACGAGAGCGTGAAACCAGACTTAATATAAAACAACCCCAAGTGTATTTTGAAAGAATAAGATTCATATTACATGACATGATTCCGGCAGCATTTGCATTTATTTTAGCAGCAGCAGCAGCAGCAGCATTTTAGAAAAAAAAGCTACAGGAATATTCTCTGTCATATTATGGCGAAATGTCATGCCAACATTTACAAAAAAAAAAAATTTAATGATTTTTGTGAAAAGTGCCCAGGAGAAATTCAATCCGTTTGCATGTTGCCCGAACTGAAAATTATGCATATCCCAAGTTTGTCTTTAGCTATGAAAAACAACAAAAAATTAAGATTTTTTTTTTCTTTCTTTTATTCTTCTAAATCGGATTAAATCTCATTAAGTTGACATGCTCCGGTCTGTGAATGCGGATGACAGAAAACACATCTTGATTGCAGAATTTTGAAAGCGAAATAATATTTCGAGTAAAAAGAAAATGGCCAACAAATTCATGTCACTGCGATTTAAGAGTATTTTCGCTTTCGTAATTTGGCGTTTTCAAGAAATTTTGTCAAATCTTGCGTAGAGTTTTTGTGTTCATTTCTTTTATTTGCTTTTGTAATGATAAAACTGATATTGCATAGATAGATAGGTAAATAGTTAGGTAGGTAGGTAGGTAGGCAAATAGGTAGATAGGTAGATAGATAGATAGATAGATAGATAGATAGATAGATAGATAGATAGTTAGGTAGGTAGGTAGGTAGGTAGGTAGGTAGATAGATAGATAGATAGGTAGGTAGGTAGGTAGGTAGGTAGGTAGGCAAATAGGTAGATAGGTAGATAGATAGATAGATAGATAGATAGATAGATAGATAGATAGATAGATAGATAGTTAGGTAGGTAGGTAGGTAGGTAGGTAGGTAGATAGATAGATAGATAGGTAGGTAGGTAGGTAGGTAGGTAGGTAGGTAGGTAGATAGATAGATAGATAGATAGATAGATAGATAGATAGGTAGGTAGGTAGGTAGGTAGGTAGGTAGGTAGGTAGGTAGGTAGAAAGACAGATAGACGGATAGATGGATAGATCAGTCAGTCAGTCAGTCCATATAAATGTGTAACAGTAACCTTGTTTCTGCAGAAAATAGCTTTAAATATATGTAAAATATTTACCATTAATAATTACTCCTACAATGTACCACCTACTATGCATTATTATGGAGATGCCGCCCGCCCGCCCGCCCGCCCGCCCGCCCGCCCGCCCGCCCGCCCGCCCGCCCGGCTTACGGACAACCTTTCACCAAAGTAACCACAATACCTTCGGAAGGGTAAAAATACAGAAGTGTGACCGAATTTTGTGAACAGATAGATTCGAAGTGTTCTGACTAGAATCATGAACACATTGCACATTCCTTGAACGCATGAATTGCATGCATGGCTATAGACAATCGCAGGTGACTTGCAAATGACCTTGAAGATGGGGTCAAGTTCATTTGAAAAGTGATGACCGCTTGGACTGTCAGTTACAGTCAAGTTAGCTTCAATATTTTTTTGAATGGACTCACTGGCGAGGTTCAAATCTAAATGCTAAATTGATAATGAATGATACTGCAAAATGAATAAGTTCTAAATGAATAATTGCCTAATTTAAGTTGGTAATTACCCCTTAGCGTGTCATCGTAACGTCTGCCAGTAACTTAATCTGAATATGCTGAATTATTTTATTAACAAAATGTATCCGTTCAAGTTTATACATACAGTTAAGATAGGTACTGTACATTTTACAATGAAGTTATAGAGAAAAATATAATACATATATTACTGGAAAAATGCTGAAAAATAAAACAGCAACTGAGCGGACATTTCAGATGTATTATAATCTAACGAAATAATTACTTGCTATATAAGGGCTAGATATTGCATTTCTCTGTGCATTTTGGTCTGTCACGGACTCGTTAACATGCAGGTATAGTGCAGGGGGTGGTGCAGGGGGGTGGTGCATGGATTCATTGGTTCGTGACACTTCTTCGAGTGATCTATGACATGCGGTTTGTCAACTGCACCTTCCCATGTTACTGCGGGGAAGGCATACTGCGTGAAAATAGTTTAAAATACCACAAGTGTTTGTCTATAGTATGACCAAAGCTAAGACTTTATATTGCTGTGTTGTAAATATATATATATGCAGGAAAATCTGTGTTAAACGACCGCCTATATATTGAACTATATTTCCAAATTCCAAACTGAATTTTCGTTGCATGTCAATAGTTTGTTGATTAGCTGTAAATGCTGACTTTTTCTTGCAATATTTTATACAGGTGCACTGTCAAACCTCTGTTAAGCGACCACCCGTTTGTAGCAGGGTGACCTTGTTCTTAGCGGCCATTTCAATGCATATTCACAACAACTGGAAGTATCATTGTATGTTTGAATTACACCTCTGTTTAATGACCATCTGTCTTAAAACACCGCATTTGTGCAATTCATTACCAATTTTCCGTGGTTGACCGCTAAACACAGGTTTGACCTCTAAATGCATAACAACGACAGAGGCCCAGGCTTTTAATCGTGCATGTTGAGGACCCCACCCATGGGGTAAATGTGTAACATGGTGTGGACTCCCAGCAGCCTTATCATATCATCATTACGTCTGCCTCTGGCACCTAGTCATATAAGCTGGCTAAGCTTCAGACCCAGTAGCATTGAGACATAGACATAGACATTATTTTCTCTAGTTGTTCCGGCAAGTAAATGTGTAACACGGTGTGGACTCAAAGCCTTATCATCTCATCATTACGTCTGCCTCTGGCTTGCAGCTGGTCATATAAGCCGACTAAGCTTTAGACCCAGTAGCAATGAGACATATAAATTATTTTCTCTAGTTGTTCCGGCAAGTAAATGTGAAACATGGTGTGGACTCCCAGCAGCCTTATCATCTCATCATTACGTCTGCCTCTGGCTTGCAGCTGGTCATATAAGCCGACTAAGCTCCAGACCCAGTAGCATTGAGGCATTGAGGCATTGCATATGTTAACTCAATCAGTGTCCCACCTTCAAGATGTACCATAGGTCACTTACATACCTGTGCTTTCCGCACGTGCTGGTCACGTTTACCTACTGCTGCTGCTGCTGCTGGTGGTACTGATTATAAGACCCCCCCCCCAACCTTTTGCCCCCCCCCCTTCTTTGTAGGTCAATGTCCTGAACGCGCGTGACATAGGTCTCGCTGCGTGCAATACACGAGACTCGTGACCAAAGAGCTGAGACTGACATCACATGCTTATTTTTAGTAAAAACATATCGTATATATACATTTATATTGCTGCTTTCATGCTAATGCTGTTTGGGAAAATTGTAGAATAAAACTCAATGTCCTCTAAGTTGAATCCTTTACAAGAGCTCTCATCTGAGCTATCCATACATGTCTACTGGAAACTTCATTTGACATAATTACCTAATATAATGATTTATGTGTTTAAATAATTGCTAATTCATTATGACTGGCTTTTTTTTTTTAATCTTACTTAAATAGATAGATAGATTGATGGATAGATAGGTAGATAGGTAGATATATAGAAAGATAAGTAGATAGATAGATAGATAGATAGATAGATGGGACACCATTTAACAATACTGAACCTGCTACCCAGTTGTCACTGAACCAAACCATCTATCTATAAATTATTGTGAATTCATCAAGACTGATATATATAGGTAGTTGCATCTAGCTCTGGATAGTTATAGCTTGACATTCTATAAGAGTATAGGAATAACAAAGATGTTGAGAGTTTTGTGTGAGATATTATTAGCTAGGTATGGCTTGATTTGGCTTGTTGTAGCTTCAGGTAGTTGCGTCTAGCTCTGGATAGTTATAGCTTGACATTCTATAATAGTATAGGAATAACAAAGATGTTGAGAGTTTTGTGTGAGATATTATTAGGTGTCTCCAGCTAGGTATGGCTTGGTTTGGCTTGTTGTAGCTCCAGCTTGTTGCGATAGCTCTGGATAGTTATAGCTTGACATTCTATGAGAGTATAGGAATTACAAAGATGTTGAGAGTTTTGTGTGAGATATTATTAGGTGTCTCCGGCTAGGTATGGCTTGGTTTGGCTTGTTGTAGCTTCAGGTAGTTGTGTCTAGCTCTGGATAGTTATAGCTTGACATTCTATGAGAGTATAGGAATTACAAAGATGTTGAGAGTTTTGTGTGAGATATTGTTAGGTGTCTCTAGCTAGGTATGGCTTGGTTTGGCTTGTTGTAGCTTCAGGTAGTTGTGTCTAGCTCTGGATAGTTATAGCTTGACATTCTATAAGAGTATAGGAATTACAAAGATGTTGAGAGTTGTGTGCGAGATATTTGTAGGTGTCTCTAGCTTGTTGTAGCTTCAGGTAGTTGCGTCTAGCTCTGGATAGCTATACACTCGGCGACAGTGAATTTCGCCACGACAACGAGATTCGCCAGCCCCCCCCCCCCCCTCCCCCTAATACATGAACTAAATGTATAGATCATTGACAGTTTCTTACACAGCGGCAGCCAGCTACAAGGTGTTTATTGTAGTTTTAGGGGGGTGGGGAATCTCGCTGTCATGGCGAATTCACTGTCGGCTAGTGCAGTTGAATATTCTTTACAACTTAATTACAAAGATATTGAGGTATGTGTGAGGTACACAGTTCAGCCAACTGTTGCCAAGTGCCGACTGAATGAATGAAAGAATAAACCATCCATGAATGAATATTCACAAATTCTTAAATGCTAATGCCCCTCCATCTTGTGCACTCAGCATTCGAATCAAATGCGAGTGAACTTCGTTTCATGAGGAACTTATTTTTATCCCTCTCTCCCCCCTGAAATCGTTTAGCATTTGAGTCCTGGGGATTTCAAGGCCACATCAGATAATGCTGCTGCTGCTGCTGCAACTACTGATGCTGTGAGATTGTGAATATCTAGATATCTACCAAATTGTTTCTAGGCAGCTTATAATGAATGCTAACTGATGGCCAAAACTCGATAACTCACGAATTAAATAGCCAAGGTCAGTTGAGAAATTTCAGTTCAGGTTTAACTGAGATCTAGCACTTCAGAAACAATGGTAGCATAGTCTTAATTTAATTAGCTTGGTAGTAATAAAATACTTTTAGCAATGCAAGGCTTTGATTGATTGATTGATTTTCTTCCATAGATAGTAAGATAGATAGATAGATAGATAATTTATTCGGTCAGTTAGTCAGGCAGGACAGTCAATTAGCCTTTCATTTTTCATCAGCCAGTAAGTCAATTACTTTCCATTAAAGCACGCATATTCAAATTGTCTAAAAAATATAACTGGTACATGTCAAATTGTCAGTTTCAATGTCCAAAATAATTCCACGCCCCCCCCCCTTTCTTTGCTTTGCTAGCTACGCTCCTAACTGTGAGAATGAAATAGTTTATAAATAGTCCTTCAAATATATTGTCTATATTAAGTAATCATCAATATCTTTGGTCTAATAGTATTAATATAACTAACCCCCCCTTTTTGCAGCGTTAGCAGCTACGCCCCTGCCTGTGACCATGAGTTGGATGGAGGGGGGGGGAGGGGGAGGCTAGGATGTGGGGACATGCAGCCTGATCAATACCTTAGTCTGACTGCATGGGCAGTGCATGGGCTTGACTGGACACTGCTGTATACCATGGACTATAGCTGGTCCTTCAGTTTCCTGTGTGTGCAAAAACATAGTTTTTTTTTTTGTCCCAACTATGAAGTTCCCTGTAGAACGTGTACCGTACTTTGGTCAATTGCAAGCTGGGTTTAAAATAATGGTTAATATATTTAGTTGTTTATAAATGCTGCTTCTAGAATGGTTACTAGTTCAGTTTCAAGTATGTGGAAAACATAGTTTTTTGTTTCAACTCGGAAGTGTTCTGTAGAAAGTGTACCGTATTTTTCCCGGTTATAAGCCAGGTCTGAAATAAAAACAGCCTCGATGAAAGGCTGTATCTCATTTAGATGTTTAGAGGCTGTTTTAGAATTGTCCTTCAGTTTCCTGTGTGCAAAACATAGTTTTTGTCAACTCTCTAGCCACTGAGTAATAAACACATTGTGCCTTTACAATTACATACATATTACACACTTGCCAGGCCAATCCAGAGTCTTTCTCAACAGCTCAGCTCCTCAATCCTTGGGGAGTATTCAGCCTCAAACACAAGGCTAACCGCAGGGGCTTAAGAGCTCACACCAGTGCCATCACTGTGGTTGCCTGTTGCAAGTACCCATGGCATCTAAGTGGGGTGAGGCAATGGTTGAAGAGGATCTGCCCAACTCCTCAATGTCATGGTGGGGGTTCAACCCCAGTAACTCAAGGTATTGGAATGGAACACCTTTCTCTCGAGACTGACCGCTAGATAGATAGATAGATAGCGAGATAGATAGAGAGATGGTGGGTGGTGGTGGTGGTGGGTGGATAAGGGCTTCACGTCCTGTATTTCTGCACCTGTTGGGCTAATTAGGACAGGCAGAGACCATGGCAATGAGATGAAGGATGAAACAGCCATCCGACTTAGGCTCGACTGGGAATTGAACCCGGGACCCAGTGGTTGGAAGCCAAGCATGCTACCACTGAGCTAGGCCCCACCTTACATAGGTAGATAGGCAGACAGATAGACAGAAAGATAGATATTTTAATGAGGAACAAGTTGTTAACGAAAAAGTGGTGTTTCCATGGCGTTAATGTGATTTATAAAACTACATTCTGTAGTTTAATGGAAAACCAGACTTAAACACTAAACTGCTAATTGGGAGTCATATGATACATAGACTTATCAGCATTTTAATGACGTACTAATAATTGCTTTTTCAAGTCTTATCTGATATAGTTTTTCGTTGGATTTGATGACTAGTTTTTTTCACATTTTCACATAATGTTGTCATATTTTTTATATTTTTAGATTACTATCAATATTTATTTCATCATAAATACACCATGCCAACTGCTGTTAATTGTATATATAGTGTATGGAATCCGTTTGTAGTATCTGTAAAAATAATGTCATTTACACATTTATGTGTAGGCATAATTTTATAGCGGCTATCGAAAGTTTGCGTATTGAAAGTTTATTTAATTTAACTAATGAAGTTGAACTTATCGATTGAAACGATTCATTGATAAAGCTACCATCTGAAGTATCAAAATGACGTCATTTTTGCATTGCCATCATAAAGGATCAAGTATGAATTGTACAATCTGTGTCATTCCTATTTTGAAGTGATACAACTTCAGCCAAGTCTAAATCAACACCTCATTATTTGGTTATAATGGCTTTTGTATTTATTGTACGTTGCGAAAACCTAGCGACAGCGTGCCATTCACAAGTTATGAAAGTATGTTGTATATTCGCACAAAATGTGGTGTCCAGTTATTGATGGTCAGCGGTGACCTCAGGTCAGTCCTACAAAAGGAGAGCGATGTGTGATCACGGATCGATATTTCGCATTGATTAGCGAACGGTCAATGCACGTGAGTCCGTGCATGTGCACAAAGAAATGACTGGCACACCGTTAGAAGGATTTAGTCGATCTATAGGCTCTACTTATGTATTCGGTGTATATTGGTGCTATGAGGGACTGTTATTGGCGCTGAGACTGATAAAATGGTAAATATACTGGTTCAAATTGGCTCTAATTGATGTTAATTGAGGTAAAGTGGTAAATATGTGATCGTAACTGGTAAAATATGAGTATGAGAACAGCGTACCATTAGAAGGATTTGACAATCTATGCACTCTACTTTTGTGTTCAGTGCATGTTGGTGCTATGAGGAACTGTTATTGGCGCCAAGACTGATAAAATGTTTGATATACTGGTTCAAATTGATTAAATGGTGTCAATATATATGATCATAACTGGTAAAATATCAGTATGACATAAAAAAAAAACAAGGTTATTATGAATAAATCTGTTTGTATTTACTTAAAGACTTACTGTATTGAAGCAGCATGCATATATGTGAAGATTTTCAGACGGTATCTTTGTTACAGAACGTAGATATGAAATCATTACATTACAGCACACCATTAGAGGGATTTGTCGATTGGTAATTGCGTAAGGTTTGAATTTCATGTATTTTGGTGCTACGAGAGACTGTTATTGGCGCTAGGACTGATAAAATGGTAAATATGCAGGTTCAGATTGGTAGTAGGGCCTAATCGGTGTAAAGTGGTAAATATAGGATCATAAATGGTAAAAAGTTTTTCCTGTGCTACTTTAGTATTTGGTGCATATCGGTGCAATGATGGACTGTGATTGGTGCTAAGACTGATAAAATGATAAATATACTGGTTCAAATTGATTAAATGGTGTTAGAACAGCTAATTGGTGTAAATTGTTCATCTAATATTGTAGGTATGGTAACATGGGATATAATTGGTGTAAATGGTAAATATAGAGTTATTGTTAATATGCGTTATAATAACACATAATCTAAAATCAATGCAATTTAAATAAAATGCATTACAAAATTCTTTGTCCCATTTTGTTTTTGAATATTGATACTATTATTATTAAAATAATTTTTTTCTAGTATTATAATATCATTATTGTATCAATTTAAGGTGGCCCCTAACACAACCCACTGAGGATCTTCGGGGTCTCCTGGCAAATTTAATACTAATAGAATATGTAATAATTTTAAATTTATCATGCCAAAACAAATAACTAAATTTCAAGCTGTATTCTTGTTTAATTGCCAAATAAATTATTTTCAATTAAAAAATAAAGCTATTATAACCATACAAAAGACAATAATAGTAAATGTATGGGCCGTAGAATGCATGGGATGGTGTTATAGGCAAATATTAATGTTGAAAATATTATGTTATTTTTAACCTTGGTTTGCAGAATAGTGTAAATAAATAACAGCTGCTGTAAATTGATAAATTGTAAAAATCTGGACTGAATATTTAACCACATAACACACATAACTTGTGAATGGGCTGATACATGGATTTTGATTTATGCCTAAATATATCTATTAAAATATCGTAATTTGGACTGCAATGATTTTTTAATACTGTAATAGAATATTGGTATTAAGACTACTATTGATGTTAAATGTACTGGTCTTAATAGTGAGGTGGTCTTGATAGTGAGGTGGTCTTAATAGTGAGGTGGTCTTAATAGTGAGGTGGTCTTAATAGTGAGGTGGTCTTGATAGTGAGGTGGTCTTAATAGTGAGGTGGTCTTGATAGTGAGGTGGTCTTGATAGTGAGGTGGTCTTGATAGTGAGGTGGTCTTGATAGTGAGGTGGTCTTGATAGTGAGGTGGTCTTAATAGTATGGTGGTCTTGATAGTGAGGTATTCTTAATAGTAAGGTGGTTTTAATAGTGAGGTGGTCTAAATAGTGAGGTTGTCTTAATCGTGGGGTGATCTTGATAGTGATGTAGTCTTAATAGCGAGGTGGTCTTAATTGTGAGGTGATCTTGATAGTCAGGCGGTCGTTATTGTGAGGTGGTCCAAATTGAGCGGCCACATCATAATCAGTGATCTATACAACACTAGTCTAAATTGAAAAGGCCCCGATTCACATTAAAGCCCAAATGACTGACACGACTCCATTGCAAAGAACACAAGTCGTCTCATATGGTGACTATGGATGCTGGTGTGATCTAGATTGGCTTGGCTCCAAAACTCTACAAATGAGATGGAAAGAAAAATCTTCTTACTATCTATTGTCATGCCATGCTACAGCAGTTAAGTTTTTTTGTGAGTGTGTGTTGGGATGTAGAGTCTTCTGGATAGTTCTATTGCGATTGTAAGGTTAATATGGTGATCCAGTTATTTCAAAGTATTTCAAGGTTTATGCAATGAATTACCCTCGGATGGAAAGTCTATTTTCTCGATTAGAAGTCGCGTCTGAAATAGAGACCGGTCTCGTTAAAGAGCTCGGGGAGAGTGACCGTATTGAGATAAAAATCAAAAGTAGTCTTTTAGGTAAAAAGATCCGTTCCGAGACAATGACTTCGCTAGTTCCACTGTATTGTCATGTTATAAAAATCAGATTATATTCAGATCTCATAGATCTGGTATTATTATATATCTTTAGACTCTTAAAGTCCTGTTACTTATGTAAACCTTAAAGTTAAGAGCAAATGTTAAGGGTTAATTACACCTGGTCAAAGGTCATGGTTGAAGGTCATGAGGCCACAACCCCTAGGCCAATAGAGCATTGACAGGGAAGTCTGCAGAAGCCAATGAGAAAAAGACAGGCAATGGCCTGCAAGAAAGAAAAGCCATGGAGGGGCCCTAGAGCCCTAAGTTCTGGTTTTGGAGTTGATCCAATCCTAAATAAACATAGAGGCCACCCTCTCTGCCAAGCATACTACTGGACTTTGTCTTGATCTCCATGTACCAACTTTAAAACACAACAGTATAATTCAAGTTTAAATTCAATGCATTTATTGACAAATTTTTCAATACATCAGATTCAGATATTTGACCTAAAGCAATTATCCAAAAAACAATATTTCAATCAAGTTTATTAAAATTTGCTTTAAGTAGGATGACCCCTTTAAGACATCTTTGATGTCGCTGCCAAGGGGCCACCCTAGTCTTAATGTAAAAAAAGAAATTATCTTTCAAATTTCAATCTTGCAACCAGTGGCAGGGGACATACACTCAGTGGTAGACTTTAAAAAAAAAGTTAATAAATAAAAAAATTACAATAATCGCATAAATGACAGTAAATCCATGCCAGAGATGCCACCGGTCATCAATAAGTAATATATCTTCATAAAGAATAATTAAAAGTGTTTTGCCCAAAACATTCATTATCTATTATTACAGACTTCCTCATGTTAGATATTCCTTTTCAAATGTCATCACCATCATGTCACTCTGCAGTTGCAGCAGCAGTAATTTCTAATGCTTTGCATCACTCCTGAATATTATCATGAATCTTGGTGGTGCTGCATAAATATTGTCGTGAAACATTAATGTTGATATTGAGGATTGTTCAGGAGAATCGCTTGCATGGTAGGAATTGCATGTCGAGGCTTCGGGCTTCTTTTTTTTTTTTTTCTAATTCAATCATGAAGCCTGTTAGTGAAGTTATTTAAATCTCTCTGTCTGGTGCTTAATTGGAAAAGCAAAGGATGGCAATAATGCCTTGGTGTGCATCAAGTTTGATGCTTCTGCTGCTGCTGCTGCTAGTGGTGATGCAGAGAAATTTGAGGTTATCGCTAACTTAATTCCTTTTGCTAAAGCTGTTTCTATCCGTTTTGTAGCTTTAAAAAAGTGGACAAAACTACTGAAAACTGTAAAGATTTAGTGTCTTATTGCGGACGTACATCAAAGTACATCAAAAGTTTTAATTGCATGAAAATGTAAACCTTTTTATTATCTAGCGGCGTATACTAAATACTTCGCTTTGGCTTATTGCTGTCATTTGAAATGTATTTACATGATTTGAAGTTTGGAGATGCTCTTTTTTCTTTTTTTTTCCACTGACGAATTCATGTCCTGTCATCATTGTGGCCCCTGGATATTTTCTCAGCAAGGAGTTTTGTATATTATAATACATCCACGAAGATCTAAGCTGGAGAAAATATAACATAGGACATGTTAGGATAAAGGTATGGGTCGATGGAATAGAAGATAGTTTTTTTTTTAATCATTAAAATGAAATGTTATCGATAGTTTATCGAAAAAGAATATTAAGTCAAGTGCTTATTACTTAGTGCATTTACGGCTACTTTGAGGTATAATGGACAATAAGGCTTGGGAATAAGGGATTAGTTAAAAATGAAAGCCTCATGAAGGCTTAGTTATGCCATGAATTTCAGGCCTAATTAGCCAAGATGAAAATTCCATCAAGCGCCATTCAATATGTGCTGTTTCAAAGCATTTATCATGCGTCCGTGTGTTGAAGTTTTAGCAGTAAAAACGTTCTGTTGATCTCGTGGTTCGAATTACAAGCTATGCGTTTGTAGAATCGTGTTTAGACAAGTACCGTATTTGTGGAATGACAAGATCAATCGTTCAATGTTGTAGAGGTTGGTTCTATCTCATTCTCAAATGAAAATCGGCATGTTGATACATCAAATGGCTGTTAACTCCTCTGAAAGGCGTGGGTTCGATCCCCAGGCCCAGGCACTCTTCGGGAGCTACATCACAGCTGGATGTTGATTGCATGAAATTGGAGGTGCCTTGTACTCGGGTGTCTATGCTGAGGCAAGTAAAATACCCCACCCATAGGGTAAATGTGTAACATGATATGGACTCAAAGCCCATCATCTCATTATGTCTGCCTTCAGCCGGTCATATAAGCTGACTAAGAAACGAGCGGCATTGAGACGATACAAAAGAACAATTCAAACTTGCCAGAAATGCGTTTTAGCTGGCACCATCCGGTCACTTTGTCTTCGCATGTAGTCGGAGTCCTCTCTGTTGTCAGTTAGTACGGTTAGGTACGGAGACTTGGTCAGAATGACGAGTTATCTTTGTTTGCTGAACGACATAGAATTTTTTTAGTGATCAGAACTGAACTTGCCCTATCTTTCAAGATGGTATGAGAAATTGAAGTATTAATTAATTGAATTATTATTAATGATAACTATACCATGTTTTGTGTGCATTGTTTGGTGTGAACCATGGGTCAGAAACATTGTTGGAAGCATTTAATTATCTAGGCTCACATTGACATGCATTTTGTTTGGTGTTTTGATACAGGCCCTTGTTGGTGGAGGAAATTGTGTTGGTTGCTGCAGCTGCAATGCATGCTGTAGGGCAATTGATTGATTTGCCGGCCTCTTTTTGAGAGCCTGTATTGCCATTGTTGTAATCAGGTCAAGGGTCAAAAGGTCACGCGGCGACTGGGAGGGGGTGTCTGGCCAGCACAGCAACCAGACGATGCTACCATGACAACCAATACTGCTGCTGATGCTGCTGGGTCAGCTATTGGCAGCAGCAGTGCAGCAGTTGCTGCTGCTGCAAGCTTCTCTACGGCTGCTGGTTTTCTCTGCACGTTATTGCAGCTAAGCGCGCGCTCCCCTACCAGACATGCATCTCGCGAGCTCCCTTCTAAATATAGCAGGCGACTGCAGCTATGTAATGAGGCAGCAGCTGCCTTGCTGCCAACCAGAGGCTGAGATAGGAACCATCACAAAGGGGTCCGAGTCTGCTGTGAACTCTGTCGTAACAATGTGCTCACGACCACAACAACGTGTCGCCAAAACATTGTCTCATGGTGATCTTCAGAGTGAAACACATAAGAAATAGCGGTATTCTAACATGATTTATTACGGCATGAAGGCTTATTTATAAATTTCGGGCCTAAATTGCAACAAAACTGTGTCACCAAAACACTGTCACAATGTAATAGTCACCAGGCTATTGTTCTCGAAATGAAAGACAAGAAATGCGAGCATTCTAACACGACTTCTAGCTTACTGCCAGCACAAAGGATTGGGCTCTACCTACAATGTAGAAACTTCAACTACATGGTAACAGTGTGTTAACGACCAAAGAAACTTGTCACCAAGAACGTTTGTAACCTGAAGGGTAATCTCACATTGAAAGATCAGAAATACTTTCATTCGAACATGACTTATTTCTTTTATCCAATGCATGAAGGCTTATATTAGTTACGCTACAAATTTCGAGCCTAATTAACCAAGCTGAAATTTCCATTTAGTGCCATTCGATATGCGGTGTTTCAAAGCATTTATCATGCGTCCGTGTGTTGAAGTTTTAGCAGAAAAAACATTCCGTTCATCTCGTGGTTCGAATTACCTGCTCTGCGTTTGTAGAATCTTTTTTTGACGAATGCTGTATATGCAGAACGATAAGCTCTGGTGGGTAATCGTTTGGAACCTGTGGCTCAGATCAAAACCAGCAGTGGATTGCAGTTTAAAGTGACCTCATCCTTTGCTTGGTATAACTATGTTGACTGAACACATATAACAACCCAGTTATAACATACCTTTTGCTAGTCCCGATAGCTTTGGTTCGTTATAAATGTGACTGTTATAACTATATTGGACAAATGTTAAATTGCCTTCGATGAATTTTCTGATTCTTAAAATTGAGGTAATCTTGGATGTAATTTTACCGAGATTGGAACTGGAAATCAAAGAGACTCAACACATTATAACAGAAAACCTAGTTATAACAAAGTCTTGTCGCTAGTCCATATTAGTTATAAATGTGACTGACTGTTATAACTATGACTCGACACATTATAACGAAACCTAGTTATAACAAAGACTTGTCACTAGTCTATAGTTATAAATGTGACTGACTGTTATAACTATGTTGACTGAACACATATAACAAACCCAATTATAACATATATATATAATTTTTGCTAGTCCCTATAGCTTTATAAATAAGATTGACTGTTATAACTACATTGACTGAACTCACATTATTATGACACCCAGTTATATCAGATACCTTTTGCTAGTCCCTATAGCTTTAGTTTGTTATAAACGGGATTGACTGTTATTACTATATTGACTAAACACTGCTTAGTAGTCGCTATCGAAGAGTTAGATAGCTGATGCCGTGACTAAGACCATCAAGAAATAAGCTAGAGCTAGAACGCTGTCCAAGGTCTCTCCGATAACATTGAATGTGCCATGAGTAGGTGGAGCTGGCTGTGTATTGACCCATGGTTGCAGGCTGATTGCACTTATTGGCTCATCGGTGTTCTTGTGAGAGCTAAATTATTGGAGCTCTAATGTTGCTATTGCGCTGTATTGCGGTCTAGTGGTAAAAATGTTCTGTCGCGGTGATGTCGTGGATGGAGACTGGTGGTGGGTTCGAATCCTGCTGAAGTTGTATTGAGTGTGGGCTTCCAACCGCCGGGTCCCGGGTTCGATTCCCGGTCGAGCCTAAGTTCGATGGCTGTTTCATCCCTCAACTCATTGCCATGGTCTCTGCCTGTCCTAATTAGCCCATCAGGTGCAGAAATAAAGCCCTAATCACACACACACAGTTGTATTGAGTGTAATGTTTTGTATATTGTCTCAATGTATTACATTGTCTCAAAGCTACTGGTCTAAAGCTTACCTGATATGAGCTGATGTAATGATGAGATGATGAGGTGGGATCCACACCATGTTACACATTTACCCCAGGGGAGGACACAGAGTACAAGGCACCACCAATTGAACGTCTCATACTAACAACATCCAGCAGCTGGGATGTAGCTCATGAAGAGTTCGCAGACCGAGGATTAAACCTGGCACCTTCCGAGTAACTAACAGGCCAATGCCTTAACCACTTGACCACCCAGCTGGTTGATATTTAAAGTGGAGATTCGGACATTAGTGGTGGTGGATTAGGGCTTTAAGTCCTGTATTTCTGCACCTGATGGGCTAATTAGGACAGCCATCCAACTTAGGCTCAACCGAGATTGAACCCTGGACCAAGTGGTTGGAAGCCGAGCACAGTACCACTGAACTAGGCCCCCACCCTCTGGGGATTAGGACAGTACAGCCCTCTATAGCAGGTTCTTGTCACTAACAATGGTTGATTATGTGAAGATAACTTTGAAGCAAAGAATCAAACCCGGGACGTCTAAAATAGCTGTCTTATGCATTAACCAATAGGTTGCTGTTTAACTTTGCATGCGGTGCCTATGCGAAGGCAAGTATAAGACCAACTTTTCAGGTAAATATCTGGTATATTAAAATAAAATTACAAAATCTTAACCCCTTAAAATCGTACAGCCCCCCCCCCCCCCCCATTGAATCAATCTAGCTCTGCCTCTGATTTAGCAACTGGATTGTGCATGACATTGCCTGCAGTTGATGCAAGCCCATCCCTGCTGCTGCTGCTGATGCTGCTGATGCTGCTGATGCTGCTGATGCTGCTGATGCTGCTGATGCTGCTGATGCTGCTGATGCTGCTGATGCTGCTGATGCTGCTGATGCTGCTGATGCTGATGCAGCTTCATCACTAATCATTGGAAGCATAATCAACATTCTCATAATTCTGAATCTAGCCTAAAAAAAATTCTCATGTCAGTCTATAAGATATTATTTACAGTTAAACTGAAAATTGGTTTATTTAATATCACCTCTTGTTAGTTTATTGGGTTGGTTTCCAAGTAGGATTGAGGTTTCATTTATCTTATCAGCTCATCGTTACGTCTGCCTGCTGGTCATAAAAGCTGACTGATCTTCAGACCAATGGCATTGATACAAAATTGTAGCTTGGTTGAACTAGAGATTGTAGCCTACAATGGAATTAAATGTGAATCATTTTTTGCCATACAAAAGGTAGAATGTCATCTGGAACATGAACCTAACTAAAGTAATATTGACACAACTTATTTCAGTTTGATATTTATAACTGTTCGTTGCCCACAGAAATGAACATTGTCTGTTGGGATTTGATGTGATAAAAAGAAAAACAAAATGACAAAAGGAGGTGGTCTTAATAGTGAGGTGGTCTTAATAGTGAGGTGGTCTTAATAGTGAGGTGGTCTAAATTGTGAGACAGTCTTATTTAATAAGTGAGGCCTCGGTAGTGAATTTAATGTGGTCTTAATCATAAGGTGGTCTTTATGGTGAGGTGGTCTTAATAGTGAGGTGGTCTTAATGAGGTAGACTATATAGTGAGGTGGTCTTAATAGTGGTGGTTTAAATAGTGAGGTGGTCTTAATAGTGAGGTGGTCTTAATAGTGGTGGTTTAAATAGTGAGGTGGTCTTAATAGTGGTGGTGTAAATAGTGAGGTGGTCTAAATTTGATGTGGTCATTTTAGTGAGGCGGTCTTTATAGTGAGGCGGTCTTTAAAGTGAGGTGTTCTTTATTATGGGACTGCAGTGTCTATTTCTGTATTTAATATTAGGTAAAAATCAAATGTTTTAACAGGCTGCATTATCATTTACGAGTTAAGACGTGCATCCTGCGAAAGGGAGTGGCCCTGTAAATTCTGATGAAAAATTGAAATGTTTAAAGTGAGGAAAAAGTAAATCTCATGAATCAAGTACAGTATCAAGTGACAGATCATGTCTTAATATTTTTACCAATGTGAAAAATTGAAGCAAAAATTTCATTCACTAGAATTACTCTACTATACTTTAAAGTGTTGAGCAATTTCTTTGTATTGTGTGTATTGTCTCAATGTATTATCTCAATTTATTACCTCAATTTATTGTCTCGATGCTACTTGTCTGAAGCTTAGTCACCTGTATATGGCCAGCTGCGGGCAGACATAATGATGAGATGATATTGCTCGGAGACCACACTATGGTATTCATTTATCCCATAAGAAGGGTCTTTTACTTGCCTCAGCATAGACACTGAGTAAAAGATGCCACCGATTTAATATCTCGTGCGACCGACATCCAGCTGAGATGCAGCTCATGAAGAGTTCCTGGGCTAAGAATTGTACCCTGGACATTCAGAGGAGCTGGTAAATGCCTTAACCACTAGACTACTGAGCTGCTTATTAAATAGTCAATTTGGTGGCATTAAAGACATTTTAACTTGTCTGCCATTTTGTTATTCTGAAAGAAAATTAGTTACGACTTATTTTGTACCGACTCTAAATTATATTGCAGTACAATATTGTGCAAAATCAGGACTTAGATACAAATTGAAAAAAAAAAAAGGTTAAATTTATTTCAATAATTCAGAATTACTGGCATTACTAGTGATTTTGGTATGATGAACACTATTGAACGGTGTGGACTAGAACGAGCCATTAATAGTAGAAGCTGAAGTGATCTAGAATTCACCAGGTGGCATTACATTCACTTTTGTCTCAAACTCCACCTACTGGATGAGAAAAGTAACTCAGCTGTAGTGGTCCTGTGGCTTCAACTGCAATAATTAGCAGATCATGTCTTTGTTAGGGCGTCCGATATCATGGGATATTGTAAATTTCAATGGAGTGATCTTATTTCTTAATATTTCCTAATGTCCTAATGATCCTATTTCGGTTGTAATAATTTTGTAAAATCATGAGTCATTCATGAAAAATTTGAGGAAATAAGTTGAGTGCCAGTGATCACCTCATGGAGATACTTTCTCTTTACGCAGTATAGATTCATGTTCATCAGGGCCGTGCAGTTGTGGCTGACAGCAGAGTTGTGACAGATCCATCCGGCCACAGCACCGACGTCAGTCACAACTGCTGAAAAGAATTGTGTATATAAGAATGATATGGTCTAGTTTATAAGACATAACTAATGGGCTTCTATTTTGCATGTTTCAGATGAAAACAGTTCGAGCAACAACCACCACCAAAGAGAGAGCATGCAAAAAGATGACGGGTCCTCAAAATTGGCAGCACCAGATCCAGGCGGGATCACCCCGAGTCAAAGTCCCAAGAAGTGGTCCGAATTGACTGAGGACCGGGAGATAGAGAATGACGCAGCAGCGACGCGGGAAGATGGAAGTCCAAAATCGCCCCGACAACAGCTGCCTGTACTATCACAACAGCCGCCCATTACAACCTCAAGTACCTCATTGGCCTCCCCCTCACCAGAGGGCTCCACTAGTATGTCGTTCAATCAGAAGACCTCGATTGAAAGGTCGCCGGACGATGAGATGTACAGAGAGGGACAGAAGGAGAACATCTGCAGCAGCAGCAGAACCTCGGAGATGATGGCAGACCGATTTAACTCCAGACATGAAGTCGACGATCAGTACAAAAAAGAGACGAGTACTAATAGCTGCTCTAACGTGCCTGAAATGTATTCCGGTTTAGCACAGAATTATAGTACTTTGCAAAAGGTGCACAATGATGATAGTCCTGATCATCAAGGTCAAAGTCATCATCCTCGAGGTCATTATCCCGAACATTTCCGAGGTCGTTCACCCCTCAGCAGTCCCGTCCCTCAAACAACAAATGGCACAAAAGATCATCAAGCTATTTCCTCATCATCCCATCCCTCCACGTCCAATGTCGATGGTTACAACATGTTCTACGCCCAGCACTTGCAGTTAGAAGCCATGCAGTCCGCATTCACCTATAGTCTGATGGGTAACAACCAGGGGGCACTGGCTCGCAATGTTTGCCCCTGGTGTGGGGTCACCAAAGCGGGACCAGCCGCCTTAAGACGACACTTGTTGAAACACACGGGAGAACGACCATTTACCTGCCAGGTATATTTCAGTCTATTTAGATTTGTATTTTCTAGATTACAATCAAGGCTTGCCATATCGACAGGCTTGTTCTTAAGAAAGACCTTTACCTGTGCTAGGCAGGCCTATACTTCAGTCAATTTAAATTTGCTGTCTTCTCATGATGACAAGTCATGTCTAAATAGAAACTTGCAGTAAAGAACCTCATGCACGCAGTCCAGTTCACTTTGCAAGTCTGCCACAATTGTTTTGAATTCCTGGTCATCCATGTTCCATGTATAGATGGTCAGGGCCGGTCCTAGCACTCGCGGGGCCCAAAGTGGAGCCTAATTTTTCTCCTTATTATCCCTCATTTTAGAAAGTGAAGACCCTTTTTTTTCTGCTCTTAAGTTTTGAGGGTAGCCAAATAATACCGTTGCGCAGGGCCTAAATAGGCACGGGCCCAACGCAGCCGCCTTGCTTGCGTTGCCCTAGGACTGACCCTGTAGATGGTCTTTCGCTTGAAACTTCTGCAAACAATGTTTGATTTCTTGTTCTTAAATTGACTCTAAAAATCACTCAAACGAGGTTAACTGTGATGTCACGAGACATATTTGACAATATTTTACCTGGATTTGGCTATGCTTCCTTGAATTCAGCTTCTCACAATGACACACTTATTTCATACATGGGGATGTAGACTATTTTATTTTTGTTGAAAAGATGCATGTCTGTTGCAAATATATATTTATGAAATATTTGATAAATTTCTTACATTTACTAAGGTTTATATTTTTCAGTGGGTACTGGGGGTGGTATAAGCCTACTATAAGCTAGGAGTATACAGAAGCTACTGGCTTTAGCCAGTTATATTTTACAGTCAGGAATAGGTCCCTACAGCTGTCTAGAGTCTACCATTTTTATGAAATTAACTGTAGATAAACTTTGGATGACAGTCATCATCCCATAAGTAGACGTCATGAAACTATGATTATTTGCTTTGCTCTCAGAGACCTCTGGTGATAGTTCCCTTCCTTATTGTTCTGGTACATGGCGGCCCTGTGGCTTTTCTCCTCCATGTCTTGACATTCTAACTTTTATTATTATTTTTTAAATTTACACACTACTATTATTGAAAATTTTAAATAACTAGTTCTGGTTCTGATTCAAAGTCATGCTCTGCTCAACAACACTTGCTTAAATGTTAGATATTGAATTTTAGTCCCCTAGAATAGTGACGATCGATTATTTACTCGATCATCGGTCGTTTTGTCTAAGAATTCGATGATCGGTTACTAATTTTTTATAGTCGATTTTTGTATTTAAACATCAGATGGTTATTAAAAAATTAAAAGAAAACCTGTTTCACTCCCTACTTGTAGGAGTTTCATATGACCATAAATAATTTGAGATACTATACAATAAATGACTTGTGATATTATAAATTGTATTTATGTACAGAGACCATTAATTATCTTGGACAAAATAGTTAAGATAGCAGTTGATTTAACGTAATACGAACTGCGCCCAAACCGACTAATAATCGATCTTCAGTTGGTGGCACTTGGTGCACCTAAAGCGATGATCGACTATGAAAATGTAACTGATTGACATCACTAGCCCCAGTATTATACTTTGCCACGATTATAACAGTTGTTTGGGTTGTCGTTACGTTCACTTTTATGTACTTTCAGCTTTGCAACAAATCATTCAAAGCCAAGAGAAATCTGCAGTATCATCAGTATATGCATCACGGAGTCGAGTCGAGGGATTCGAACATTAGTGAACGTTTCTGTGAAGCTCGGAAGCGAAAGTTAGAGCTTGAGACTACAAAAATAGGCATAGAGACACCAATTAAGCATTACTATCAAATGAACGGACAATTGGATGGTGATCACAAGTTCGATGGTTGCACGACAGATCCTTATGTAATGTATTCGGCCATCCAACAGGGTCAGCAGAAACTAACGTCCATGGCACATCAGTGGGAGTCGCATATGAACTACTACAATAATCTTAAGCAACTAGAAGCTCAGGATGAAAATGGTAACCGCAAGTCTCTGACGAGTTTCAATGTTAACAGTGACCTCGTAAACTTTGATCACCATCCTTACAGCAGCACGACCATAGATGGTACCAAGCAGCAACACTACAACTCCCTGGAGCCTTTCGATCAACAGGGTGGGTCTCCGCATCACAGCGCCGAAATCCGGAATGGAACGGACTTGTCGGACATGTCAAGCACCTTGAAAACATCAGGATACCAAGATGGGGTAAATGAAAATTGTGATATTTCTGGAGATGAATTCCCAAATGGTAATGATAAGGACAGAGCAAGCCAGTCAACTCACAGACCATTCACGTGTGAAGTAAGTCAGAATTATTTTTTAAGATTCAAAGATTTATTACTTATTTGAGGCGTAATGCAATTGGTTCCATAGATCTATCATGCAAATGCTAAAAAAAATAGCATGTGTTTTGAAATATTATAAAGTAAAAAACTTTATCCCATTGTATGAGGTACTTGTTGCACAAAATACCGTTTTACAAGATTAAGTTATTTATCTGAATCCACCATTTCACTAATTTGGTACATCAGTTACCTCCTGTCAAAAATCGGTGACTGAATTTGAATATCGCAGTACGCTGTGGCTTCTTGTTCAATATCTTAGCAATAATACAGCGTTGGTCTTCTATTATGTGGGGAAAAAATCTGAGGATATTGATAACATAAATATATTTGAATTTTATGATTTTTTTGATATTCATCTCAGGTGATCTTTTCTAATCTTAAATTTTGATTTCAGTTATGTGGTAAATCATTCAGTGGAGAAAACAGCCAGCAGGACCATTTACGAACAGTCCATAACGTGAACATAGATCTGAGCAAAGTTTTAGACGGGAGATTTTTACAAGCGCGGAGACATATACAGGATGGAGAGGACCTGTCGACTTCATCAGTACATAACAGAGTCACTGATGCGGAACAAGATATGGTCCATCGACCGTGGAGGACGGTTAGAGATGAACTTACGGAAGGAGAGGGGGGAGAGGGTAGTAAAAACACCGAAACGACTCCTCCTGATAAATTGAAGCAGTCCAAATCGAGCCATTCTTCGAGAGTTCATGGTTCTTACGGCAGCGATATTGATGAGCAAGCAGAAAACACGGAGCTCGAATACCCGTCAGCTTTCCCGGGCCTAAAGCATCAAATCAGTATTAAAAATGAAACAGTGCTTGTGACCCGCTTAGATGGGATAAACAGGACCACCCATAGAAAGGTCTCCTTGTACAAGTGTCACATTTGTAGTCAAATGTACAACTCTCTAAGCCGACTGCAATGTCACCTCTCCATCCATTACGACAGACACCTCAATGTATATCAGTGTTCCCTATGTGGTGCTAACTTCAAATTTCGTATCCAGCTTCATCGGCACATGAAAAAACACAGGAGGATACGTCGCTCGCAAGATGAGGCGGAACACGGTCTTCCCGCTTCTCAGGACGACCCTGATGGAGATCCACAAGAGGGGTGCAGTGGCGAAGGGGGTCAGGGGGACACCTCGAGAGAGAATCTGGGTCATTCGGAAGCAGACAGTGATGGCAATGCTTCTCAGACACCACACAAACATATCCCTTCCCATATCCCGGGATATTCATCACGATACATCCGTTGGCACAATCACAGATACAGTCGTTACACAAACCGTCATTATATCTGCAGTTACTGCAACAAGACTTTTTATCGCCTTTTTTCATTACAGAGACACGAACGCATTCACACTGGGTATAAACCCTGTCACTGTTCAGAATGTGGAAAGGGGTTCAGTGAACCCCGGAATTTACGTTTGCACAGGATGCGATATCACAGACATCAGGACCGGGATGTGGAGCAGGATGGAGTTATGTTAAACTCGCCTCAGTCACTGTCACCCAAGCCACATGCACCCCAGTCAGATATGGGCGATTCCATAGATTCAGTCGATGTATCTCAGGATAATGCTGATCACATTAAACCATCCTTGCAAGCAGCAAAGTCTACCGTTGTTGCTCTTGATCTGCAGAAGGATGACATGGAGAGGCCACTCTCGTCAGAAACTCCTCAGTCAATTGTCGAATTGTCTTCCAGAGAACCTCTTCACTTGGCCAGTCAGATACGCCAGACAGAACAATTAGATGAGGATGTCACGGTCGTGATTCCTACAGACGCTCCAGCTGGCGCTAACGACTCCAACGCAGAGGCGCCTCGTTCAAACATATCAGACAATACCTCATGGGGAGACGTTGCCACAGACAGTGACAGTTCACAGAGCAATGAGATCGTCTCAGCTCCTTGGAAATCCATCATGACTCACAAACAAGCCCTGAAATCCAAACGCAAAAGTTTACCACACAGAATTCCGTCACCAGCATCGCCCGAAGCTCTGAATGCCCGCTTGCCTTCGCCTGATGTTGCAATCAAACAGGAATCCTCCTCTCCATCTTTAGCAGATATGAACAAAGCTGCGTCCGAAGCTACGTCAGTTCTGCGGCAGGGACCACTAGCCACGATGGTCCTATCTCCAATGGTTTTGAGTGGAGTGTCGCGAGAGGGCAGTCTCCCAGCTCTTGCTGCTGCAGCTAACCCCCTGTACCTCCACTCATCCATGATGCCTGGTCTGACCACATCTTCCTTGTCTTTCCTACAGTCCAATCCCAGCCTCCTGTCACCAATGGTGGCTAACATGGACATGCTAACGAGATCATCCCTCGGCTTGCATATGCCTCATCATGGTTGGTCAGATGCCGTTTCGCAGAGTTCTAGCGCTGGTGCTCCCGTGTCCTCATCACCAACTCCCAGCTCATCCATGGATGCAAGTGCAGCATCTTCTGCAGCTGCTGCCTCTCTGTTGTACTCCCGCAGGGATCGCAGTTCTTCTTTGTCTAGGACTCATTCGAGGTAAGCTTGGGATCTTGTGGTATTGCATAGACAACCCTCCCTAACATTTTGTTGACTTGTGTGCAGCATTTAATAGGTTACAAGCCTGGGCTAAAATTAAAGATAGCCAGACAGATAGATATGGAAAGTGCAGATAAATTTGGAAAGTGCAGCTCTCAAATTCTAGTTTTTGCTGCTTGTGTGGGTTGATTGAAGCTGTTTTGTCAACTCACACAATTTTTCCAGCGATTCTCGCTTTATTTAAATACAGTTTTTGAAGTTGTCAAAACTAGTTGTTATGCTTCATTTGAACGCAGGACTTAATTGTACATTTTCGACATACCCAGGCTTTTAATCGAGGAATGCATTTCCTAATATATAACCTGGTTTTGTTTTGATTTCCAAACAACATAAACATATTAATTGTAGATACGTCTCCATAGGTGGCATGACCAATGGATATTAATTTTATTAGTTTTAATTGACATAGAATGCTGCAATGTGCTGTTCTCTTGTAATTTTCTTAGCATTTAGTGTATTAACTGGATTAATTTGTTGTGTTGTACCAGTTAACATTGTAAAAATGGTTTTCTTAGTTCATTTACATTTCTTGTGCCTGATTCCTGTCTGCTTCATCGGTTTTTCTTTTGGTTTTTTTTATTGGCGCTTGAATTTTTTAATCCAATAATATTTTAATTTTCTGTGTGCTATTTAATTTAACTTTAACTTATTTTGCTTCCAAAGTGTTTTTTTTAGATTTAGACTAATCATTAATTTACATTTAAAGCAATATGTTTGGTGACCCATCAATTTTTCATCGTAGTGACAGTAGCTGTAATCGTTCTAAGTAAAACCTAATCAATTAGTACACTAATTTTGGACTAAAAAGTCATGTTTTGGAAACAAAATTCTGAAATTTAAGTAGAATTAATTATCACAACTTTAATGATCATTTGGGGGCATTGCTGCTGTATTTTGGAATTTCAGTTTGTATTAAACTGTAAAAAAAAAAAAAAAAAAACACCAGCCAGAGGGCAGCAGTGTCCTCTGTGGTACTATGATAGCGCCATCAAGTGATGGAGGCGGGAACTCAGGTGTCATGACAGAATGCTGGAAAGTCTTTTATGTTTTACGCTTCTTGGCGGGGCAGGCTGAACGTTGTTCGCAGGGACCCACTCCGACGAGAAGAAGCGTGCAAACCCACACTGCTCCCGGACGGGCGGACAGTGTACCGCTGTTCGTACTGCAACAAAGACTTTGGTTCCTTCTCTGACATCAACCGTCATATGGATTTCCATGAAGGTATTGTATCGCTTGAAGAATCAAGAATCCAAGGTTATTGTTGCTATAATAATGATGAAATAATTCTTATTGTCTTATGGCTGTATATTATGTAAGAAATATCAACTACTAGAGTCGAAGAGTTCTATCGATAGAAAGCGCTGTTTTCAAACAGTCAAGTAAGATATTGGAACTTCATTAGTAAGTTTTCCAATATAAAATCATATAATTTTCAAGTTGTAACTCAATAAGCTATATTTAAAGGCAAATTTAATTGATGTATGAGTGAATCTGAATAAAAAAATGTCTTACCCAGAACGCTTGATGACACTAAGATCTCGCCGCGACATTCAAGTACACCAAACAAATACACACCTCGTGCTCAGAATTACAACATTGGCGACTCTTAATTAATGCCGTGACAGCAGGGGTCTAGCTCAGTGGTAGTGCACTGAGCTGCCAACCACTGAGTCCGGTTCGAATCCAGCCCATGTTGGAAGGTTGCTTCATCATTCGCCTCATTGCCTTGGCACCTGTTCTGTCCTGATTAGCCCTATCTGGTGAACGTAAAGGCATCCCACCCACCCACCCTAGCGCCATGACAGGCATACAACAAGTGTTCATTGAAATACGTCAAAATACATGAAGAATGTCGTGAGGTGCATCTATTTGTCATCAAGTGCAAGGTTGAGTTGAGTGTTTCGACAATTTGTCATAGTTTGCATGTTTTTTTACAGATATCCGGCCTTACAAATGCAAATTTTGTGATTACTATGCCAGGACCAACAGTCAGTTGAAAGTACACATGATGAGGCACCAAGGTTAATATCAAATTTTAGGTGATATCATATCATTACATCTGCACCTTAAGCAGCTGGTCATTCATATAAACTTCAGACCAAGTAGCATTGAGACATTGAGACATATTTAAAACAAAATTTAAGTTTATGCGTTACTAGATTACTACACAATTTTGTCTTGAGGCAGAAAGGAACCTTAAGCAGCCCATTACAATGCCCTTTATTATTAGTAAGATATTTTTGTCATGGACGCAGCATTTGGACTCGTCTAACTCTTTTAGTGTTTAATATTTTATTAACACTTGAATTTGTCGACCTAGAAGCAATTTATGTAAATGTGTGTGAGTTTTGTGTCCGCTATCTCGGTATGAATCAAGCTTTGCTGACATCACAATTTACACCTTTGGGATACCTGTTTAAGCATGAGGCTTTCTCAACTCGAAGGACTATATATGACCAATGTGCAGATATTTATATTTCCATGTAAACTAAGCCGTATATCACCACTTTAGATGTTGAAAACTCTTTGAGATATTTGTCATAAACTATGGAAATATTCTTGTATACAATTCAGGAATCCGAGAATTTCACTGCAAGCTGTGCAACTACAAAGGGGTGACGCAGTCTGACCTCAATCGACACACGAAGTCGCAGATCCACATCATGAAAGCCCAGAACGAATGCCGTCTTTGCGGAGAAGGTTTTGTCTCTCCAAAAAATCTGGAAAAACACATCGGGATATGTAGTGGTCATCGTTCTAACAATTCATCACCGTCCTCGTCCGGACACAGTCGATTGGAGTCGCCCTCGACCTCTCGCCTCGAACAGTCGTACTATATAAAAACTGAGCATAACTAGTTTGGTTTAGTTGTGTGTGTTGTACGTTTAAGATTAATGTCTAATCATAGCAGCAGCAGAAGCAGCAGAAATTTTGTTTTGCAGATCGTCGTTCGTTTGATGTCAATTATAATACCGATGATCCTACAGTCTACAGATTTGTCTGTAACATGCATAATGACTCAGCGCTCATCTTCTAATGAGAAATGTTACGAGTTAATTGTAAATGTGACACAAGAACCTGTGTGCAACATATGTGATGCTGGCAAATACCTCAACTTAAAGCGCTTATTTACCTCACTATTCAGAAGTTTACCTCGCGTACGGCAGTCGGGTAGCAACGACCGCCTGTGATGTAGACCTGACTGACTGATTAATACTTAACAAGTTTTTATTTCCTTTTTTGACCCCTCTTTAACCATTGAAAGAAATATCTTCCTTAAAAAAACAGGTACCTCAGTGAACAGGTTTTGCTTTTACGTAAGGTGCCTCTCTCCACGTACCTCAATTTACGGTCAAATATCAGACGCGAAAAGTAAGAACAAACTAAGGTTACGAGCTTTACAAGTCATCAAGGCTTTCACACTGACATTTTGAAACGGTAATAATTAAGGTATTGATGCTATATTGCTCATAACAGTAGGACAGAGGATACATATCCACTTGCGTAGAAAGTTACCTCAATAAATGGACTGCTGGTCTATGTAGGAAGAAGAAATCCAATGGACTAATGAAAAATGTAACTGTGATGCGGGGCGATTTTAACAGAGCCTTTCCGATTATGATTATATTACGAAGTTATAGAAGCCTGTTGTTGGTTAGTAAAATGTTTCAGCCGGGTGTCAGGAGGGTATGTGACATTATTGCAGATGGTGTATATTACATGAATTGAGTACAGTGCACACAGTAAATATGGCACGTTATGTACTTCATGATATTATTGTATGATAAATAGAATTCTGACTTGTGGAAGTTTTTACGGGGGGACAATACGTTAATTCTTATCCACAAAAATGTCCCAGTGGTGTAAATTGTTGAATGACGAAAATGAATTACTGTCCGGGAGTTATAATCCAGTTGTTGATTGTTATTAACATTAGGGTAACGAGGCGACAAAGGGTATACAGAATCCTGAAATTCTTGTGAATCGCAGTGTATTAACATAATATTTGTTGCTAGGTAATGGTAAAAAAATTTGCTGGAATAGGACATGGTGTCCACAATGTATTGTACTTTTTGTGCTGATAGATAACAAGAAATATATGCGTAGGTCTGTGATTATGATGTACTAAATTTAGTGATACTAAAAAATGTTAGCTCTGTATTCATACTCAAATTGTATAGTATTTGTTATTGTTATGTGTTACTATTGTTTAAAGTTTTAATTTACTTACTTTTATCATTTCTGACAAACCTTTGTATTGTTATTATAGGTTTAGCATTTAACTGCATGCGAGATTCATGTGTATTCAATTCAGACATCAGCCGTCATTGTTGTTATTTCGTTTTTCTTCATGGGTCCCATTCATTTCGTTATTATTATCATAATCATCATTAACATGGTTTATTAATCATGACAGGTATTATTTTCTGTATCATGTATACATCTGTGTAAATATGTAACGGTAGGTGTTGTGCATTTATCTCAGATCTATAATATATTGTGTAATATGATTGAGTTTTTTTTTTTTTCGTATACGGCAACTTCAATAGCGTGTTATAAATCACTGGGTTGTAAACTGTGATGCTTGTATTTTTTAAATTGCTGAAGTGATAGGTACTAGACAGTATTTCCTGCATATTTATAAACAAATTGCCTCCCTGGCTCGCTAGGGTACGAACATCCGTTAAATGTAAATACATATATATATCTGTAAACACTAATAGGGTAATATGGAGAACTTAAACTGTAATTGTTGAGTGATATACACCTATGTTATGTCGGCGTATTGTGACGATTGCATAGTTCCAACTGGCGTAGACCGATGCATAATTTCAACAAAATGTAAATGTTTGTATTGGACATATATCTACATATATATATATATAAATATTATGCAGATGAAAGTATACTATACATTTATACAGCCGTTTTAGTAGCCAAGGCAAAGTATGGTGTGATTAGCATTTTTAAAGCGTCACAATAGTCGATCGATGTATAGATGTTATACTCCTGAATCAGAGTAAAGTCGAAGTAACATTTGTTTGGAATGCATTTAACTGACATAAAAGTGTCTCAGGTATGTATGTAACCTCAACACACACAAATTTTTACATTAATATATAATATATATGTATACATGCTAACCCGCTGCAGATCGATTCATCACCTCAAACAAAAACATTTACCATAGTTACGTGAACGTTGAGAATTGTGATTTTGTCCAATTGTGAATTTTTGTGATTCCTGTCGAAGAGTGTGATAATATACGTCAAATGTGTCCCACAAACTTAGAAGTACGCCCGAGATATATAATTAAAATGTTAGTTTGTTTTTAGTCTTATGATTTACTAATTGGGTCTGCGTTGTTGGACTCGTAGATTTTTATAACAAATTGATGATGGAGTTCTGTAAAAATGAAATAATCGAGTAAGGTAATCAGTGGAACTAACATTTTTAAGGTGAAAGAAATTGACTGAAGTAATTTTAAGAAACTGAGGTCTCCTACTTACAGAGTTTATGTAATATGTGTAATTGTGTATGCGAAGTTTGATATTATTCCACACGTTGTCATTTGTTCACGAGTATTGATACATTAGAATGAATTAGATTAATTTAGTTTATGGATGGTTTTGTATTTCTATTCAAATTTCCGAACACAAATTGGTCTCCAACATTTTTCACCTAAATTTAGTAAATATTTAAAAATAACATGGGAAAATTTAAAAATGTAATTGATTTCCTGTACACTAACATTTAATTACTGCCATTGTCACATGCTTTCAAATGCTTTTTTAAAAACCGTCTGGAATGTAGTCTAAATGTAGGCAAAATTATAATGAGGAATTTTTTAGTTGAAAATCTTTCCTACAGAATAATAGCGTTACTTTTACAAAGCTCTGTGAATATTTGTGAATATATGTTGTTACCCTATAGTTACTTAAGTTGGAGATACCAAATTTTAGATATTGTGTTGAAGTAATAATAAGTTTTTGTACTTGAACCACACCAGCCGCTTAGTCATAATTTGAGTTATTGCTCCCTAGTTTCCCCGTGGTGCAGACTGTATGATCAGTGGTGCTTTTATGAGAGAGAGAAAAATTGTTTTACATCTGTATTTAATGCATTTATGACGAGTGTATGTTCACCGATGGGCATTGAACGCTGATGGAGTTTGTACGAGTATTGTAGGAGTATTTATAGTGACTTACTCGCACAAATAAGGAGTTAGGAGATAGTTGGAGGTCAGATATTGGTCAAGAATGTGATAGTGGAATGTTATGTGATTAATACGTGATTGTATTTACCTCCAGATGAGAAAACGGTGATATGTGTGGTTCGTGAAGTCCGAAAACATTTTTGGACGGCATCACTGATTGTCTTGATTGTCCGATGTCTCGCTAAATGAGGCGAAATGTTTGCGTGATGTAGTCATTCCAGATGTGTTTTTGTGTTTTGTTTTATGTAACAACATATGAATGACACAGGCAGCGTCCAGTGGGATTTTAAATGGTGCGATGATTGTACAATTGGGAAAAAAAAAGATTTACAAAAACAGAAAGTAATTTGTATAGTTTATTATTAAACTAACTTTAGTGCATAGACTGTAAAGACCATTCATTCTCTGGCCACTTGCGCTGACAATACAGAAAATTATACCTTTGGTAGTGCCCATTAGCAAAGCGGTGGCCATCAAACGAGCTGGTGGGGTAATGATGTCCAGGGGTGGATCCAGGGTTTAATGATGACCAGGGTGGATCCAGAACATTGTGACAGAGAGGTGGTAGACAAGTGACATAGCTGAGTGACATTATCCTATTCATTCAGAATGTTTTGGATCCACACTCATTGGCCATAATTAAAGCTAGCCCGAAAGACTGCTAGCGGCCACAACTGTACTGACTGGTACAGCAGGGCACTGTGAATCTAATCTTGCCCCAATTTTTGAACTAGTAGCAAATGAAAACAATGCATTGAGGCTTGCTGATTAAAGTATATATATTAATCTCATGCCTGCCTTTACGAATAATGATAACTTATTTGGATGGACATTTTTTACAGGTCTCATTTGATCCAGTGAACAACCTTGAAGCTGGATTGACACTCAGTATGACATTGGCTAAAATGATTGCATTTTGATCCAGAGCCTTGCTGGGTTCACCATCTCTCTATAAAATAAACTTCAACTAGTATTTACTTTTCATGCCATCAAAAATCTAATATGTTAACAAACCAAGTGATGACTTCACAATACACAACAATGGGTGATGATGCCATTTCCATTATATTTCCAAAGTTTTGATCTTGATTTCTTTCAATGTAACTTTTTTTTTTTAATTTATGCCTGATAGATTCATTAGCTTACACATATTTAGTTTGCCTTGATCATATAAGGTGATTTTCAATCATTTGATGGAAGTTTTATAAAAATAGTAATTTTGACAGACAATGGAGCTTTAAAGAATGCAGATAAATGCTGTACTTGTCGCTTTCAATGCACAATTTCCTTTGAATCGTACCGATTTATTGTAGCAATCGCAACATCATTTGATACCCCACTGGACGTTGACTGTGTGCTGAGGAGTAGGGGACTGTTACCAACTTGAAATCTCTGTGATGTTCGTAGCATAAGAGCAAGATGAGGTAGTACGAGGGAAAGGCGCGCCTGTTTATGGTGTGCCTCGGCAGCGAACGTTATAGCGCCGTTCGCAAGATTTTTGCTTGCCAAGCTGGAATGGAGTTGACTTGTATAGTATTAATTACAAAATGAATAGTATTTTTCCTGCATATTGACGAGAGAGTATCGAATATAGACTACTATATTTACAAAAACATTGCATACCTCAGCTTCTAAATATTGGTTATGTAGTTAATACTGTTGCTTCTTAATCATTTGCACTCTTTTGTGGCTGACTACTAGAACAAGGGATGTAGATGAACTTACTTAGAAATAAAATGGTTCAAACTGAAATGGTTTTGCTGCATTTATTTCTTGTCAAACCAAATATATATATGTGAACACATTGATGGCTCTGCGCAGGGAAAAAGTGCAGTATAGCGGACCCAGATTTATGACCATATTTAGCCAGCATCATTGCTATACATATGACGTCAAAAGCCTGAATTCAATAATGACGTCACAAACAAATAACAGCGGTTTTTATTTTTCACGGCAAGACCGCTTTTTTGTTTCTTTTTCTTGGTGGCTGCTGCCCCCAAACCCCCGCTACTCTACACCATAGGTTATTCTAATTATGCTAGAAATTCGAAACTTGACAAAATAATTTATAAAATTTCATATTTCATGGACACCAAATATGGGCATAAATTTAGAAAATTAGAATGCCCTAATTAGTGTATACCAGCATTTTGATAACCTAGGAAAACTCGCAGGCCTAGCTTTGTATGCTTAAAACCTGGGTTTTTGCAACCCTGATTTTGAATAATCTGCAGTATGGTCAGTTTGGATTATACCAATGCTGATTATGATCAAAAAATCCCAGGCCATCACTGTGGTGAAATACTTGTGAATCAAGAGAAAAGAACTGAATATGAGGGGTCATTCGCTTCTACCGGATGTCCCTCCGTAGTTGCTGAGACATTAAAACTGTCCACACGAGCAGCACTGTGTGATTAATTGAGCATTGCACAATTGCCAAAAGAAATGTTCTGTAAGCAGGCTCCATGACAAGTTGTGTTTTGTGCTTTCATGGATTTATTAGAATTGAATCGAGTGATCTAGCTGTTTTAGTGATTAAAGCCATTGTTATAGGAGCAGCCGCGTGAATGCATGGCCTGAACAAAACTCACTCCGGGGACGTAACCTGGTCTATGTTACCCAGTCTGATGTGGTCGCCAGTTTGGCACTTGTGGTCCGTACACGTGGGAAGTGGAAGTGTCGCCATAAATAAAGTTTTGCCCTCTGACTACGTCGGTCAGCATGTTTTTCTGATTTTCCTGCATCTTGGGATGAGGAGGAGATATGTTACCATTTGTGGAATAGCATTGCTGGTCCTGCCAGGGTCATAATTTTAACCGTCTTCTGCAACTTCCTGGGACATAATGGTAGACCAGATGACCAGCATTAAATTGTACTGCTCTGAACGCTCAAAGCCAAATGGATGAATGCTAGACACGAGCGGTTCAGTGCCAGGCATGGTCATGGATACTTATGGTTGATATCTCACGGATCTTTCCAGAAAAGCAAACCCTCTGTCTTTCCCTGGGGAACAACACAGATTTGCCAAGGAGAAATTCGTTAAAAACAGCTGGAACACCCCAGTTAAAATTCTGTTTAAGGGGTCCTCAGGCCTGCTACCCTGCAAGATGCAGTGGATATGGCCATTTAATATGAGTTCCCCAAACCAGATTTGGCTAGTTCTTTAGTTGCTGCAGTGCCACTGGTCCCTGCATCTGCTGCATCTGCAGTTTCTATATCACATGACACACCCCAGCCATCTTCATCTTCAACACTACCTGATACTGCAGCTCCTGCTACTGGTGTAGCCAAAATACTTGAAACCCTCTTGAACAAGAAACAGGCCAGCTAGGCCCCAGAAAGGATCCAATCGCTGCTATAATTGTAAAGGAAAAGGCCATCCTTCATCTCAATGCCATGGTCTCTGCCTGTCCTAATTAGCCCACCAGGTGCAGAAATACTGGACGTAAAGCCCTAACCCACTACCTCACTAAATGGGGGGGGGGGGCAGGGGCCTAGCTCAGAGGTAGCGCTCTGGGCTTCCAACCGCTGGGTCCCGGGTTCGATTCCTGGTCGAGCCTAAGTTGGATGGCTGTTTCATCCTTCGTCTCATTGCCATGGTCTCTGCCTGTCCTAATTAGCCCAACTGGTGCAGAAATACAGGACGTAAAGCCCTAATCACCCACCCACCAACTCACTAAATGGACAGAGGCATTTCCTTTGTCTAATCATACCTGTCACTGTGACCAATTGAGGTTTTCATGATCATATCTCCATGAGGCACCAATCCTCATCTATGGCCTGACATCTATGGGCTGTGCCTGGTCTCTCCCCGGTGAGAGGAAGTCAAAGTTGAGACAGCATTTAAATTGCATTTAAATTGCATACATGGCATGCCAATGCGACGGTCGGAGAGCTGGCAGGAAAAACTCAGGCACAACCGGGCACGCACGTCACACCCGAGGGGACGCCTGCTCAATTTGCAGCCCCCCCCCCCCCCCCCAGCAGCAATGCTGGATATCACGAAACAGACAGGTAAGCAAGGAAAGGCAAAACGTCAACCAGAGACCATGACTAGACACATTAACTTTTGCCATGTGCCTTCGCCTAACTCAAATGTGGGTTTTGGCCCGACCCAACGGACACCGATGTAAAGGAGGAATAACACAGGTTGAATATCAAATGGCCTACTACAGACGTACCACTGGGAGCGATTGCAAATAATTGTTGAGGATGTCCATTAGCATCGAGTGGCAAGTGCCACTCCTTCGAATAGCATATGCCCTTCGCCAATTTTTCAGGATGGTCTGAATGGCAGGTACCTTTTTTTTTTCTGTACAAGGGCGGATTGTAAATAAGTTAGTATTGTTCAGGGTTGTGTGTTCAAGAGTTCCAGGAATTACTATGATATCAAGAAAGGAGTTTCCAGGAATTACTATGTATTATCAAGGAAAGAGTTTCCAGGATACTATGTTATCAAGAAAGGAGTTTCCAGGAAATTCTATGTTATCAACAAAATTGGAATTTCAAAAGGTTTCAAGAAATTTTGTTTGCGGTCGGGTGGCCACGTGACTTTACCTATCGCTTCACCTGTAATTTGGATTTCGCCACGCAGCGAGCCTTAAACGAGCATGTCGAAATGCACCATAGGGGAGGTTTCAGCACTCTGATGTGTCCTGTGGAGGATTTTAACTGGGTCATCAATGGAGAACGATTATCAAAACTGAGTTTTGAGTTTTACTCTGACATTTTCAGAAGACACACAATGTGCAGATGGAGGAAACGAGAAAGTTTGCAAAAGCTAGGCAGAAAGATGACTTGAAGATTCATCCAAAGTCTGTGGCTGTTCAGACCCTCTCCCCCCCCCCCCCTCCTCAGGGGCAGACATGCCAGTATGTAAGGAAAATTTACACAGACCCCCCCCCCCCCCCTTCTTGGAATGGCTTACAACTGAGAAATTACCAAAAAAAAAATGTTTATTGAACAAGAGAGGCTTTGAGCTCAAGCATAGTGTTAAGCAGTGATTTTAAGTACCTTGATGGCTTATTTTTTTAAAGTAGTAGTAGTAGTAACAGCTTGTAGTAGTAGTGGTTGCAGTAGTAGTAGTAGTAGTAGTAGTAGTAGTAGTAGTAGATGTGTTATAACTTAACCACCAAGGGGTCATTCACGTCAGGATTGGTTGGTAAGAAAATACGTCATAGTGTCAATATTATTCACGTCTGCGAGGACAATGTGTTCCAAGAAGTGTCAATTTTTTTTATGCCAGTGATGTTCCAGAATTAGAATATACTTTATTTATAGTCGACAAGACCATAACATACAACACAACAGCCTGAGGTTGATAGTCGCGAGTGCAAAATAAAACAAGTGATAAAATAAAATATTTAAATATAAGGATGGTAGAATGATGGAAGATGATTGTGGATGACATGTAAAGTTATGGCATGTATAAGTTTGAATCACAGCATTTCCAGTCCTTTTAAGGGAAGATTTGAACTCGTTCACATTACTCGTTTCTTAATGGCTATTAGTACGGAATTCCGTTTTCCACTGGCCTATCTTAATGATTTGTATCCATATTGCTTCGTTTTAAACTTATATAATGAAAAGTTCATATGGTCTCTTAAATTATATAGATTCTGACTTCGAGTGTACATATCTAAATATTTTGGGAGAAGCTTATTGCTGTGCATAATATCGCTAAACATTGAAATCTCATTAATTAGCACGTAGTGTATTACAACCTAAGAAGACAAGATGACTACTTACACCTAAGATGGTTTAACCTCAGTTTAGTTAAATACTGGATTAACCCATGGTTAAACTGGTTTGTTAAACCTAAACCATTTTACCATCACTAACTGGTTAGCCTCCAGATGAGGTGGAGGACCTGAAGGTTGTGGTTAACAACATGAAGTCCCTGGAAATGTCTGAGCAGGAGGCATCTCAGAGTTAGTTATGAAGAGACAATCCGTGACCACACTACCAGGCTTAACGGTCGAACCCTGGATCTTCAGCAGAGCTGGCTAATGGGAAATTGGCAGATGCATTATATATTTTTGTTATACATAAGGCCAACCAGCTGCACCCAGCTGCACCCAGCTGCACCCAGCTGCACCCAGCTGCACCCAGCTGCACCCAGCTGCACCCAGCTGCACCCAGCTGCACGTACCCAGCTGCAGAAGTCTCCAGCTGCAGAAGTCAAGGCGACACCTAGATTGCTACACATTGAAATTCACATGCTAAATACAACGAAGCATTTTCTTGTCAAAATTACACCTGCCTATAAGATGGTACTCAGATAAAAAAAAAATAAAATAATGATTTTCCACAACAGCTGACACAGACTGTTGGTCAATTGGATGAGATTCACATGCTTTGCATAACGAAACATTTTCCTATCAACATGTTTTGATGTCTCAAAGTGATGTTTTGTGAACAAACAAAAACAAGAGTCAGCAATATCATTTAGCATTTATACATTTATTTGTCAAAGATCTGTTTTTATTTTATTTGATCCAATATATCAGTTATTATATATTGCAAATTTCACAATTACGAACAATTTATACAATTCCAAGTATTTCACTCATAATGCTTACTATCGTTAAACATTCAAATATGAACAATAATATACCCACTAATTTCTAGATTAAAATGAGTTGCAGACATACCTCTTTACATAATAATCCCCACTATTATCAGGGGAAGCAGCAAAATCAGAGACCATATTATCATAATCATACATGTGGTACAGGCAGTGCCATAAGTCATCTTTCTTAAAGTTCTTCCTGATGGTGGTTCCAATGCAACTGAAATTATAAAAATATAAATATGAGTGTGGTGGTGTCTCTGCTCTCCTATGCATTACAGAAATTGCTAAGTTTTATCAGCATGTGAATTTCATCTAGCTCTCAAATGCATTACAGAAAATGCTTAGTTGTAATGAGCATGTGAATTTCATCTAAAAGAATGGAATGAACAAAAAATAACATACATAGTTACTCCATCATTTGCTCCCTTTATTAATATAATTTTTTTCTGAACTTCATCTCATGCATCTCATTTCTTCAAAATTTTTCATATAACTAGTGGTCTCAGAATAACTTTGAATTAAGTGTGTGAGACCACTAGTCATCATTATTTTTGAATAACTTGTATTTGTCAATGATAATAATAAAGAATGTATAAACAATTTTTTTAAAAAAAAAGAGCCTATGACCAAGATTAATTGTTAAAATGAAGGCTGCGATAGCGTGCCAGATTGGGTCTTGTCCGATGTCGGACGACACCAAGCCAAGTTTTAGGACTTCGCCATGAGCAGCAGAAATGTTTGGACATCCTTTTATCTATCTCATTCATATGAATGTATTTGGTGCAATCAAGTCAGACATTGAGACAATAAATGACAATTTAATCAAAATCAAATTCAATGTACACACAATAGTGTTGGAGTTATGCTCTGGAAACGGAGTGTACAGCAAATTTTTTGCTGAGGGTAAAAAGTGAATCCTGGATTAATGAGTACTGCAAATCAAATTATCAATTAAATTGATGATTTCAAAATAGTCTTTTTTGTTCTATTGCAGGTTTCTCTATGCAGATTTTAGTTGAATAAAGGACAATAAGAACTGATCTGAAATTATGCATAAAAACTACATGTTGCACAACATTGGAAGCCATGATCAGCCATAGCCATAGCCAGTGGAAATAGTCTCAAGCCGTCAGCAGCCACATATCATTGGCTCATAATTCTCTTCTAGCCTGCAATATCAGTGAAAATTGTTTCGGGATCGAAAGCCAATGTTGTACCAATGGCAAGTGTAATACGTTCCTGAGGCAGTGGTGTGGTGGTGGTGGATTAGGGCTTTACGTCCTGTATGTCTGCACCTGCTGGGCTAATTAGGATAGGTAGGGACCATGGCAATGAGACGAAGGATGAAACAGCCATCCAACATAGGCTCGACCGGGAATTGAACCCGGGACCCAGTGGTTGGAAGCTCAGCGCGCTACCACTGAGCTAGGCCCCCACCCTTCTTGAGGCAGTGCAGCCCTCCCTGCCCCCCTTCTCTTTTACAGAATGTTACAAACGAGGTAGTAGTACTAGGTTTTATTAGGCCCAAAATTGTACATTAATTTGTCATAATCCCTAATGTAATGATAAGTACATGTGCAATGTCTATGTCTTAATGTTCCTGGGTCTGAAGCTTATAATCAGCTTATATGACCAGCTGCCAGAGGTAGACGTAATGATGAGATGATAAGCCCTGGAGTCCACTATGTTGTTTCTGTTTCATGTATAATATGGACCCCCCTCTCTCCACCCTCCAATTTTCATGCTGAATTAAGGGAAAAATTACAAATCCTGAAATATCACTGGAAAGCAGCTGAGTGGCCTAATGGTTTAAGTTCCTGTCTCTAGATTTAGCAAAGGCAATCATACAAACCAATACTACATTCTTTGTCTCATGATATTTTTTACTATTACATTTGTGCACAGCAATTTAACTTTGAGGTAAAATAAATAATATAAATAGAGTTTTCCATGCCATCAAAAATTCAATATAGAAACAAACAAAACCTAGTGATGACGTTAAAATACCTAACAATCGGTGATTATGCCATTACCAGTGTGTTTCAAGTGTTTTGATTTAGAATTTCTTTCAATTTATGATTAATATTTTTGTAATTAGTAATGCCCGATAGACTGACTAGCTGATGCAAATTTAGTGTCTTGATTTATTAAGGCAATAGCTACAGCTGTATTTGAATAAGTCTTAGAAAGTTAAAATTTTGACAGACGGTGCAGCTTTAAGGCATCCACTAATTCCATATTCGATCCCCTGCACTCTTCATGCGCTACACCCCAGCTGGATGTTGATCGTATGAGACATTAAATTGAAGGCGCCTTGTACTCGGTGTCTATGCTAAGGCAAGTAAAAAACTCCACCCATGGGGTAAACGTGTAACATGGTGTGGATTCCAAGCCTTATCATCTCTTCATTATGTCTGCCTCGGACACCTGGTCATATATTAAAGCTGACTAAGCTTCAGACCCAGTAGCATTGAGACATAGACACAGTATCCCTGATGTAATGATACAGTTAATAAAGATACATAAAGTGAATCTAGTAATTATAAAAAACACCTTTCCTTTAAAATAATGCTACTAAATTAGTTTCGACCTACCTCTGTTCTTCTTGACACCGCACATTGCAGTCATCGACAGATATCTCAGTGGAAGAGGTTACCCCACCCGTCTCTTTGTCGGTTTTGTAATTGACATGACGCACACCTCCTTTGATGAGCACATTTGCCATCTTTTTCAGTGGTCCTGAAACAGCAACAAGAAATGGTAAAAAATTGAATTGCAAAATGTGCATGAACAACATAACTCAGTTGTGACTGATTTGACTTTAGGTGCAACGGTAAGAGAGCAGAAATTCTGTGGACATCATGGTAAAGGGTCTTAACGCTACGATTCCAATACAGTATAAGGTGACTCTACAATGAAAATAATACAAAAGGCAATACTTCATACCGTATCCTGTTCCAGTCTTCATGAACGAGTCAACTTCGTTTTCGTTCTCAGCCACGATATTGCGGAATAAACATCTTCGTTTGTCATGGTTGTAAGCAAAACCATAACAGACCTCCTTTTGCATACATTGTAACTTGCACTGTTCGAAGGTTGTTCTATCGCCTCCTTTAAATTGTTGTCCTCTGTACCAAACGTACATGACACACGTCTCTGAAAAACCCATGAAAGCTGATGTTATCTGAATCATCACCGATGTCTTACAGAGCAGCTGCTGCTGCCAACTTCTCGTTAGTCTACAGAATGATCCTGGGAGTTTGCATTGAATACATACACAATATAACACAATTTTACCTCGAAAATAATAGTTTTCTACACCCAAGATATGCATATTAATTGCAACAATAAAGTCGGTGATGAAATAACTGCAATTATCTTACGTGATGTTTTGATGAAACTGGGTTGAGATTTTAGTGCACTTAATCCTTGAGTCTCGTTTTTAGCCTCAGCTACAATTGATTTTTCCATCTTCTTGTTTTTTCCTTTCTTGCTTCTCCTCTCCTTGTTTTTACCTTTATTCTCCTTGTTTCTCTCCTTTTTCTTGTTACTTTTCTTTGTCTTTTTCTTGACTTCAGCTTCTTTTCCATTGTCTTCAGCTTCTTTTCCATTGTCTTCATTCAATTCAACGTCTTTCTTCTTGTCTTTACTTTCGTTTTCCCCGTCTTCACCTTCCTTCAACTCCGCGTCCTCTTTCTCACTGTCTGTTGCATTCAATTTTTTAATTTCCTTATTTTTCTTCTTGTCATTCTCTTTTGTGTTTTTAACTTTTTTCTTATCTTTCTTGGCTTTATATTCTTTTTCATCGACTTTATCTTTCTTTTTCTTATCCTTTGACTCTATGTCTGTTGTTTCTTCTTCCTCCTTCTTGCATTTGCTGCCCTTCTGGACTTTATCTTCCTTTAATTCGTTGTTCGTTTTCTTCCCTTTACATCCTTTTTTCTTGACTTTACCTTCCTTTTTTTCCTTTTTATCTTCCTCATTCTCCTCGTTACTTTCCTCCCATATTTTGTCTTCCTTTTCCTTGACTTTACCTTCCTTTTTTTCCTTTTTATCTTCCTCATTCTCCTCGTTACTTTCCTCCCATATTTTGTCTTCCTTTTCCTTGACTTTACCTTCCTTTTTTTCCTTTTTATCTTCCTCATTCTCCTCGTTACTTTCCTCCCATATTTTTTCTACCTTTTCCTTGACTTTACCTTCCTTTTTTTCCTTTTTATCTTCCTCATTCTCCTCGTTACTTTCCTCCCATATTTTGTCTTCCTTTTCCTTGACTTTACCTTCCTTTTTTTCCTTTTTATCTTCCTCATTCTCCTCGTTACTTTCCTCCCATATTTTTTCTACCTTTTCCTTGACTTTACCTTCCTTTTGTTGGACTTCACCTTCATGTTTCGTGCCTGTACCTTCCTTTTTTTCCACTTTACCCTCCTCGTTTACCTCATTTACCTCATTACTTTCCTTGGGCTCCTTCTGCTCTTCTTCCTCCACTTCGTCATAATTTTTCTCATCCTTATATTCATCTTCTACTTCTTCCGTTTCAACAGCTCTCCGTTTTCGACTGTGTGCGACATTTGCAGGATGGTTTATCTGCGGAACATCAAGTTTGAATAAGGGGTACATAACAGAGCTACTGTCATTGCTATGACCAAGTCCCAAGCTGTGACCCAGTGCATGAATCGCCATGTGCAGAAGATTAGCTCCTGAAACAGAAAATCATAAATGTTTTGAGTGTCGTGACTGTCGTCTGATTACCGTGGGCAATATGAACCACTTTATTCAGCTCTACATTGAAAGGAACTGTAATTTACTTATATATAGTGCCGTTGGAATGTAATCAAATTGAATAGTCTGGTTAACAATGGTAAGGGGCACAGATAAGTCTCAAAGGTTTCGCTTATCTGTCTATGGGAAATAATTAAGACTAATACAATGAGGTACTAAACCACCTTCGCCACCATCAGTCCAGGCTTCTGCATCATCGAAGTCAATTTCTCCCTGCCATCCAAGACCTTTTCCAACTGCTGGGTACGGAGACAAGGCGTATGCCATCACACCACCTCTGCCATCAAAGCTGCCAGCACCATATCTCCCAGTCAGGAACTTGATCGCAATTTCTGCGTGTGGCAGCTTCCCATGTGTCATTTCGAGGAAATGAAACTTCTTTTTCCAGAACTATGGAAGACAACAAGTTAAGATTGTAGTGCAATTCCTTTTCTTTTTTTTGCATTGTCTCTTTGCTATTGGTCTGAAGCTTCTGTCAGCTTATAAGACTATCTACAGGCAGTTGTAATGTGATCAGCTTTGAGTCCACACCAAATGCAAGTTAAAACATAACTATACCCATGGATGGGATCTTTTAATGTAGTCGCCAACTCAGCTACTAGATCAGGGGGTTATCTAGTTTCTCATTCAATGAGAAAATAGTAATTGATAGGACTGTCACAGTCTCTACGCCACGCCAGGGGACGCTGGTGATCCCTGCAGGATCAAAAGCGGGTCATGTAGAGACTGGGACTGTCAAGTGGATGACATTATGAGAGTGACTTTTAAACGAACAAATAGATTTAAGACTTCTTTTGTTTTTAATGTGTAAATTTGCTTCATAACTTCATAATTGTATCTTTAATCTTTTACATCCAATTATTGTCCTTACCTCCACAGCTTTCAAGAATGTGTTATTTAGTGCCCTGGCAGTCCACTTCAGGCCCTTGTCAGTAGGACATCCTTGTGGTAACTGTTCGAACTTGAAGCTCAGGGACTGAATCTGCTTGGAGATGATTCTTGCCTCATGATCTAGATTGCCGCACCTTGGTAGATTCATGAGTTTTTTTGTTTCCGCATCAAAAATACCTGTGAGCAGGTAAGGAAAATTAATGAATATATTTTTTAGCATTCGTGAAATTTTTGTTATCAACAATTCGTCTGAGGCTGAGCACACAAATCAACATTTTACAGGATATGATGTGCCTAACAAACTTAAGATTGTGCCCATATGTTTGGTAGGGTGGACAGTAAGTCCACTAAAAATGATTCTGTTTCCTACAAGATGATTTCATAAATCATAGACATTTAACCAGTGCGAGCAGGACAACAATGATTATTATTCAAAATTAGCATTATAAAGTGACAGGATATATTGGTTGATGAATGAGTTCAGTAATTAATCACCATAACTTGAGCAGGACAATTCATTACCTTCATACGCACAAAACTCATTAAATAAAGTGACTTTTCATCTGGTTATTATGTTACTTCCAGCTCTTCATTCACAATATTCCTTCCTCACACTTGTTTTGCATTTTGAAGGCATTAAATTAACATTTTTACAGGGCAGCAGCTCAAATAAGGCAACTGCCTCAAATTAAGCAGCTGTCTGCTGCCTTTCTGAGTGTGCAGCCCTAGACAGCAGATGTGGAAATTGCAGGAGTAGCTGCTACGGCAGCAGGAAATTAGACATTACACTGGATTTTGAAATGGGAACTAAAAAAGCAAGACAGACATACCTGAAGCTTTCAGTCCAAAATATTTTTGGAGTTGCTCCAGTGAATGCATCAAAGAAGCATTTTTGCCATCTGCTGGCATATAACCAAACCCTCGCAGATACCCCTGGAATCAAAATGTACATGTATGAACAAATCTTTAAGACGGCAATCACACTTATATTTTTAGCTTCTCAGAGCCCAATAATGCAAAATTTGCCAAGAAATAAATTAATGGACCGCCATAAATGCGTCAAATTATTTAATAGCAGGTTACCAGTAGGTTACCACATCAATATTTATGGTTTACAACCGGAAAGAGGGTTACCATTGTTGAAACTTATTTCGATCCCTGTTAAGAATTTCATCAATAACTTACAACTGCATCTTGAAGAGTTGAGACTTCAGGTGCTACGTTTGTACAGCATTTTGTTATCGAAATCACAGTAGTTGCCAGTATCAATAATATCGAAATCTCTCGCCAGGTCAACATACTGCGGAGGAGTGTAGAATGAGCTGAAATTATTTTTTACAAAACTGTATAATGAAAATCAGCAAAATTAGCCAATCAGCAAAGTTCGCCCCCAAAAAGTATTCTGTGTAACATTTACTGTTGGAGTTTTGTTATAAAAAAATCGCTAATGATGTACAGAATTAGTTCCACAACAAATATTCTGATACAAATGGAATTTGTATGAATTTGTATGATTTGTATGTATGATATCATACTTGTCTAAATTCATGAGGTCAAAGTTTGATCTCAATGATCTCACAGCGATCTCATACTCTCACATCATATTGATGATATCTGATTGATATCACCATGAGATCGCCATTTGTTTTCACCAGGTGCCACTAGAATAGCCCTAGTGGTGATGCCTGGTGGATGTGTGCTGGGACATTGTGTGCACATGTGTTGGCTTTTGGTGCAAGACTGTAGCTATGGCATCATCTACCATTAAGCAAATGGTAGGTGGATTTGGTCATGTAAACTTACGTTGCCAACATGTGGTAGGTACACTCGGGTTGTAAGTCCCATCAGTCATGTTGTCATTTGTTTATAATAAATGATTTGAACCTAATTTCAGTATTACGAGTTTAATGTCAAAAAAGAAATAATGAAATTATATCACAAAGATGTCAACATGATCTCACAGGTTGATATCAAATGTTGAGATCGCTGCAAGATCAATATGTGATTACAGATTGATCTCGCAGTGATCTCATAATTATCTTGTGTGATGAGAGCGATGAGATCAGTGAGATCGCTATGATATCAGATTCCTGAGTCCAGGGTATAAAATAAAAAAAAGTGATCACTGCACATTTCACGAAATATCTGCGCAAAAATATCAATATGCCAGTTCACATATATGTTAAGTATGAGGGAAATATAACTAGAGACGATTTGATCACTGCACATTTTGGGATCGTTACACGCTTATTTTATACCCTGTCTGTCAGTCAGGAATCCTGACTGGGAAGTCTTTGTCATGGGAAGGGGCATGATGCGCAGTCAGACCCAGAGATTGACCTTCTCCAGTGTTCCAGCTAGGATTTGAATTCGGCAAAAAAAGTTATCAAGCCGGAATAAACAAATTTTTTAAGAAGTACCTTTTTTTTTATGCAAACGTACACATTTTAGTAAGGGATGTCTTCACGTCTTAACAAAAATGTTTTGAGACACTTGACTAGCCTGTTCAGCCTACGTAATTAAGCATCAGGTCATGAATAAATTAGTTGCACTTCGTCCAGGGCCGTAGCCAGACTTCAAAAATAGAGGAGGCGAAATCCTGCTTTCATGGGATTTACTTCAATAGGCTTATACCTTTCAAACTAATTGCAAGCAAAAGATGTACACTCAATAGTTTTCCTTTAGTTTATGTACAAAAGCAGTCTCAGGAGGTATACATGCCATACCCAAATGGGCTATTAATGGCACAGTCCGATAGAGGATAACATTAACAATCCTCTATCATAGAGTCTATGTGTAACACTGTACAAACAGGGCTTCGAAGTCGGGAGTCGGGAGTCGGGAGTCGGAGTCTGAGGGTTTTGGGTGGAGTCGGAGTCAGAGTCGAAAAAAATCTGCCGACTCCTGACTCCTTAAAAAAAAATTGACTGACATTGACAAACATGAGCAATGTCACAATTTATTTAATAAAAAGGACACAACAAAAATAGTCTGATACTGACTGAAATACAACATAGAAAGTACACAAGTAATCTCATGAATTTAACATAAAATTTCAGAGAAGGCGACGATTAATAACAAAGCACTTACAAGTGGAATGGAAGGTGCGCGTGCGGCCTGCAGACGAAGATCACCGCGGGGTCTGTTCGTCGCATTCATGACGTCACGCACCATTGTTTTCTTTTTTTAAATTTCAGCGTGCCGAGTCTTGGAACAAATATGTATGCTTGGAATCATATTGTAATGTGCCTTCTTAGCTTTATTAAAAAATAAAATTGTCGCATAACATAATGTCACGCACGCATCAACCCTCAGTTTGACAGAGATGCCAAGTTCTGGAGTGGTGAATGAAAGTTTTGGCCCTTTCCAACTAGTTTACATAAAATGTTAAAGAGACAAATTAAAATATAAAGATAATATGATTATGCAATGTGCATGAGAGGCCGCAGGAGTTGTAGTAAAATGATACTTTGTTGAAGTTTGATATTTTCATACATGTGGGTAATAACAACAACAAAATCGCGATCGTTCCGGTTGAGCAAACACATCGTTTTTCGTACGTACACAGTCATGTTTACCTTGCTACGCCGCCAAAGGAATTTTCTGTGACGTCATCAATAAAAGTTTTGCCAACTTTTGGCTTATTTTTTGTCAGCCCGGATCATGACGGCGCATTGATTTCTAACTTAAGTGCCACGGCCAATCACAGAGTTTGTTAGAGCTCGTTGCCTAGCAAATGACCTAGTAATTAAATAAGCTCTGCTCTGATTGGTCGAACGTTCATTTAGTTGGCTAGCTTTATGGAAAATCACGGCAATGGACGTAGCTCCCATGGAACATTCAAAACCATAGTTCTACTGCTTGTCTTGTCTTGAATCTCATAGAACTGATGATTAACAGTGTTCTAACGTGAGTTTCTTCAAATTTGTTGGGTAGATCTGTATTATCTTAAGTTAAGAATCATTTTTGTGTAAGTAGGTCATTATTATTTTGTGCGCATCATGGCCGCGCAGATTAATTAGGACAACATAGTTCGTCCGGTCATCTGAGAATAGCATGACAGTAGATTTTTTTTTTGGCCAATCTCTAAACATAAAAGCCCTACGGGCGGCCCCTACGGGGCCGCTCCTGCGGCCTAATACTCAAGTCTAGAGGAGTGAAACAGCAACCAAATGAGAGACTTGGCATGTCTGAATAACGATACCTTAAACCATTGAATGGTTTTTAGTTCATTGCCTTAATTAGTCCAACTACAAAGACAGCAATAGGCCTATTGTTTAAGTTAGGCATGTCTACAATTCTTTTAAAACTGAAAAAGACTTAAGAAATTATAACAAGTTTACTTGGGAGGCTTAATGATAATAGTTCCCTAGATTATTTATTATTAAATGACCTTTGTCATTTGATGAACCAATAAATACAATAAATAAACCTGAACTGTGCACCTTATTTGAAAATTTCAGTAAAGGCTTGTATTAGCAGCAATTCAGTCCTTTAACAATTGTCTCTGGGGTATGCAGAAAATGTCATCATCTTGAAAAGTCTCCATTGCAAAAAAAAAAAAAAAAAGTGGCAAGAGATTTAATAGTTTTGAAGAAAATAAAATACAACAATTCAACCTTTTATTCTATGTCCCAATAACAGAGAATACATATATATATATATATATGTTACTTTATCTAGATTGATTGAACAGTTCAACACACTGTCACTGTACAGAGTATATAGTTATTTACATATATATTTAAAATTTTCACAAATGACCAGATTTTAAGAGAAACTTAACATTTGATATATGTTTAATTATATTAAATTTTCAGTGTTATTGCAGACATTTTTCTTTACATAATAATACACATCCTGGCCTTTGGAATCGCCATAGCTGTAATACAGGTACTTGCAATGCCACCTTCTGCTTTTGTGATACTCCTTCCAAATTGTGATGCCAATGCAACTGTAAAAAGACAGTAGGTCCAATCTAAATTTGACATTGACAGCACAAAGACATGACGTATACATCTTTTCATTTTTGTAAAGTTTGTAACACACAAATATTTTGCAGTTATTACTAAACCTGTGATTAACCATCAACAGACAACATAACCGTTACATTATAGCTCTGGTGATGCAGAAATCTGATGCTTCCTGCAGACGTAATCCTTACATTATGTGAAATACTACCCTCAACTGTTATTGTATGTCACCTTGTTTGCGTGGTATAAGGCACATGAGTGATGAGCTATTTAGAACAGGTAGGGGCTATTTAGAACAGGCAGGGACTATGGCAATGAGATGATGGATGAAACCGGCAATCCAACCTGGGCTCAACCGGAAATTTAACCCATGACCCAGTGGTTGGAAGTCCGGCGCACTACCACTGAGCTAGACCCCCACCATGGGTATAAGACAAAGTTTTAATGGCAAAAGATTATTAATAATTAGGGAACATTTCATTTTGCAAAATAGCTCCTTGGCAAATGTAAGCGGCTAACTTGAAGGGTGGCCAATATATAGTGGTAAGGCATCACACCGATTCGAACTACTTTGGCCAGCTCTACTGAATGTCCCTGGTTCAGTCCCTGGTTCAGTCCCTGGCCAGGGCACTCTTCATGAGCTACATCCCAGGTGGATGTCTATCACATGAGACATTAAATAGGTGGTGCCTTGTACTCCGACCATGCAACAACATTGAGATATTGAGACATCTGATTATACGCTATGTTCACAATTTAGATAAGGGCAATCTCTTGTACTTACAGTTGTTCTTCTTGACATAAAATCTGGCAATCAGCAACTGATATTAATGTCGAAGCTGTGAAGTCACCACTGCCGGAATTGTTTTCGTAATCAATGTGGTATATGCCGCCCTTTATCATTTTTTTTTCCATCTTTCTAAATGGTCCTGTAAGAAATAGTGAAACCGAGTTGTTTTCTTCTTTCATTCCTACACTGAAAATCTTGTTGACTCACCCTTAGCCACTATATGACAGCACCAATGACTGGCCCTCATGACCAATTAACTTACTAAGCGGTGAACAAAAGAAGTTAATCAGCTTTATCTAGCATATATACCATGGTACATCCTTTCTAGAACCTGATCTGTGGTCAGACCAGTCTTGACGCAAGACCCTCGATCACACCTCTACGCAGGAGAGGGTCTTGGAGAATTCGGGGGAGCAAGGATCCCAGTCAGGGAGCAAACAATTTGACAGTGTAGGTAGGTTTATATTAATCATAAAAATGCAACGTGGCAAGTTCCTGTGTATAATAAAATTATGTACCGGGTGAATGTTATAGAACTATTTTGTTGTACCAGATGAATGTTATACTATTTTGTTCGCCGCTTAGTTCAAATTAACGTGACTGACCTACTTTCCTTGCCTATCTCGCTCTTCTTTAAAATCAAACGACCCTTGTCTACGACGCGGCCTGAGGGTCTGGACCTAGACTGTGGTCAGACTTTCACTGGTTCCCACGCCTGTGTCAAGCACAAGGCACTGGTACATTCAAAAAGTTCATGCTCCCCCTTTGGCTGGTTAAAATTAGATTTCTGGAAGACCCTTTGCTTCTAGCCCCGCCCTCCTGCGCACTGCGAGTGCTGAACCTAGAAAACAGCCTGTATGCAGGTATGACGTATTTCCGGTACAGGTCAGGATTCCGACCTGTAGATTGGCATGCGCCGGCCTATTACTTCGGTTAGGTCGGAGCCCAGCCAATGGTCAGACTGTGGAGTAGAGTTTACCTACATATGACTGTTGGCCGGAAACTGATTCTACACCAATCAGAAGACACACTTTGCACCACTCAAAGCAACTACATATTCATAATATCACCAGGTAGCTAGCTGACTTCAAGATGGTGTTATAAACCTTTATCCAGTTGATATAATCCCATGTGAAGGATGGAACATTTCAAAGAAAACCCCTTCTCTTCAATTTATTGGGAATGTGTGAAATTGGTCCTATTCACCATGGTTTCTCATTGGCTACACATTGGAGATCTTGTGAAGTCAGCTACTTGGCGCTGGCTACTTGGCATTTACTTGAAATATTATTGATAAATTAAGGGAAGAAACTTCACAAATATTTAATTTAATACATAAGAGGAAAATCAATAACTTGATTTATTCAGATTCTCAGTGTGACTGTTTCCAGCTTCCATATATTCACTGTCTGGGCAAATTGGATGGCATAACTGCAGTTACCCATCCCAATATGTATTTTAGCTGAATTTGCGTTCACTTTCAAAAGTTACGATGTTGTTGACTTACTAAGACATCCATCTTAAATTGAGAACCTTGCCAGAAAATACCCTAGAATGTTGGATTAGAGCTGTTAAGTTGCTTTCAACATGAGGTAACCCTCTTTTGTTTTTACTTTTCTCCAAACAATGTAGGCTACCGGCTGCCAAATGTTAGCACTCTTCAGCTGGATTTCAATCGCATGAAAAGTTAAATTGGAGGTTCCTTGTACTCGGTGTCTATGCTGAGGCAAGTAAAGGGGTTCTCACATAGCCGGTTTTCCCGGTAAAGCCATATTGCTCTCGTAGAATTATGTTATACCCCATTTTGACGTCTTCACCACGGTTGTTTGAAGCAAAAAGGGCCGGTGCTCAAGGCTATGGGTGAGTTGGCGGCAGCGAAGTGTGAATCTCGGACACCCGGCGGATCACACGTAAGATGCGTAAATCATGTTTACGATGGGAGACTCCACGGCATCTACGTACAACCCGCAGGCTTGTACGTGTGAGGGGTGTATCAAGCACGTGTCAGTCACGACTGTGAGGGTTACAAGGAATGACCCGGCAAGTTAAATACATGAACTACGTGTACTATGTTTGAAAGCCAGCTGTCACGATGGAGGTAAAGTTGAAACAGCAAACAGGAACAGCAGCAGCAGCAGCAGAGAAGAATACGGCGAGGTTGATCAGTTTCTATCAAAGGCAGAGGTGTGAATGAAGTTTGCCTCACTGCGAATGTTTATATACTGCTGGCCGAGGTCAAGTGACGAGCCAACTGGCCCTGCAACTGTCCTTCACCTGTCGTTCACCCTCACTCACCTAGCAGCCGGTGACTTACTCATGGCATACGTGAGTCACACTTAGCGTATGTAGGTATTGATTTTTCTATACATAGAAACTGGTGACTTATCCCTGGTACATGTGAGTGCACATGTAGAAACCGACGGTTTAATCGTCGCTCACGTACCTCTCCCGCCGGGTTCTTGACACCCATGTGTGCAACAGTTAACCCGCCGGCTTCTACAAGTGTCTCACGTGTGACTTGGCGTATGCCACGAGTGCCTCTACGGCAACGACGGCTTCACTACGGTTGCTAACTATAAACAATCACCCGGGAGTTTTCTACGGAAGTTTTGAACATGAGCAAAACATCCGTCAATTTTGGCAGGTGTAAGTGTGTTCACCATCTTCTACGACAAACCTGCGATAACCACAGTTGCAGGACGGATGCCAAAAATTGCGCAATAACATCATTCTATGAGAGCAATATGGCTTCTCCGGGAAAACCGGCCATGAGAGAACCCCCCTTAAAGCCCCCACCCATGGGGCAAATGTGTAACATGGTGTGGAATCCCAATCTTTCTCATCTCATTATTAGGTCTGCCTCAGGAAGCTGGTCACAAAAGCTGACAATGCTTACAGACCCAGTAGCATTGAGACAATTTTAATGGTTACTTCATGGGATGCCATGATCTAGTAGTTAGGCCTGCTATCTGCAAGGTTATGAGTACAACTCCCCCTCCCCCCACCGCAAACCCCCAGTCCTGCCATTTTTTGTGGTGTTTTGCAACAGGTTGAACAAATATTGTCTGGACAGTTGTCTATACACGCATCGGGGCCAACTATCACCATTTCACATTATTGAAAATTAGTAATTAGGTTTTATCAGCGATCATGATGACTGAGTCATTCAGTGATAGCATTAAAAAAATGTAAGAAGCAGAAGTTGAAATTGCCAATTCACTAAATGAAAATGATGATTGCGGAAAAATACCAGCATGTCAAGATTATCAATAGTGTGTGCGCTCATTATTTTGTTCAGTATAAAATAGATTCAACTAGTTAGGAAGCCTCTGTAAAACTGCGTGCACATTGAATACCACGAAAAATAACAGGATCACTGCATGGCCCTCATTCTGCGAACTCTGACGCAAATGAGGGACATGCTTGCTTGGCTACCCCAAACCATGGCATAGAGGAGTTAGGCAGATTATCTACCATTTTATAACCTCACCTTACCCAGGTGCAGTGGGTACTTAGCATGAGATACCCACAGTGATGGCACTGGTGTGAGCTCTTGAATCCCCTGGGGTTAACCCAAACTCGGGATGGGCTGCCAAGGGTGTAATTATGAAGTCGGTTATATGATGCAACATAACGATTATAAGCTATTATATGCTTTGCACATTTACCTTACATTAGAAAATAGAGAGCAAGAATCAGCCTGAAAAAGGGTGGTCAGCCATGGTGTGATGGGGTGACAACAGTCTGAATGAAGAACCTCAATCAGGCTACGTCATAGACCAGGGTCTGATGGATAGAGAGATACAAAGCGAAAGTAGGTCATTCACTATGACTGTTCATTTGAACCTGGTGGCGCACGAAATAGTTCTTTGAAATTTGTCTGGTACCACGTTGCATCATTGTATTAAATACTGGGGACTATTGATTCGTATTATTATGATTAATATAAACTTATCTACACAGTCAAATTCCTTGCTCGCCCACTGGGATTCTCGCTCGATCGAATTCACCAAGACCCTACCCTGTGTAGAGGCTTGTTCGAGGTCTTGCGTCAAGACGGGGGTGACAACTACATGCCGCATCCGCTTTGCCCAAGTGATAAAGAACTTTGTAATTTAAGCAGATACTCACCGTAGCCAATAGCCTCTTTCATGTAAGAGTTAACACTGTCGTTATCCAGCAATTCAACCTCAAAAGTATGGCACTCGGGTATTATGTCGTTGAAAGAGAATCCAAGGCAGTTTTCCCGATTCCAACAAGTCAGCTTGCAGTCTTTGAAAACAGACATAATGCTTTGCGGACGTTCTGGTAATAGTGGCCCTTTGTATTGGAAATACAATATGCACTGATCTGAAAATATTTAATCCATTTAATGAAATTCACATACTCTCCTTATCCTACAAAAAATTTAAAAAAAGAAGCAATATCCAGATACATTGTGTATTTAACAGCTGCACCTTTTATATCTCTCATTTTGGCTCATAATATTGTTGTATAGTATTTCTATTAAGTCATATTTTACTGGACACACTCTTTGGGTACACATTTTTGGAATACGCTGAACAATTACTGGACTCTGCTTCTGTCCCATATAGAGCAGTTTATCAAACCTCCCTGACCCAAAATTATACTAAGTTCACACATACCTAAAGTTTCTTCGAAAATGACCTTTTTGAGTGGCGGACTTGTAATATAATAGCCTGTTGTGTAAGCTGGCGTTGTTGTTGCCTGCTTGGTTACCTCGCTCTTTCTGGCATTTGTAAGATGGCATTTGTAAGCTGGCGTTGTTGTTGCCTGCTTGGTTACCTCGCTCTTTCTGGCATTTTTCTTTGTTGTATTCCTTTTATCTTCCTTGAGCTTTATTGCATTTTTTGGGTCTTGTTTCGATTGTACTCTCTTAGATTTTACCTTAGACGCTCTCTTAGATGTGACTACCTTAGAACTGATTGCCTTTGACTTGACTACTTTAGAATCTTTCTTAGATGTGACTACCTTAGGATTAGGCTTGACTGCCTTGGACTTCACTACTTTAACCTTGGCTGAAATATCTGGGTCTTTTGCATTGATCTTCTTAGACTTTGCTTTGCCAGTTTTTTTCTTCACTGCTTTAACCTTGGCTGTCTTAGACTTGATCTTAGTACTTTTCTCTCTGCCAAAATGTTTGTCTTTTGCTTGGTCCATTTCAGAATCATCTTTGGAATTATTTTTAATTTTGGCTGAAATATCTGTGTCGTTTGCATTGATCTTCTTAGACTTTGCTTTGCCAGTTTTTTTCTTCACTGCTTTAACCTTGGCTCTCTTAGACTTGATCTTAGTACTTTTCTCTCTGCCAAAATGTTTGTCTTTTGCTTGGTCCATCTCAGAATCATCTTTGGAATTCTTTTTAATTTTGGCTGAAATATCTTGGTCTTTTGCATTGATCTTCTTAGACTTTGCTTTGCCAGTTTTTTTCTTCACTGCTTTAACCTTGGCTCTCTTAGACTTGATCTTAGTACTTTTCTCTCTGCCAAAATGTTTGTCTTTTGCTTGGTCCATCTCAGAATCATCTTTGGAATTCTTTTTAATTTTGGCTGAAATATCTGTGTCGTTTGCATTGATCTTAGACTTTGCTTTGCCAGTTTTTTTCTTCACTGCTTTAACCTTGGCTCTCTTAGACTTGATCTTAGTACTTTTCTCTCTGCCAAAATGTTTGTCTTTTGCTTGGTCCATCTCAGAATCATCTTTGGAATTCTTTTTAATTTTGGCTGAAATGTCTGTGTCGTTTGCATTGATCTTCTTAGACTTTGCTTTGCCAGTTTTTTTCTTCACTGCTTTAACCTTGGCTCTCTTAGACTTGATCTTAGTACTTTTCTCTCTGCCAAAATGTTTGTCTTTTGCTTGGTCCATCTCAGAATCATCTTTGGAATTCTTTTTAATTTTGGCTGAAATATCTGTGTCATTTGCATTGATCTTCTTAGACTTTGCTTTGCCAGTTTTTTTCTTCACTGCTTTAACCTTGGCTGTCTTAGACTTGATCTTAGTACTTTTCTCTCTGCCAAAATGTTTGTCTTTTGCTTGGTCCATTTCAGAATCATCTTTGGAATTATTTTTAATTTTGGCTGAAATATCTGTGTCGTTTGCATTGATCTTCTTAGACTTTGCTTTGCCAGTTTTTTTCTTCACTGCTTTAACCTTGGCTCTCTTAGACTTGATCTTAGTACTTTTCTCTCTGCCAAAATGTTTGTCTTTTGCTTGGTCCATCTCAGAATCATCTTTGGAATTCTTTTTAATTTTGGCTGAAATATCTTGGTCTTTTGCATTGATCTTCTTAGACTTTGCTTTGCCAGTTTTTTTCTTCACTGCTTTAACCTTGGCTCTCTTAGACTTGATCTTAGTACTTTTCTCTCTGCCAAAATGTTTGTCTTTTGCTTGGTCCATCTCAGAATCATCTTTGGAATTCTTTTTAATTTTGGCTGAAATATCTGTGTCGTTTGCATTGATCTTAGACTTTGCTTTGCCAGTTTTTTTCTTCACTGCTTTAACCTTGGCTCTCTTAGACTTGATCTTAGTACTTTTCTCTCTGCCAAAATGTTTGTCTTTTGCTTGGTCCATCTCAGAATCATCTTTGGAATTCTTTTTAATTTTGGCTGAAATGTCTGTGTCGTTTGCATTGATCTTCTTAGACTTTGCTTTGCCAGTTTTTTTCTTCACTGCTTTAACCTTGGCTCTCTTAGACTTGATCTTAGTACTTTTCTCTCTGCCAAAATGTTTGTCTTTTGCTTGGTCCATCTCAGAATCATCTTTGGAATTCTTTTTAATTTTGGCTGAAATATCTGTGTCATTTGCATTGATCTTCTTAGACTTTGCTTTGCCAGTTTTTTTCTTCACTGCTTTAACCTTGGCTCTCTTAGACTTGATCTTAGTACTTTTCTCTCTGCCAAAATGTTTGTCTTTTGCTTGGTCCATCTCAGAATCATCTTTGGAATTCTTTTTAATTTTGGCTGAAATATCTGTGTCGTTTGCATTGATCTTCTTAGACTTTGCTTTGCCAGTTTTTTTCTTCACTGCTTTAACCTTGGCTGTCTTAGACTTGATCTTAGTACTTTTCTCTCTGCCAAAATGTTTGTCTTTTGCTTGGTCCATCTCAGAATCATCTTTGGAATTCTTTTTAATTTTGGCTGAAATATCTGTGTCGTTTGCATTGATCTTCTTAGACTTTGCTTTGCCAGTTTTTTTCTTCACTGCTTTAACCTTGGCTGTCTTAGACTTGATCTTAGTACTTTTCTCTCTGCCAAAATGTTTGTCTTGTGCTTGGTCCATTTCAGAAACATCTTTGGAATTCCTTTTAATTCTGGCTGAAATATCTGGGTCTTTTGCATTGATCTTCTTAGACTTTGCTTTGCCAGTTTTTTTCTTCACTGCTTTAACCTTGGCTCTCTTAGACTTGATCTTAGTACTTTTCTCTCTGCCAAAATGTTTGTCTTTTGCTTGGTCCATCTCAGAATCATCTTTGGAATTCTTTTTAATTTTGGCAGAAATATCTGTGTCGTTTGCATTGATCTTCTTAGACTTTGCTTTGCCAGTTTTTTTCTTTGCCATGTCAACATCCTTGTTTTTTGGTCTATCCTCAGAACCATCTGTGAGATCATTTTTCATTTTGGCTGCAACACCTGTGCCTTTAATATGGGCCTTCTTAGCCTTTCCTCTGCCAGTGTTTTGCTTTTTCGTTGCCACAACTTCATCTGTTGGTTTGTCTACCATCAACGCATCTTCACCATTTTTAATTTTATTCTTTTTTGACTTTTTCGTCAGAAAATTGTTCTGGTCCTTTATCGGTGCATCACTTTTTCGGTTCTTGATATTGCTAACTTTAGCCAGTGGAGGATCTTCCTTGTTCTTGCTTGAACTAGCTTCGTTATTTCTCTTAGCATCTTTGCTATTCTTTGTTATTTTCGCTTGCTTTGAAATGGCTGCCTGTCCCTTTTTTTGCTTGACGTTGCCGATAACTTCATTCATTACATCCTTCCTTTTCTTTGCTGATCGGCGGTTGACATTATGTGGTGCTTTCTGATCGCCATTTTTCAACCGCGACGGGAAAGCGAGCAATGTGTGTATGTTATCAATGCTGTTCTCATGCAGTTCCTTCCCCACATTTTCAAAGTCTGTTTGGTACAAGGGGTACATAACTGAGCTGCTGTCATTGCTATGACCAAGCCCCAAGATGTGACCCAACATGTGAATCACCACGTGTAGAAGATTGGGTCCTGAAACAAAAGATCATCGAATTTTAAAGGATGTCGATTAATTACCCCAAGCAACTTGCCAAGTGAGGGTGTGTCTTTGGCATGTGGCAATAGGAGAAAATTTTCATGTAGTATATTTTTTAATTCTTGAAATGACCAACGTCGTCTTTCATGCTTGTTAATTAATTAAACTGTTTAACAACCTTGCCAATTGAAACTATATATTTATCAAAGATTTTGACGGTGATAGGTGAGCCCTAAACCAGGGCTCAACAGTAACACTTGTCCGATTGTCCGGGACAAGTAAAACGTCTCTAGGGACAAGCATAATTCTTCAGACACTTGTCCGAACGGACAAGTGAAACTGGCTTAATTTTCTTGTAGTCATTCAAATCCAATTCAACAATGGCAAATTGCAATTGGACATTTGCTTGACAGATCATAGGTGTGAATATGAGTTGATTGAAATTCACTGCAAGTGTCAATGGTTAATTGCAATTTAACATGAGTTCACTTCTAGAATAAAATACATTGTGCTTAATCAAAGGAATTGAATAGATGGCAATATGTATCGTCTCAATCAGGACAAGTAAGATTCTCAGGGGGACAAGTTAAACTCCAAAATTACTTGTTCAAGGGACAAGTAGATGAAAAAGTTTATGTTGAGCCATGTAAACAAAAAATTGTCTCGGCTCTCCCAGGGGTCAGGTGGTTTGGTAATGGACCCCAAAACGAGTGGAAAACTCCATTTGATGCTAGGTACCGGCTAAGTCTGCTTCCTGAGCTAAGTACTGCCATGTCCAATAGGAAACTGTGATACGGATAGTTAAAAGGATTTTTGAGACAGCTCAAGATTATTGAAACCATTTATAGCCTACCATCATCACTTTCTGTCCAACCTTCCGCATCATCAAAATTTATCTCATTTATCCAGATTTGGCCTTTTCCTGTAAGTTGATGAGGAGTTGAGCTGTAGGCCAACACACCTCCTTGACCGTCAAAGCTCCCTTCACCATAATGTCCTGTTAAGAACTTGATCAGAATTTCAACATGCGGTGGTTTCCAAGATGACATTTCAAGAAATGGAAATTTCTTCTGCCATACCTATATAAAAACAAAAAAAATTCAAGATGTGCAATAGATGAAACAAATGAGCTGCAAGAGATATTAGTTATGCAAGGAAATGATTAAAAGTACGGATCCCATTGGCATAATAAATGAATGGTTTCAAAATTACATCAAGTTTGCAATGAAAATCTTTTTGATAAAAATGTTAAACAATCTTACTTGTATCCATCTAGCCACCTACCTATCTATCTACCTTCCTATCAGGGGGGGGGGGGGGGGGTTCCAGAAATTTTTTGTGGGGGGGGGGGGGGCTCTGATTTCTCAGAATCAGTCCGGTTGCTTGGCCTATATGTACAGTGCTTTTTATTTACTGTTATTTTCTACTTTTTTTTTTGGATGCATCCCCTCCCCTCCTGGATCCATCCCTGCTTCCTATCTATCTAGCTATCTATCCAATGATGGTCTTGTGCAATTAGGGTAACAAACAAACAAGAAAGGACGCCTACCTGGACACCTTTGGTGAATAGAGCGTTGAGCGTTTCGGCTGTCCATTTCTTGTTTGAGTCATCAGGACATCTTCTGGGCAGATTTCTTATCTTAAAATTCAAAGATTTGATTTGCCTGTTGATGGTTGCCCATTCAAATTCTGAATTTCCACATCTGGGTCGGTTCATCATCAATTTTGTCCTGCGATCAAATTTTCCTGGAAGAAAAGAATGGATTTATGCGAGCCTCAGCCTATGACCATCAAAATATATGCCATAGGTACAATTTGTCTGGTCAGTCAAATAAAGTCTGTCTTTGGTATAGGTCCCTGAAAAATGAGTTTTGTTGAGTGTACTGAAATTCAGACTTGGTTGCAATGGTAACCATTTTACAAAAAAACTGCACCACTTTTGTCAACTGCATCCCCCAGATTCAAAATCTACAGGAGGGTACCGATTCCAATGATGTATATAGATTGTCCATCCGCTTTTCGGGGTGACTTAAACTGCCAATTTTGCTCCTTGGCTCCTGGACTACAAGTACACGTGGCGGGTGCCGGTTCAAATGAATAAATGATTAAATAAAGCATACCTGTGGGTTTAAGTCCAAAGAAAATCTGGAACTTTTCAAAAGATTGTCGCAGCGAAACAGGATTGCCATCCGCAGACATGTATCCGAAGCGTACAAGATAATTCTAAAACAGTAAAGACATACCAGAGAATTAAAGATCAATTTAAAACAATTTATCGAAAGATAATTTGTGCTCATTTAAAGGGAAATATTCTTGATATTTTAAATACAAGTACATGGCCAAATGTGCCACGTGCGTTTTCCATGAGAAGGATAAATGCATGGAAAACGCTAATTATAATTTTAGCTAATTATAATGAGGCAAAAACCATGCGTTTTCCATGCGTTTATCCAAACGCATGGAAAACGCACGTAGCACAATTGGCCATGTATAATTAAATTTTGGGGGAAATAAAGCATATTATTGGGGAATAACTGGATGTCTTTGAATTAGAACAATCATCTAATTGTCAAAGTTAGCTACTTGGAATAGTAATATGATTATTGTCAACAATTTTCAAAAAACTCACAACTGCATCTTCATGTGTATTGACACCAGGTGCTCTGGCAGGACAGCAACTTGTCAATGAAATCACAGTTATTGCAATGATCAATACTGTCAAAAGCTCTTTGTAGATCATCACGTTGGAGCCCATTGTCACATGACTTTCAGAGCAATCAATGAAACAACAGCCTCATGCTGAAATGACAATATAAGGCCACGGTTTTTATCTTTCGTTTGTCGACACCACTGGCCAAACTTTTGCAGTGCCGCTCAATTATTGAATCAATGGATATGGTATATCCATTGATTTATTAATTGAAGAAATTTAAAAATTGATGAAAAAAAAAACCACTTTTGCGGGATTTTTTGTTTTTTCCAACCGACCGTCTCTGAAAAAACGATTCTAGAAGGTGGTCTAATGAACAATGTTTGAGTGTTTTTCACTGTTTATATGGTTTTGTCACTCAAAGTATACCTGTATGGAATTCATTATGAAATGTGGTGTGTTTATTGTACAAAAGAGCTCTCTAGCTGAGATCCATGAAGTCAGCTCCCAGATTCCAGTTCCCAGTCAGCTGCCAGTAAAGTGAACTCAGCTCCCAGTTCTAGTATCAAATATTGGTGCTTACTGGATAGCTAACTATCCAGTTACCAGAAATGTGTTAGGTTAAGTGTCATATTTTATGATAAAATGACACATAAAAATCTGGGAGCTGGGTATATTGAATAGTAGCAGAAATTTGGTAGTGTATTTACTAGATAGCCTTAACCATTGGCTATTTAATGGGACCAAATATTGGTGCTTACTGGATTGCTAACTATCCAGTTACCAGAAACTTGTTGCTCAAAGTTAAAATTCTTGGAGGAAATTTTTCAAATAGAAATCTGAGAGCTGGGTATATTGAATTATATAGTACAAAAGTGGTGGTCTATTTAGATAGTCTAATGCCTTGGCTATTTTATAGTACCAAATATTGGTGCTTATTATTCAATCATATATTCATTGCTACAAACACTGGTGCATGCTTACTGATTTTTGATTTTTTTTGGAAACTGACTTTGAACTAGAACTGAGAGGTAACTTCACTTTCTGGGAACTGACTGGTAGCTGACTGGGAACTAGAACTGGATACTGAGTTCACTTTACTGGTAGCTGACTGGGAACTAGAACTGGATACTGAGTTCACTTTACTGGTAGCTGACTGGGAACTAGAACTGGATACTGAGTTCACTTTACTGGTAGCTGACTGGGAACTAGAACTGGATACTGAGTTCACTTTACTGGTAGCTGACTGGGAACTAGAACTGGATACTGAGTTCACTTTACTGGTAGCTGACTGGGAACTAGAACTGGATACTGAGTTCACTTTACTGGTAGCTGACTGGGAACTAGAACTGGATACTGAGTTCACTTTACTGGTAGCTGACTGGGAACTAGAACTGGATACTGAGTTCACTTTACTGGTAGCTGACTGGGAACTAGAACTGGATACTGAGTTCACTTTACTGGTAGCTGACTGGGAACTAGAACTGGATACTGAGTTCACTTTACTGGTAGCTGACTGGGAACTAGAACTGGATACTGAGTTCACTTTACTGGTAGCTGACTGGGAACTAGAACTGGATACTGAGTTCACTTTACTGGTAGCTGACTGGGAACTAGAACTGGATACTGAGTTCACTTTACTGGTAGCTGACTGGGAACTAGAACTGGATACTGAGTTCACTTTACTGGTAGCTGACTGGGAACTAGAACTGGATACTGAGTTCACTTTACTGGTAGCTGACTGGGAACTAGAACTGGATACTGAGTTCACTTTACTGGTAGCTGACTGGGAACTAGAATCTTGCTGACTTCATGGATCTCTCTAGTTATTAAGATCATCCATGGTGTGAAATGGTTAGCTAAAGTGACCTTTTGGTCAAAAATTAATTGTGGCCGTTTAAATGTATTACAGCCAAATTCTAGAGTTGGAAACCAATATCATAGACTTTGAAGCTAAACTCCAGTTAAAGTCATGTAAAATGTATGACTCTGATGTTACATGAAGGGACATTAAAGACGTTTCTGATTCTGATGCTAAATTATGCTAAAAAATAAAGTGACTTCTCAGATATTATGAAATTATGAAATTATTAAACATTTTAGTGATAATGATTAGGAGTCTTTTCAGTGAGATCTTTGCTACTTGCCATTTTCTAAAGTGACAGGTCCCCCTTCTTTTCTTTTAAAGCCTGATTATATAAGCTAATAAATTAGTCGATCAGTGTCATTTAAAGTAATTTATATAGACTTCGAAATGAGTCACAATGAGTCATTATGACTAATTAGTATTGCATAACAACCAAGCTTGACTAACTTGTAAGAAGAGACAGTCTTGTGGAATAAACGGTTCATTAAATAATGTGCAGCGGTGCTAGATATCTATGATCTCGTCACAAGTCATATATGACGCGATCATAGTCTGCTGCACACAGTAATTCTTAAGTCAAAATATCTGACAAAATGTCTGAAATGAAGAGATTTTTTACTGTAACAATGGGATACTAGCAGCTGCCCACCAGCCAAGAGGCAGTTGTTTACCTGAGATCGTAATGCTATAATACTGTATTTAGTGTTTTAAAAATATGTGATGAAGATCCCTGGTTCAATCCCTGGCCTGGGGCATTCTTTATGAGTTACATCCCAGCTGGCATATGAGACATTGAATTGGATGTCCCTAGTACTTGGCGTCTTTGCTGAGACAAGTAAAAGACCCCACCCATGGGGTAAATATGTGGTGTAGACTCCAAGCAGCTTATCATATCATCATTACATCTGCCTCTGGCTGCCGGTCATATAAGCTGACTAGGGTTCAGACCCAGAGCATTGAGACATAGACATAGTAAAATTGTGGCAATTTTCAACATAAATCTGACTAATATTTCCAACTTATCAACAATAATGGATACATTGCATTACCTTGTACGATCACGAAAGCAGAATTGTCACTTCACAAGTACAATTTATCATAAAGACTAAATCGCTTTTATTTTTCAAAATAATTTATATATCATGCACTGGCAAAAAAATGGAACTTACACTGTAACAGTATATATATATATTAATAGCAAAAATTAATGTCCTTACAACAATGATATGCACCTTGGCCTTTCCTGTTTTGCTAATTTGTCTTTCCAGCACTTAATGAACTGGTGTCGATTTATTAGCAAAGGGAAACAATTTATGTCTTGTGACTATTGGATAAATATTTGTTGATTACATGAGTGTAAAGTATTAATTCTGATTAGTATTGTGCAACTGACTTAAAAGCACGTTAGTATTTTATTTTGTATTTTTTATTATTGTCAATTGCTACTGGTCTGAAGCTTTGTCAGCTTACATGACCAGCTGAACCTGAGGCAGACGTAATGATGAGATAAGGTTGGATCCACGTACACCATGTTGCACATTTACTCAATGGGTGGGGTATCCTATTTACATGTCTCGACACAGTCATATACACAAGGCATCAAATTAACTTCTCATGCAAAGGTTATCCAGTGCAGCTAGCCCATGAAGAGTGCCTGGGCTGGGATTGAACCCAGGACTTTCGGAGAAGTATATAAAAATAAGAAGAAGACGATGAAGAAGAAGAGGACAGCAAAAGATCGAAGAAGATCTAGGCAACGTACCTAGAAATGATCTCACAAGCTCAGTAATGGTGAATTTGGCTCACTGTACTGGCTCCCCTATGCGAACAGGTCCCTCATCAGGGGCCATTTTTACTTCAGGAGACTTTACAGCACTTGAACAGTTTTGGTAAGGAGCTAAGTAGGAGCCCAGGCAACAAAACTTCACGGGAAATAAAAGGTTGAGTGCTAAGTTCCCTTGTAATTATAGCTTCCTCCTACACAGCTTCCTGACAACACCTCTGGTGAAGAAACCATTATAATGTCTGGCCATCTTGTAGAGACTTCAGTATAAAGTTTTAGCCATCTTGTAGAGACTTCAGTATAAAGTTTTAGTAACTATATACAGTGTATATATGACGAGCTTTGTTAAGCCCATTGCACAAGGGAATCATGATGGCATCACATGTGATGGCATTGTGCACAACCCCTTAATTCTTGTGATGCCAGCATAATGTGCTGCACACAGAGATGGACTCCATGACAGAGTCACAACCCCTCACTAGCCATTATGGAGTTGTTGCAAACTAGGGTTTGCTGCATTCTAGGTCAAGTCAAAACCCCTCACATCTGATTGGCTATTAGCAGGCCAGGCCCCTGTGATCACGGCATAAACTATGTGGTGCTAATTGCCACCAACTTAATCACAGCATACAGTAGTCCTGTGATTAAACTTGAAAGCAATTATGCTCTGGACATGTGTCAACTGGGTGCATGTGGGTGCTAATTGCCATTGCCAGTTTAATCACAGCAGATTGGTAGCCTGCAATTAAACTAGAAAAGGAATATTGCTCTATGATCTTATGATGTTATATATGTTTAAATTATTGTAATTTGCTAAATAAATATAAAAAATTATAAAATTAATTTTATTCTCTTTTTATTGATCAGGTGTTATAAAAAAATAATAATAATCCCACGTGCCTTTTATTGTTGTGTCATTGGTTTTTTTTACTGTACAATTTCACATTTATAAATAAACCTTATTTGAATGGATTTCTTCTGTCCAATGTTATTATTTCTATATTATAAAACAAAAAAAATTAGGTTATTTCTTTAAGTATTTAATGTTAAATGTTTCCATGAACACAGCTGTGTGACAAAATAAACTAACATAAAGGAATAGTAAAATATTTAATTATGGTCTCAAAATACCAAGTTATTAAAAGTTCATATAAATAGGATTGGACTGATAAATTTTTTTAACTTTGCAGTCCTTTTTGTGAGAAATAGGTTCCATATAATGAAATTATTTATCAATATTAATTATTCGTTTTTCCCTTTCATTCCCTCAGTAATTTAAGCCAAGTGGAATTTTAAATTTTCAAAATCAGATGAAATTGACAAACTTATTAAAAAAAAAAGTACAAAAAAGCAAGTAGGCATGATGCAGCCAGCGTATGTTCGAAAGTGACATCATTTCGGGAATCTCTCCTATTGCATAAACTAAGATTTTACCTTTTTAGGGCCGTGACTTGACTCAACTTTTTTCTAGTCAAGTCACAAACAGGCGGTGACCTGACTACGGCGGGCGGTGAGTTGGCTACGGGCGGTGAGTTGGCTACGGCGGGCGGTGAGTTAACCTGATACCGCCCCCCCCCCCACTGAAAAAAAGATTTTGAACATAGATATGATACCAAAAAAAAAAAAAAATCCTTTTATTCAATACGTACGTCCACCATTATTTGCCGTCAGAGGCCACGACACCCAGGGCCATGATCTGGGCTGGATGCTTGGTCCGAAAGGTGCCCTTTATCTCAGCTTTTAAAGCTGCACTGTCTGTCAAATTTGCAATTTGCTAAAACTCATCAACTAGTTGAAAATAACTTATGGGCCAATATTTCTGTTGGATGCAAAATTCCCCACCAGAAATATTCAGGGCATGCTAAATTTGTGTGTTAACTAATGATTTTATCAGACATTATTACTAAAAATAAATCTTACATTGAGAGAAAATACAGACTAAAACATTGGAAACACGCTGGGTATGATATAGCATGAAAAACTAATACTTAAATTATTTATTGTAAATAAAGACTAAATTGTTGTGCAAATGTGGGCATATGTGTAGGGCCTAATGGTGAAAAATATCATCTGAGACAAGCAGGCAGCATTGATATATATAATTACTTGAATGTGCTAAATCTGGAGACACAGTAACTTTAAGTTGTCATAAATATATATATAATAGCTTCGCTCACTCCTGGCATTGACAGCTACATAGTTTGTCTATAATCCGTTTCACAACATTCGCTCCCGCTCCCCCACCCTGAATACAGGTCAATTCGTCGACACACAAAATCGTCGACAACCAAGTCGTTGACACATTAGAAGGCCTGGTACAAATTCGTTGACAAACCAACTTGTATAAATTTGGCAGATACAAAGTCGTTGACAGACTTTTCACCACAACAACCAACTCGTTGACATCACCATCTCGTTGACATATGCAAATCGTTGACAGCTAATCTGCCCAATGACCATTTCGTCGACAAATCTGACTCCGACGATAACTCGGTTGATCAGGGGCCCCGTTTCATTTCGAAATATGGGGGGGGGGGGAATATTGCCCTTTATTCTGGACACCAACAGTCAAATCGTTATGTTGTCCCCCTGTCCCCCCCCCCTAAAACGGGGCCCATGCGGTTGATAAAGCTTCCATAGCGGACTTCTTGCCACGAAATTATTTGTATGAATGAGATCTATAAAAGGATGTCCATAATATTGCTTTACACTAAATATTAACGAAGAAAATACCATACAACCGTGATCGAGGGGGGCAAGGGGAGGCCGACGGCCGGGAGAACCCGGTGTCTACGAGTTAGCAGTACCAACTCGTCGACTTGTCTACGAGTTGGTATAACAACGATTTTCTGTCAACGAGATGGTCGGGCCAAGTGTTGTCAACGAGTTTGCGTCAACGGGTTGGTTGTCAACGAAATGATTTATTAAAGTCCGTCGGGTCCGCGCGTACCGGCGCGTGCGCCCAATTTTTTACAACGCCATGTTCCGCGGTTTACTTCATCCTCCAGGACGGACATAATGATGATGGCGACCCAGGGAAAGTGGGAGGTGGTAAATTCCGCGAAATCCAGCAAAAAAGGGAAAGATGTCAAAACAGGAGCTGGTAAAAACAAGAAAGCATTCTTGGAGAATGTTCCTAGGATAGATACAGCGCGTAAGTAGCGTGAAACCTTTGATTAAATGGTGAACATATTTGCTTGGACGATAATGGAGTTTGTTTTCGTTGTGGAATATTTCCGAACTTTATTCGCATATTTATTATTCGAATGTGAGGTGCAAAGGTTTCCTATTACAATTTTAATGGCTTATTGGGTTATTATGGAATATGTGAGTGGTGTTTTATATGTTACTGTGTGGCAATTTGGCTTGAGAACATTACAGCTGCAGTGACACGTCAGTCGGTCATCTATTATCGCTCAGCCGGTTCCTGATTGGAAATTAGCCGATTTTAATGTATTGCCGATGAATTAGGCAAAGAGATCTATACTAACTCTTTTATTAACTCTTTATTTGTAAATTTTGCAGTACGTGTGCATTTAATATTTAAAAAAAAGTAAAATAAAGATACTTCCAATCTGTTGTAATAATTTGTATGTACATCTGATATATATTGACCACTAAGAAAACTTGTGGTCCAAAATAAAGGTGGGTGCAATGCCTTTGCGCTGTTCAGCAGGCGTATCTTTTGATGAATCCACTTCTTATTGGCTGAACGGCTGTTTATTTAATTGTTTTTGACTGTGCTTCGACCACTTTCATAGGGGTATGTATGACGTTATACAGAACCCTAGCAGTGGTACCGCATCTCATACAATGTAGTGAGGCTGGTCGCTAGCAATTCGTACATGGGTTATGAATGGCTGAGTCTAAGCCATGCTATGATTGGTCATTGCGTTATGCTCTCTGGAAGGTTGGTTTGGACACGCCCCCAAAGAATTAGCCCATCAAACACCAGAAAAGAATCAGCCAATCAGCAAAATGTCAGGATCCTGACACAAAGTCACATGATAATGGCGGCCAAGACTGACTCCTTTGCACTCGTGCGGAGGAGGGGACCAACTTATACAGAACCCGGGCGAATCCTTACATATATCCAGAAATACATGTTTTTACACACACATATATACATGTATGTATGCATATATCTTCACTTCCCCAGTATTGGCAGTTTAAAATAAAGAAGAAATATATAATTTTAAATGTATTAATAATGATTTCAGTGTATCACAGGAAAAAAATATCATTATTGAATTCTAAATTATAGACCTAATTTCTCCAAGGTTATATTAAGCATCAAAGTAAGATTCACCATCTCGCCAAAAGCTTAACGACCAAAGGACCCGCCCCTCATGTGGGGGCAATATAGTGCAACACTAAGCGTGAAAAATGCAAATTCAACAGTTTCCAAGCATATTTATTTATATTCCATGATACATGTGATATAATTGAGAAATATTTTTGTTTTAGCTATATTAATAATATATATATAGATTTTTATTGACAGCTAAATATCAAATTGATACACGTGTCAGCATGAAAAGATAATAAAATGGCAAAAAATAAAAAGATAATAGAAATACATGGATCAACAGTTAAAATAATTAAATAAGTAGAGCTATGTTATGACTAATACTAATCAACACTACATAGTCTGTCGTAAGAAATTCTAAAGCACCTGGAACTAAACAAATAATAGTAATAATACTGTTTAAAAAAGCACCAACAAATAGTTTTAGCACAACAATTCAGGTTCAATAACAATACTAAACACTAAGCATAAAATATATAGATATATATATACATGATGTACTCTTGAATGTTATCAACATGGTAAACAATATGAAGTGATATACAATATGAGATGGGAATGTTGACATACAATATGAAGTGACATACAATATGAAGTGACATGCAATATGAAGTGACATACAATAGTAGATATTTACAGATATACAAATGTACAAATTCATACACACATGGAAACAGTTTCGTCAATGTGCCACCAGCCACTCAGTTCTAGGAGACATTAAATTACTATTTATATAAAACATTTATATTTTTACTGTCTAATTCTAATGCTACCTGTAGAAATTTACCAAGAGCAAAGTTAAGGTTAGTGTTCTTAGTTGTTAATATTTGAATTGTTCAGCTGGATCGAAAATAGTAAAGCCCTCGACGTATTTACAAGCAATTTGGAATAAGTTTAAGCGGATATCATTCCATTTTTTAAACCTCATTAAACAATGAAACTCATCTTCTCCTTGGTTCAGATTGCATTTTTCACAAATTCTTTCATCTGCAGGAACATAAGGACGTTTGTGTCTGCCTAATTCAAATTAAGGTTGTGTGAGCTTAGTCTAAAACGTGCTATATTACAATAGACAGATTTGGTTAGGGTATAATTCTGATAGGGCTCTATTCGAATATCATTCTTGAAGGTTTTGTATGTTCTGAGTTTTGGATTTAGTGTACTATCATTTATCTCAGTGAGCATCTTAGTATGAGCCTTTTCGAACAAGGATAAAATGTGCTTGTTTATGCTGGAATTGTCAGAATCTGTATCTAGAGTTTCTGTGACTTTATAAAGTCTTGTAAGCCAGCAAGGAACACCTCTTTGATGTAACTTAGTCTGAATGTCATAACAGCTGAGCAAGGGGCATGTATTTGACCTTAGCCTGCCTAGAAATTTGATTGCTGAAGCATGTTGTCTGACTATCAGTGGAAATCTACCTGTATCAGCCAGAATGGCAAGTGTTGAAGTTTGACACCTAACACTGAGCAGGTTTTTAAGGAAACAGACTTGTATTTTCTCGAGAGCTTCAATTTGCTTCTCTCGGAACCATATTCCACTATTGTATTCAAGTATTGGCAATATATATGTGTCAAACATTTTGATACTCAATTTTGCTGGTAGATAGCCAACTGTAGACTTTGTCTTTTCTTTAAGAGCATACATCGCTTTTTGTGCTTGGGTTGTCAAATGCTCATACATTACTTTGTGTATGTTTGCTAGAATTACTAATTACATGACCCAAATATTTGTATGAATTACCTATATCTATTTTCTCATTTTCAATAATGAAATCAAGATTATCTTGGGCTGTACATTTGCCAGATTTACGAAAGATCATAACTTTGCTCTTCTGAGAGTTAATTATTAGATGCCACTTTATACATGTCATTAAGCCTTTGGGAAGAGTAGCTTTATTCAATCAATTCAATTCAATCTACAATAAGCTTCAGCACTTTCTGAAATTAGGACAAGATCATCAGCATATAGTAGATGAGTGTATGTTGTCCCATATATTGTTACTCCACAGGTCTGGTCTAGGTATTCACACATGTCCGATAAATACAGATTAAATAGCTTGGGACTGACTATTTCACCTCGGAGAACGCCATGGGTACTATCAATGTTTGTCCCTAATTCACCATGCCACCAAACTTTAGCACTAGATACGTCGAACATACTTTGTATTATTTTTACAAGCTTTCCGCCATAGCCTTTTTTATCATTTTATAATACAGGAATGATCGATTGACAAAGTCAAAAGCTTTCGAAAAGTCTATAAAAGTTATAAATAGGGTTTTACGAATTGATTTATGGTAAGATATGATTGTGTCTAATATGAATACATTATCACTAGTTCTGCAACCCTTACTAAAACCAAATTGATTGGGATCTACAATGTCTGTAGCATCACTTTGGAAGACTAATCTCTTATTTAAAATGGCTTCAAATATTTTACCCATACATGCCATTAGAGTCAGTTTGTGATAGTTATCAGGTTCACTATAACTAATTTTTTATGCAGGGGTTGAATTATTCCCTCAGACCATTTGTTTGGGTAAACTCCCTTTTCCCAAATGTAGTTGAACAATACTGTAAGAGGCTGAAGTAAACAGTCAGACAAATATTTGTAAAAATCATTACTGATTCCATCTATTCCAGGGGCCTTGCCCAGCTTAAGGCTTTTCAGTTCAGTCTGTACCTCACTCATTGTTATAGGGTGATCAGTCATGTAGGTACTAGGATTTGTGGGACTGTTGTTAAAGTTTACCATGAACTCTTCTACATATTTGAGGAATTGCATATCAAATGTAGAAGTATACTCACTAGGTGGGGCTTGCACACTTATATCACTGGCAATTGAGAAACTATTATTTTTATGTAATCTATCCCAGTATTTCCAGTAGTCACATGGGTTATTCATATCCAATTCACAGAGCTCATTTCTAATTTTATTTTATAAGGTTCTTTTCTTTGAGTTGTGGCTTCATATGACTTTTTAAGTGAATCATAGTGCAGGAGGTTATCTTGCACATTTAGGTCATGAGTTTTAGCATAGTCATTTGTTAAGTGCTTTAGTTTTTGCATTCGTCATCATACCATTCATTTTTAGGAAACCTATCAGTTGCAGCCTTTTGATATTTTTTGGGGCAATTTTCAGTAATGGCTGTTTCTAGGAGAGCATATACATTTGCGACTGCATCATTAACTCCATTGTCAGTAATTATGCTTTCTACAAACTTTTCATTCATTGCCGAGCATTGCTCCCCATTTATGGAGGATACTAGAGTTATGACATGCTGGCTTTGATGGGTAAAACATGTTAGTTGAGACATCCCTAGCATTCAATTGTATCGAAAATGATAAAGGTCAATGATCAGAATTTGTATTAAGTGGCCCTGGGTTAAAAGTTTGCAAATTTTCATAAAGCTTGGAGTCACAGATTAGGTAGTCAACAAGGCTTTTACCACAAGGAGTGTAACAAGTAAAACCTCCTGTGCTCTTATTTTCAATGAAATATCCATTCATTATCCGCATACCACTAGATTTACAGAGCTCAATTAGTTCCTTACCATATCGGTTGCATTTACTATCATCAGAATAACGGTTATGCCTGGGAAAGTTATTAGGAAATTCAGGGGTTATTGGCAGTGAACCTGGCATATCTATAATATCATTCCCTGGAGTTAGCAGAAAGTCTTGAAGTTTCCCCGTTCTGGCATTGAAGTCACCACATATAGCAACAGTACCCCTCTTGTTAAAATGTGAAATTTCTTCTTGGATTAGGTGAAAGGCATTATTATCTTGGAAGCTTGATATTGTTGAGGATGAGTCAAGTGGGGGAATGTATACACCAGCTAGGAATATATCAGTATATACTGTTTAATCTTAAGCCAAACAGTGAAATTGGAATTTTTAATTACAGTTACTTTCCTGTTAGAGAATAAGCTATTTCTAATTAACACACCTATCCCACCAGCTTTACGGGCTCGGGGGTGTTGATACTTCCTTTGAAAATGTTTATATATAAAATGACCAGTGTCTGGCACATAGCTATCTAGTTTCATAGTTTCGAGAAAGATAATTATATACTTAGAAACATGATCTTTCAGTTTAGCCCCTAGACCTTGTATGTTCCATACCATTATTGTTAGGTTATTGTTAGACATATCCAAGTTATGTGACCTAGAGCTTTCAACTGTACTGACAGAAAACAAATTATGGACATCATGTCTTTTAAGTTCATCAATATCATTATTAACATCTGGAACTATATCATCACATGTTAAAATTTCACCACTATTCATTTCAACAATGTCCTGCAACACTAAAGTATCACCATTTACACTGATTTCTGAGACATTATCATGAGTAACATTACTTGTTATGACATTGTTCACATTAGTGTTATCAAATTCTGAGCATTTATGTTACACACTTTTACATTTTCATTAATCTCACAGAACAGTTGAGTGGCAGGCAACACACTAAAGAATATATATTCAACAGGCTGTGAATATGGATCACGTCATTTTATTTGCCAGAGTTTTTACTTTAATCTTAGCGTAATTTAATTGCGTGTGGGTATTTGTGACTCTCAGATAAATGCCATAGAAGTAGCTAAATTTTTGATTTTCAGGAGAAAATCTCTGACTGCATTGTAGACAAAATAACAACTCCAGTAATACTTTCTGTTGACATGAACAGTTAGGTAACTAGAAAGACTGCAGTTACAGTGCAGTAGTAAGTGCATCTCTCTGAAGCAGTGTTAGCGAAATATTTCTCTATAGTTAGGCAAAGTGTCTGACAAAAATTTTACAATTATATTTTGCTATCATTTCTTAAAGTGTAGTTCTGCTATTTCTCACTTTTTGACTGAACTGATATCTTTCAGGTAAATCTTGTGATTATTAATAATAAAAACAAGAAATGCAGGTAAAAGTGCAGTTCCAACCAAATTTTCTGGCATTTTTTATGTCTGGGCTATTATTTCTTGTTACATAGTAACAATTGCGCTTAAAACTGTTACAAAACCTGTCAATCATTGACATTTTAACTAATCAAATAACACAAAAATCTGCAATGCCCCTCCCTCTCTTTACAATGGCCAATGGGCTGACTTGAATAGGCGGACAATTTGACAATTTTTTTGCTGGTAAAACACTGCTCTGAAGTACCTGCCAAAGTGTCCAATGCTAATTGAAGAAAAATGGCATCATCATAAATGTTTATGTTTAATATACCAAGTGTCACATCTATACACATTATTAAATATTTCCATTCTTTATATCTTGGACGAAATATGAATTTTTCTTTCAAGCTTCATATATCCCTCTTTTTTGGGTTCAACTGTCAATCATTCTGGCAAGTCTGCTATGTGGTGCTGACACCTAGTAGGAAAACAGAATAGATAATTTAGCTACAAAGTGTACATATATTTGTTTCTTTATTAAGTGTTGATTTAATATCATACAAACACTACAAAGAATACTATTTATAGGAAAAGATTATTTATATCTATTTTTGTTTAATTTCAGCACCCGTGAAAGAATCTCCAACAATCTACCACGCGTTTCTCGCAGACAAAAGGGGTGATGCAAAGCAAAATAAACCGGCAAATGGCAGTGGCGGACATGCTGTTGCTAAGAAACCGAACCCTAAAGCATCACCGAAAAGCGGCAAGAACAAACGCCAGGCTCATACGATGGAGGAAGCCATGAAAACTGTACGTTTTTGTCATGTAGACAATATACTAGACATGTCGGTCAAGTCATTTCATATTTGAATTGCTCGTGTAATTGTTCTAACTTGTCATCTTCGTTTCAGATTGATGTTGCCGAGCTGAAAAGTATTTTAACGAACGATCAGCAGACGTTTCCCAATAATCCTTCTGTGTGGTTGAAAGATCTTGTCTCCGTTTTAATCCTTCGATTAGAAAAAGTTCCAGAGTCGGATCCCGTTTTTGCTGATCACCCTCCAGGTATGACCAAAACATTGGTTTTAATATCATGGCTTATTAGACTAAGTGGTTGTTTCCTGGGAAAAACTATATTCCTCCTTCGTGTACTAGTGAAAAAGAAGAAGCGTCTTTGCATGGAAGGCTGCATTTGGTATTTTTCTATTTACAGACTACCCATTGAATATGCTGCCGAAAGCTGTCCATAATTTACTGAAAGACAATCTTCTAAAGTGCTCCACATCGACGCTTGAGACTGTCTTGGAACACTGCATCCAAACCTGCATTAATGACATCGGCAAAGGTGAGTAGTTTACATCTGTATATATATTGTGTAATAAGCTCATTGTAAGGACTGGGATGAGATAACATAATTTTGTATTAAATGTGAACTCATTTGCCACTCAATCAAATGTGGGGAGTTTCATTTGCAGGGTCGCCAAACATCGTGAAAGGCCTTAAAAGTCTTAACTTTTGTCACAAGGAATCTGTTATATATTGATTCGGTTTTCGCAAAAGGGATGTTTTGTAGAAAATTTGCCCGCGTGTATATTACGTAGTCATCTTTAGGTTTGGTCTTGAACTTGAATTTTGTAAATTGAGATCATGGAAAGTTGTTCAAGGGTCTAAAATTTGATTTCAAGGAAGCCACCCTGATTAAGTTTGGGTGAATGACATGTTTCTGATTGGGTTGTCATCGATATGCTGTGTATCGATGAATCTAGAAAATATTGATATCGAAAAAAAATCCTGTTTCGATTCTGTGCTTATTGTCTATAATTGTACATGTGTGCCATGATGAGCACTTGATGACACAGCCCCACCCCAAATTATAGACTGATCACCTAACAAATTGGCTTAGTAGTTATCACCTTAAAAGGTAAATAGTTTCGCAATGACTTGGGAGCATTGAAAGTTGAATACTGATATAGAATGAAAAATTGACTTTTTTTTTAAAATTACGAATTAATATTTTCCAGGTACCTCCACCTACGGATGCCGCGTATTCATACAACTTCTTGCCTTCAACAAGCCGGAGGTTATAACCAGTAACCTACCCAAGGTATGCAGTGATTTGTAACAATGCTAAAAGATAGTATGTGAAAAGATTGACAGACAATTGTATTTGAAGTATGCCCTATGTAAGTTGCTTTATGGGAATTAAATCCTGCAGAAAATTGCTGATTTTCACTGTAGATGTCAGAAAGTTGAATACTTGAATAGAGACTCCCCCTCATATAGTAGTACCTGAAATGCACACGGAGATTACGCAGCCATTCTTTGTTTGCTTTGAACTGCAACTTTTTTTATGTGGCATTGCCTGTGATCAAATCACAGTCAAAATACATGATCATCTGATGCTATTATTGACACAGTTAAAACTGTCTTGATATTGCATGTCTAATGTCTCAATGCTGCTGGGTCCGAAGTTAAGTCAGCTTATATGACCAGCTGCGAGAGGCAGACGTAATGGTTATGATATATTCTTTATGCATGTGGTCTTAATATTGGATTGTCATTTATGCATGTTTCCTGTCTTTGTACTTACATTATTTTTTAATTGTCTATTTTAGTATCTGGAACTTGTCAAAAGCCAACAGAGTCACCCGTTGAGATGTCTGTCCGTTTTGTGGTCAGTCGGACAGGTCAGACAGAAGGATTTCTCACATGGTTTGAAAGGTATTCCTCGCTTTTGTTTCATGATATTACCGCAGTACTTAATTTTCCATCTTCACAATGTCAAGGTGTCACTTTTTCTCTTTGCTGGAGGATTGCATTTGATGCCATCTGTAGTTTAAGTTGGTAAATATTCCAAATATGGCAAGGCCTCCTCTGATTGGCAATGAGTTTCTGTTGCAACCAATCAGAAAGAAGATGAAAAATCACACAAATTTAGGCCATTCAGCTCCCAGCTCCATGCATGACGATCTTGCCGGCGAGAAAATATTAATTTTCTTTAGATGTAAACAACTGATACCTCTGATATTGGTAGAAAAAATTTGTTATAGTATTTTAATTTTTGCCAACTCCTACATAACGATGCTTATAGCATCATCATCATAGAAGTGTGACATCACATTGACATCACACACTGTTGTAATATGTTGATGAAGATCTCTCATATACACAATCAGTGTTCCAGCTAAGATTTGAATTGGGCATGGCGCACAAGGATATAAGGGTGCCTAATTAGCCCAGCTAGTTGAAAAGCAAAAAAATAAGTCATCACTTAATTTTGGGCATGGCGCTCACGAATTAGGGCATGGTGCAAGGGGCGTCGGACATGGCACAGCGCCATGCTCATATGTCCTAGCTGGAACACTGACAATGAAATTTAGAGTTTCTGCACTGCAGGTGTCAACACCTGTTGTACAAACTCATACTTACTCCCAAAAATATCCGTTTTTTTTTTCAGTGTGGCTTGAAGTGATGCTTCCAGTGTTGAACATGAGAGCCCTTTCTGGATATACCATTGATTACCTGGCTCAGTTATTTGAGTATGTATATTTGCCATGTTTATTTATTGAATAATATAGAATTTTCCTGGTGGTTTTGAGATTATGGTGGGAGCAAAAGGTTTTCGGGAGGGCAACTTGTTGAATGTGCCACTTGCATTCTTTCTTTAATTTTTGGCGGGAGTAGCTCAGTTTTGGAGGGAGTCTTAATTTTAGCTTCTCAGATCTGCCGATATGATGAGAAATGTGCCGATGTAAATGATAGATGAAATTGTTTTTTAAATATGAATTTTGTTACATTTTTTGACCATCCTTTTATTATCATCCTGAGATGTTAAGGTTTTATAATATTTAGGTTTATGCAAGTACGTTCCCACTTTAGCCTTGGAATAATTTTGTGATTACTTAAATGAAAATAAATTGAAGTCAGACCTGTAGTATCTATACATAATGAACCCGACAATTTGTTAGTTTTGCTGTTTAACTATTCTGAATATATTGTATTTTATTAATATTATACTTATTTTTCACTTCTTAAAAGTTTGTGGTGACCTTTTTTTGGTAAAATTAAATATCTGTTCACCCTATTCAGCTCCTGCAAAGATCTGAAAGCAGCCTACAATGTGATTAGTGTCCGCAATTTCTTCCACACCCTCGACTTCGTCTTCAAGAAAGAGTTGAACCTTGCGTCCAATCAACAGAAGAAACTTCTTGACGTTTATCCTAAATTCAAGGTATGGACGAAGAATATTACGAAGTGACACTCCGATACCTTCAATTGTAGTCAGAGAATCAAGGGGAAATGAGGCGCAGTATATAGACAAAAATCCCCTCAGTAGATGATAATGTTCGCAACAAAATTCTCGGTCTGTCCGCATTTCAATTCATTGTGCACCTTAAATTACCTAAAATACAATCTTAAAATGGCTCCATTTCGATTATCAGCAAAGAAAGTGACATTCTTAAGTCTACAAATGCTGAAGATCAGCTTCTATGATGTCATGTAATTATGAGAGATTGTTCTGATTGTAAAGCCATCAACTCATTCAAAAAAATATGCCTATCTTCAATTACAATTCGGTGTTTTATTTTTTCTCATCAGAGGGCGGCATTTGGAGGAAACTGCAACACTACTCTCCGGAATTTCTTCCCATCATTCCTTGCAAGACTCTGCGACGGCAAAAATGCCACCTTGGAGAAAGAGGTTTTGGAATGTTTGGTGGAATGCTTGTGTGTCGACAAGCACTGTTTTAGTATTTGGCGCCAGATGTACACGAAGCATCCACATCAGTCTGGGTAAGTGGGACAATAGTGGGGTTTAGTGGGGTTTAGTGCGGTATAGCGGACCCAAATCTATGCCCATATTTGGCGTCCATTAAAAATAAAAATTTTATCAAATATTTCACAAGTTTAAAGTTCTAGCACAATTAAAATAACATTTAGTGTAGAATAGCGTGGATTTGGTGGCGGTGGCCCCCTAGAAAAGCAAAAATAAACTGTCTTTCCCGTGAATATAAAAACCGCCATCCTAACTACATTATTTTGTGACGTCATAAACTGATTTCAAGCACTTTTACGTCAAAGAGGCTCGTTAAATATGGTCATCAACCTCATCCCACTTATCTTGCAAGCAATTAATGTGTTATGTCATGTAGTGATAGTAAATAACTGAATGTAATGTTTGTATACTTTTTCTTTTGATAGGTTGTTACTCCAACATCTGCAGAAGAACTGGAGTTCAATCCGTAACAAGATAGACAGAAAGGTAGGCAAACATCCACGTACAAAGAAAATTTATTACATGAAAAATGTTAAGACATGTTAGTCTGTTAGCCACTCTCTTGAATTAAGGTCTGGTAATAGCACATGAGCAACAGAATAATGTGAATGTTTTGATTCCGTTTGTGCTCATTGGCTAAAGTATTTATCTTGCTCAGCTTTAAATGAACATTTTTATCTCCCGATTTAGTTTCATGCAAACTCACATATAACAACTTCATCGAAACCGACTTCTTCATGGTTTGAAACACTTAAATTGTTAGGATAAGGCAGGAGAAACCTATTATTGTTAATATTGGCTGTTTCTCTTATGTGTAGATGCTGAAAGAAACGATATTAAGCTTCAACGTAACAAACGAAGAGCTGTCTCAAGAAAAGCACAAACCTGATGGATTGACGGAATGCAAAGATGCTTGCAAGGTAGGTTGGTGTGTAATGAGAAGGTTTCATGACATTCGAAGGGACGATCTCTATTTCGCTTAAGCCCACAGACCTATTGTCACACTAGAATAGAGCGTGATAGTGATTAGCAGTGCTATTTCCTCTACTCGATGGTAGGGTTGGGAAATCGGTTTTGGCAGGTGAATCGATTAATCGGAAAGATTTTCAGTTCGAGCCTCGATTGTGAAGTTTTTTTTTTAAATGAACTTATTAATACTAAGATACACAATAATAATGAAAGCATTCAACTTCTACAATTCAAATTTTTTTTTAAAGATGTTTATAAGTGTATCAACCAAAATCGTAATCTATGCATAACTGAATATTTCATTAAATGTTACTTATCAATAATATATTATACTTTGCATTGATCCTTCTAGGATTTTTAAGATAAATTTTATTCATTTAAACCCTCGTGTCAGTTACCATTTGCATTGGTCTTTTTAAAACTGCATGTCAGTTCCTTTTCTTAAACATAGTATTTAAGTGGGCTTTTCCAATTTGATGGGACTAATAGGCCTATTCTATGAATGTCTTTTGTAATCTCCATCATTTATTTTCTTTGAAATTTACTTATTGGAAGGTGTGAGGGTTTAATTGCTTATTGATTATCACACTACAATTGCAATTGACTTTCTTAGTGACCATGACAAAGGCAAACTGAACCTTCTTACAATTGCTATTCGGAATCAATGCATTGAAGCATAAGCCCTTAGCAACGATTGTCGGCGATAATCGGTGATTCGTCCCAACCCTACTCTATAGCTGTTACGACTGAGTTGACCCATTCAAAAAGGTGTTTCCTGCCCTTAATCACGGTCATGCGAGAGATTGCGCGAGATGTCATTCCTCTCTCAGCAGTCCAAGCGGACGCACACATTTGTTGCTACGCTTTTTATTGCTTTTTAGGATAAATTTCGCTCCATCTCTGAAGATCTCAGGCTCAATCCTTCGTCAGTTTAGTAGTTTCTTTCAGGTATCGGTTCTCTTTCTTCTCGAAAGGTAATCATAAAATTAGGCAGACTCCACAACAGACCATTACAACTTTATGTGAAAGCTTGGGCACCCAATCTCAGGAAATCTATAGACGCCTCGATTCCCCATCAACCAGTTTTTCATCAAGCCCTACTCTGGTGGCAATACAAACCTTGCAGCCGGATTCCCACTACAGCCTCCTCAACCGGACATAAACATGTCCACCGATGCAAGCCTCCAGGGCTGGGGAGCATTCCTCGAAGGTTACCAATGTTGGACTTACCAAGGATCACTACTACACATCATAGTATTAGAGCTTCAAGCTGTCCTCCAAAACTTGATGTCACTCCAACAAACAGTCCGAGGCAAAATAATACATCTCTTGTGCGACAACATAACGGCAGTCTCTTACTGCGAGAGACATTTTATTGGAGAGCCAGGAGGAACCAAGTGACTCTACTTCCGTTTTACCTCCCAGGTCACTTAAATTCAATTGCGGATCTTCTTTCTCGGTCCTCACTGGTGCTAGGGACGGAGTGGACCCTACACCACACAGTCTTCTCCAAGATTCAGCAACGATTTCCAAATCAGTAATAGATCTCTTCGCAACAACCAGTTGCCCCAATATGTCAGCCCATGCCCAGATCAACCCTCATAGCTCAATTCTGGACGAACCAAGCCTAGTTCCCAGAGTTATTCAATCTGCTGTACGAACACACTCACAAGATTCCACAGTGGCGTCGCCTCCTCAGACAGCCGACCCCAGATATCTACCACCAAGACCCAGGCCTGCTAAACTTACACGTGTGGCAACTATCACGGAGAGAATCAGACTGAAGGGATTTTCGAGAGAACTGTTGCTCGATATGTCTCAACTTCACAAAGAGCATCATCTCAGAGATTGTATCTGTCTCACTGGCATGCCTGTTCTTCCTGGTGTGAGTGTGGTATAACAAAAACCAAATAATTAAATTTAGTTTAGTTTTATGTGAACTCTTACTGAAATGGAAAATTACTATTACTGCAATAATTTGCATTACTGTGTATTTAATAAATATTCACGATTATGGCCAATTCACCAGCAGTGAACTAAAATTAGAGGCTGATGTAAGCCTAGTCATGTGACCCTCACTCTTTGTTCAGGCTGACATAAATTGTGATGCTGGGGGCTCTCTCTCTCACACACACTGTCTCCCTTGTACTACAGAGAACAAAATTATGTGATCAAGCTGTTAAATATGTTGAGTAGCAGTGTAGCCTTGGGAGTCAGCATCATCACACTACCAAAATGAATTGTAAAAATTAAGAGCGAATAATATCATTAGCTGCTGGTGAGTTCAATTTAATCATATTCTAAACTAAATATTTTGTGTGAGTACTTTGTTAATTTTACATTAAGATCCCGAATGCATAAGGGCCTTTCACATACCAAGGGAAACTTATTAAATTATACAAGTTATTAAATCTAAGAATCCTTATTCAACATGGGGAGAGAGATCAGACCACTGTTGAATTTGTAACCAAATCAAGTATATAAAATGTTTTGTGATCAGCTGATCCAGTGTTCTGCATTGATTGTTGGTGGTGCTGGTACATTGTGTATCTTTTGAGACAACCATTGTAAACAGTAGCAGTGGTTTACTCATTTATTATGCATGTAGGTAATTTTTGGTGATCATGGGTAATTTATTATGGCATGATGGGATAGCATCATAGTAAATGACAATTTATTTATTTGGTTATTTTTCATGTCCAGATTCACCAAGTTTCTGCTTGAGTGCACAATAAAGGCAACTACAAATGCAAGATATCTCTTATTCATCATACCTTCGCCAACAGCCACGGTTCAGCAGATCGCTGACTTCTTAGTATACCTCTTTGAATTCAAGAATATTGCCCCTAAAACAATTGCCAACTACAGGATTCTATTGCCTCAACCTTGGGTTCTTTGACGGCATACCAATATCACTTCATCCTTGTCTCTCAAAACCCATCAAGGCATTTTCTACTTCCCGCACAATAGGAACGCCCCAGAGTCCCAGAATGGGATCTTTCCAGAGTGCCAAGGATTCTCAGACCTGAAGCTTTCGAACCAACTAGTAGAATGAGGTGCACTTGGAAAACGGTCTTCCTCTTGGCCTTTGCCTGAATCTCACTGCGCCTGCTTGAAGAAGCTTTCTCCAGAGACCCTCGAGACCTCATCTTCTCTGGCAAGGGTATGTTTCTGAGAACAATCCCAGGGTTCTTAGCCAAAACTACTATCCCTGGAATGGAGTTTATCCCGGCCTTAGAACCTTTCTCAGGCAGAGACGTAGAGGACCGACTTCTCTGTCCTGGACGTATGGTTAGAAAGTACTTAAGACTTCATAGGGGGTCTTTCTCCCAAACAACGTCTCTTCCAGAAAGTTAAGAGGTACTTTTCACACATGTCTCGCCCTTGACCACTATATTTATTCATTATTTCTGTGGGGGGACAGCCTAAGGCTCTCCCTCCTCCACTTTGGGAATCTGCACTGCTAATCATTGTCACACTCTATTGTCGCGTGATTCTAAGTCTGTGGGCTTAAGCGAAATAGAGTTGAGGTCCTCCCACCCCCATGGGGGATACGACCTATCTCTGTGAGCTTATAGCCCACAGACCTATTACCAGATTTTTCTCCCCTTAGAGCCTTGTTTTTAGTCCGTCTGAGAGAGGAATGACATCTCGCACGCTCTTGCGCATGACTGTGATTATGGTCACGTGGTCACAAGAGCGGGAAGCACCTTTTTGAATGGATCAACTCAGCCGTAACAGCTATTGAGTGGCGGAAATAGCACTGCTAATCATTGTCACGCTCCATTGTAGCGTGACATTAGGTCTGTGGGCTATAAGCTCACAGACACAGGTCCTAGCCCCCAGGAGGGGGGGATAACCTCAAATATTATTAACTCATATTCCCCCTCATCTTACCCAAAAAGACCAGTCAAAAATCTAAGCACTTATAATATTAGGTTTGGTTTTTTTTAAGTGTCTTTTACTCAAAATTGTGTTATTGTATTTGTGGGGATCGGGTTACGTACCTGCAGCTACACGTGCTGCTTTGCTCCAATGAAGACGTTTCAGCAAAATAATAGGTGTGGATTTAATGAACATATCCTAAGTTGCCGTTGATTTAATATTTGCATTTCAATTTTCAGGAACTCACCCAAAAGATGAATAAGAGTTACTTCCCGTGGAGAACTTTGCTCTTTTTGGTGTTTGCAACAATCGGTGGACTTATCGCTTATGACAGTTACAATCACGGAGGATTTAAAAGTAAGAAATTAAAATGGTTTTGGCATTTTATTAAAATAGGCACTTCTGTTAAAGGTTAATCCTGTCGAAAAAAAATTTGCAAGATCGCCCAAAACGGCATTGAGATAAACAGGTGATGAAAACATGGCTTGTTTGTGTAAAATAATGTTAATATAACGTAACACATACATTATCGTCCTCACAGGTCTGGGTTCTGCTTTTTTGTATTTAAATGATTCATCATGGGGGTCCGGTAAACTTGATTAACAACATTTTGCATTGTTAGAAATAGGGTAGTCGGCACTTGGTTGGAGCAGTGATGTTTCCAAGAATTTAGGCCGATAGAAAAAAAAATGGTTTGGTTTCGATTTACCTGCTGACTCTGAACAGTTTCCATACATTTTAATTTGAATTATATCAAGAAAATTCTTTGGATGACCAACTGATCCTACATTTTGAGGGCTCAGAAATCCGTACCAAACTATTTTTTCATTTGACCAAATAGTGTGCTTTTGTGCAAGAGCGTCTATGATCACAAACAGGCCCTATTCTGTCTTTGAGTGTTCCCACAGCACTCCTAATAAATGTATTTGTTACATCGCTTACATGATCGTCTTAAGTTTACCACTTACTTGCATTTTTCTTTTTCAGAATCGGCAACTGGTCAGTTCTTGCAACAGTTAGGAGTTTTGGCTTTTCTGGAGCAAGTTTGGATTCGGATCTGCATTTATATAGGAAAAGCTTTGGAGTAAGTCTCACATAATTGTAACGTTGATCAGATTATCCCATGTCTAAATTATATGCATTTTGTACGTTTGGCTGACATGTTCTGCGGATTTGTGTTTTCAAATAGATCAGACAGGACAGAAACAAAAAATTATATTTCTTTTGAAATTCATGACAATGTCTAGAAAAGTATTGACTGAAAAAATAAAATAATCATTCATAATTAATGAGTATTATAAATATATCCATTATTTTATTATATTGTTCTTGCCGTCTCTTTTCAGTTGGCTGTTCGAAAATGTTCCAGTTTATTACGGAAAAATTTCAGCGCTAGTCGGTCCTTATCTGAAACTGTTTTGGACAAAACTTTACGCAGCTGGCGTTCACTTCGAAGAAATTACACGACCTCAGCGGTTGTATATAATGGAACGTACCCAAGTCTGTTTAGAATGGGTGAGTGTATACGTTATATGTATGGAGGCTTACAGTAGAATGCATAGATCCCAAGTTTCAGAAACTGGTTTGCTGGTCACTGGAGTCTGCAGACCGCCAGATGCCTCCTGGAAGCTCTGGTGTACATTCGGAGCATTTTGGAGATACTAATAGTTATGGAACCTAAAGTGTATACATTTTCTTAAACTTTAATTTGCTAGATTTGATACCAACAATTGCACTTCAGATAAATTTACGCCCTTCAACCACCAATCATGGCCTTGTAAAACTGGGCATAGTGCCAAATGAGGGTTTTTGGCTAGTGCTTGCTGGTTAGAGGGTTTTGACATTAAATGCTGGTCAGACCCGCCAAATGAGGGTCACTTGGGAGCTAAGAGAATGTGATGGGCATGTGTCTGACTGAAAAATTAGGTAATGACGCATTAGCGTGGCCTCTGCTATGTTATTATGTGATAATTAACCTGTGATAATTAACCTGCAATAATATTATAATCTGTCATGTTTCTGATGAGAATGAATTGTCCTGTTACTTCTATGCACTTTAAAATTTTCTGTCTGTAATATTTGCTAGCGACCAATACATCTTTAACTCGAAACGCCTGTCACTCTGTCTCTCAACATGTCTGTGACGGGTGGTTTTGCCTGTCAATTGTATACTTTTGTTTTTTGGCCATATTGTAACCATAATTATTTCTCTTTTCATTTTAATGGTTGTACTGATGGCTGCAATAAAATACTTGAACTACTTGAACTAGAAAAAAAAAAAAAAAAATCAATCTTGGCCAATTCTAAAATAACGAAACTTACAGGGAGTGCACAGCTAATATAGTCCTCAAGAAACTGAATTAATATTATATTGTATCCTTACAGATCTATATTCTTCTATTTCCAGTTCTACGAACAGATGCCTTGGTTATATGAAGAGGTCAGTCGTTATGCAGCCATTGGATGGGAATATTTCGTTTTTGCCGTTCGGTTTACTTGGAACTACATTTTAACAGTGTCGGCTATTGTTCGCACATGGATACAAGAAAATCTTCTGACCAATAAAGAAGCTGCAAGATTGTAAATGAATCAGAAAGAGACTGAATGCAATATGGACATATATAACAGTCTGATGTATGTCTGGAAAAAATGGTTAATAATAAATATTAAATTATTTATCGAGTGTCAATTTCGTGATTCTGATTCCATGATTGTGTGGCACTCAGCACTCCAGACTTCAAGTTTTGAAGCTTTATTTCACAAATAACAGCCTGCAAGAATATGCAGTTAATAACATATAATTGCTTATATCTATATATACAGCAGTACATGTATGTATATACAATAAATTAAAAGGTGAAATGAACTAATTAACTCCTATTAACTCACCCGGATTGGGCTGCCATGCTTGCTGCTTCAGTCTTTCTGGCTCTCTCTGAGCTTGACCTAATTAAGCTTGTATTAAACTATATCACCTGACCTGAGAGGCTCCCTATGGGTGCCTGCCTATTTAGAGACTTGGGAGGCTCCAAACAGGTTGCTCATGGTCAACAAGACTCACCAGTGCCACACATTCCCCTTGTTGGAGAACGTTGTCCTCAACAATAGTAAAACATATTATAAACTAAGAATTGATAACAAGAACATGTTGCATAGCGTAACTCTGTCATCTGTTAGTCGAAGTCAACTATAATCAGCAACATAAGTAGCCGAATATTCAAATCCTTTATCCAAGAATTATATGTAGATATTATAAATGTAAGCCTTGAACGGAAATTTCAACAAACTGATTGAGGTTTTATTAATCTCAAAACTGGATTACAATCATGTTAACTCATAGGACCAATCTGCTGCAAAACCTGGTGAAGTAAATTTACTTTTGCTTGTTGCAAGACATACTCTCCACTATGTTGCCATGCTGGTTGTTTCTTGGTACGTTCGGACCGTCTCAATGTTGGTACTGTAGTGGTTGGTTCCGAGCCTAGTCCCTCCGGAACATTTGAACCCCCAGTCACATTATCAGTAGGCTGTGGCATGGGTGATCTGGCATCACCAGATGAACGACTAGGTGTAGGTTGTCTCGGGGAGTGTTCTTTAGTGCCATGTTGAGATTCATCTCTCCTCGAGATCTCTTATTCTGCCTCTGTGCTTGAACTCTCAGTATCCTCTCGTTCTGCATTCCGGGATGTTCTCATATGCTGCTCACGCGCCCGTACAACTCGAGAACGAGTGTAGGGACCTTTCCTTGGCCTTGAGGAATCTGTGCTACTATCACTGTCAGATTCTGGAGATTGACTCTTCTCCTTGGGCCTATGGCTGTGTGGCTTATGATTCCAAGTCGCATCCTTGGCCTTATCTAGTGCTGGTTCTGGCACATGCCCAAGTGGCAGGAGAAGATTCCTGTGAAGTCTGCAGATTCGGGCCTTACTGTTGCCTTCCTCTTGAACATCAAAAACAAGGAGGTCTTCTGATCGTGTACCCACTACCATGTACACTTCTTGCTCCCAAACATGATCCAACTTGTGTGGTCCTTCTTTGAAGCGTACCTTCTGAACTAGCACTTTGTCACCGAGTTCCAAGCGAGTTGCCCGAGCTACTCTTGTCGTAGGCCTGTTTCCCTCTCAGGTGTCGTTGTGTTGCCTGGTCCATAGCTCGCTCGTAGGCACTCTTCAGGGATTGTTGCACATCCTGGACATACTTGAAATAGTCTGCAATCGCTTTTTGATCCGACTGTAGCCCCTTAATGATGTCTGCAGGCAATCTTGGCTTATGCCCGAACATCAGCTGGAATGGTGAGAAACCCGTGGATTCGAGCCTGGTACAATTGTAAGCATGGACTACGTATGGAACGTGGTCCTTCCATCGTGATTTCTCCTCCTCTGTCAGACATGCTAACATATTCAATAGTGTAGAATTAAAACGTTCAGCCTGCGCATTACCCTGTGGGTGATATGGTGTAGTATATGGCTCTTGGCTATCCCTAGCAGATGACACAGTTGCTTAATGACTTGAGCTTCAAAGTTGGCACCCTGATCTGAATGTATGCGTGCAGGCATGCCATAGTGATTGATGAACCTGTCCATGAGTACTCTTGCAGTGGTCTTCGCTGTATGGTCTTTCGTGGGTACTGCCTGTGCATACTACCGCGTAAAATGGTCTGTCATGACCTTGATGTTTGAAAATCCACCCTTGGATGTCTCAAGAGACAAGAAGTCCATACACAACAGATCCATTGGACCAACAGACTCAAATTTTCCCATAGGCGCAACCTGACCTTTTGACTTTCGCCGGAGACAAGCACCACACTTCCTGATGTACTCTGTTGTGAAGTTCTCCATCCTGGGGAAGTAGAACCGATCTCTCAAAAGTTCAAGAGTCCTGTCAATCCCGAGGTGGCCCATCTTGTCATGCAACTGTCGCAAAACCTCTGTCTGAAGACTTCTAGGCACTACCACCTGAACAACCGTCGTGTCATCCATCTTGACATGTCGTTCAAGGAGGCCGTTCTCATCCATGATCAACTTACTACGTCGGCGGATCATCGTATGACTCAGTCTGCAGTCCCTATCAAAACGGCTATCACCTCCTGGATGTCTGCGTCCTTCTTCTGCTCCTCTAACCATGTCACCAAATCCCACTGTCCTGTGACTGAAGAACTCTGGCACACTTCAGCTGATGGTGGGTTACCATAAGCGGTGGCCAGGTCTACCACAAGCTGCCCCTGACACACAGCTCGCATCGTGGAAGACATCATCTTCTTCCAAGAGTCACCTGGAAGGCGCGACAGGGCATCCCTGACATGTGGTGGGGATTTGTAGTATATGTCAAAGTCGTAATCATATTATGCACTGCCCAGCGTTGGCCACAAGCATCCAGCTTGGCACTTTTGAGAACGTAAGTCAAGGGATTATTGTCGTTTTTACAATAAACTTAGCCCCTCTCAAGTAATCAGCAAATTTGTCCGTGATTGACCACTTTAAAGCCAGGAAATCAAGCTTATGGGCAGGATAGGGACGTTCGCTCTCCGACAAACTGCGACTAGCAGAGGCAATGACGCGTAGCACCCCTTGGTCATCCTTTTGGTGCAGAAATGCGCCCAAACCTGAAGAACTAGCAGCATCTGTGTGTAGTTCGAATGGCTTTGTGAAGTCTGCATAGGCTAACACCGGTGCGCTTGTGAGTGCTTTAATCAATGCATCAAAACTTTACTGCTGTTCCTCACTCCATTCAAGTTTGGGAAGGCTGCTAGGTTTCTTCTTCCCTACACCTTTGGTTTTCTGACCGTGAAGCAGTTTCTGTAATGGTTCACTGACCTGTGCAAATTTATGAATAAACCGCCTGTAAAAACTGGCAAAACCTAAAAATCTTTTAACCTCTTCTCTACTCTGTGGAATAGGCCTTTTCTGTACAGTTTCAATTTTCTCATGTTCTGTGGCGATCCCATCCCGAGTCACCCAATGACCCAAGTACTTGATCTGGTCCTTGAACAACTTGCATTTCTTAGGATTCACCTTGAGTCTGCAGTCTCGCAGTCTCTTCAGTACACTTTCCAATTTCTGGAGGTGGTCCTGAAACGAGCTACCAAACAACAATATCATCAAGATACAACAAACAGTGAAACAGATGATCAGATCCCATACACGATTCTATCATGCGCTGAAATGTGGCTCCAGCATTGCAAAGGCCAAACGACATCCGAATGAACTGGTAGAAACCTAGTGGCCCTGCAGTGAATGCAGTTTTAGGTCTGTCCACGGGGTCAACCTCGACTTGGCAATAGCCACTTTTCAGATCCAAGCTAGGGAACCACTGTGCCCCTACCAAACGGTCGAAAATGTCCTGTGGTCTCGGAATACTCTGTGCATTGCGAATAGTTAAAGCATTAAGTTTCCGATAGTCTACACAGAATCTCAGCGAAAGATCTTTCTTCCGCACTAACACAATTGGTGAGGCATACGGTGATGCTGAAACCTCGATCACACCTGCCTCCAACATTTGACGAAGATGCTCTCGCACTTCTTCCCACATCGAGGGGGGAATACGTCGGTATTGCTGCCGAAATGGTCATGCACCTTCGATGAGCTCAATTGTGTGGTTGTGCCCTTTAGCATGGCCCAAGTCAAAGTCATGTGTTGAGATGGCTGCTTTGTTTCGCACAAGGTGTTGTTTGTCATCTGCAAGATGTTGCAAGTCGAACAAGCCTGACACTGAAGTTGTGGCAGAAGAATTAGCCTCCTGTTGCACTGCTTGTACAACGCTGACAACTTCTGCTTTGGCTAGAACTGTGTTGACAGGTATAGTCACGTCTACCTGACTTAAATTGAATACCTGCAACGACAACATCAGTCCTTGATTTACTTGATCAAGGAGTGTAGGGGTGATGATCAGTCCACCTGGCAGTGTCACACCATCACTTGTCACTAACATATCAGAACCAATAGTACAGGATACACACTTAGTTGATTGAGGAGCCAAGGTACTGGCTGCCTCGCAACTAACTGGCCAACTACTCAATTGACTCTCAATGCTAGAGTTTAATTGCATATTTAAATATTTAAATGCTAATTTCCATGCCCTAGGCGCACGGCACTTAGATAAATCACCAACACCAAACTTACCGACTAAGTTTTCCTTACACAATTCCAGGTAATGTTTCAGCACGTTCGTGCCCAGCAGTATCGGAACATCTTGATTGAAGGTGGTGTCTTCCACAACGAAGAAAAGAACCTGAATAGCTTTGCGAGAACCAAGTACGCCCTTCGGAAGTCGAACCACAGCTTGAATATAACCTTTATATGGTAACTGATGACCGCCAGCTACTTCGATACTTATCAATTCGCCAAGATCACGTAACTCGGTGTTGCACTGCAATTGTTGCGTAAAGAAAGTCTCGCTGACTGTACTGACTTGCGAACCAGTATCAATTAAACATTTGCATTTACGACCAAAAACGTCAAGAACAGATTCGCATCTGGGTCCAACAAGTTCTCTGCGCAATGAATTGGGGCTTTGAGCTGAATCAACATGCGCAGGTGAGGCCAAACTATAAGATGGCTGTTGAGCTTGTCGACTCTCTATCCGGTCGACCTCTTCCTCGGCTCGTGTGAAAATACCCGATATTGCTACGGCTATGACCACGCCCGCCCCTGCCTCTAGATGGTGTGGGTGTCTGTCCCTTATGGGGCTGGCGAGTCTTAAGTGCCGTCAGCCTAGCCAAAATATCATCCAATTTACTCTGGATGTCATTTGGTTTACTTTTCTGGGCAACCCACTGTGCAGCCAGTCTTGGCGGCGGACTTAAAGTTGTGTGACTTTGGCTTATCGGAAGCATTGGATGGTTTGGAGGACCCTGACTCAAGCTCTATTGCGCGTGCCACTACCAACAGGTCATCATAGTTGCATTCAGCATCAAATTTGTGCCGGAGGGCATTACGTTGTATATCAGATTTTAAGCCTCTCCAAAAATCGCTCACGCACCATCGCCAGTCTCTGATCCCTATCCAGATGAGACAATTGAGGGCTTGCTAACCAACTCTCCAGTCGGCAACCCCAAGCATTAGCAGACTCATCTGCTTTCTGCTTGGCCGAATAAAAGGTTGACAACATTGCTTCGGATGTGACCACCGATGCAAAACGTTTATCAAAAGCAGTCAAAATCGCATCCACGGTAAATTCATCACCCAAAGTTTGTAGGATGTCGGCTGCCACTCCCTTACAGGAACGTAAAATTGACATCCGGATCATAGTCTCCGGGTAGCCCGCTTTCTGCAATTGCCTAACATCAAAAGTGTATCGCCGGTAAGGATAGTTGCCATCCTCCCTACCATCAAAGTTTCGGAACAGAACTCATCATCATACCAGTTCCATCTGCCTGATACATATCATCTATCAGAGATGAAGTGTCTATGACATTGCGGAAATTTGCTCCAGGCGCAGATGCTGAGGCACCTATAGTGGCTGCCAGGCCATCCATATCACTCTAAGTTTATGCACCTCATACCTGAGATCCTCTTTTTCTAATTTGTGTTTGATTTCTGAATCGGAGGCTCGTCTTGCATCTTTCTGGTAACTCTTAGCTATGGTCTTCCAGTATTTAAGTTCTTCATCAGCATTTGCGAATAATGCCATTTTCTTGGGTATGGCACCTTGAGCACCTTTAGACTCAGCCATCATGTAGCTTGCTAACAAGTACAAGTATCAAAATATAAACTGGGAATATGTAAAGTACCAACAAGTCAACTGCCAAATCACTAAACGAGCAATGACAGATGAACTAAGTCAGAAATTATCAAAGTAATAAAAGTAGGAAAGTCAAGTACAAGTGTGATAGTCAAGTGTGATAGTCAAGTACCAGTATATGATAGTCCAGTGTGATAGTCAAGTACCAGTATGATAGTCAAGTACCAGTACACAAGTCTAACTAACACAACAAGTTCTGGTATCACAGGCTTTTGGAAATTATTTGTACATATATTTTTTTTTATGTGTGGCACAATTGATTCTATAATTTTGATCAGATTGATTATTAATAAATTAAATTGTTGGGGCAGCACATTCCAAGTAGAGTGAAAATCCGTACTTTTTGAAACACTTAATCCCAATTGTCTTAAAACAATTAACTCAAATTTGTAATCATTGGCATATGAAAACTAAGCAATTGTGCAAAAGTCTCTTAAAATGCAATATAGTATTGGCAATTATGAAATAAACATCAATGTAGAAATCAAAAAATCATAAAATAATTATGAATGCTTGCAAACGTTACGCAAGTAACTAGAACACCAAAACCTCAACACTAAATCAATTCAACAATAACAATTTGCATCAACAGTGAAATGTCAACAAAATACCAAATTGAACTGATCAGCTGAGTGATATCAAACCAGTCTAGACTTTAATCTATTTGTCAAAGTTAATTTGGCTTTGGGAGAGTCTTGCACTTGATCAAAACAAAGAATTAATGACTTAATCTGTTAAGGGTTGTGACCTGCTTAAGGCGTTTGGATCACTTAAACAAAAAGGTCAACAATTGTCAAACTCAGTGCTAGTGCAAAGTATCTAGTCTGGTCTAGTCTCTAGACAATCAGCAATTTCAACAGGTGGATCTTCCAATTTAACAATAAACTCCAAAATTGCCAAGAAATTAATAAAAATGTCAATTAATCAATTGAAATGTTATCAATAACTTAACACATCAAATAAACTGTCAAAGTAAAATTCAAATAAAATGTCAACAGTTCATGAGCTCAGGCGTCACTGTACCAGGAACTTATAGGTAATTACATACCTGGCCTCCAATCTCCAAATTTCGATTAATAAAGTTGACTCACAGTCTCCAAATTGAGATGAAATAGAGATGGAGCTCTGAAAATTCCTTGATAAAGTAGTTCATTGCCCTCCGTGTGTTGTGATCAACACCAGTCTCCACTTGTCCATCAGTTGCAGCAACCACTGGCTTGCTCCTGAGAATATTGACCCACTTGGCCTGGGACGTCTCCCACTGTGTGTCCTGGCTGGTCTTTGGCCCTCTGGACACTCCTGGACTGGAAACTGGCACCTTCCACTCACTCAAAGATGCAAGTGTTGCTGGCTATAACCACCCTGGACCACTGCAACGCGTTGTCTTGTCTTGAAATTCTGTCAGCACATCAACACACATGGGGGGGGGGGGGGGGAGATGAACCAACCATGCTCTGCTACCATGTGGCACTCAGCATTCCAGACTTCAAGTTTTGAAGCTTTATTTCACAAATAACAGCCTGCAACAATATGCAGTTAATTACATATAATTGATTATATCTATATACAGCAGTACATGTATATACAATAAATAAAAGGTGAAATGAACTAAATTAACTCTTATTAACTCACCTGGATTGGGCTGCCATGCTTGCTGCTTCAGTCTTTCTTTCTGGCTCTCTCTCTGAGCTTGACCTAATTAAGCTATATTGAACTTAATCACCTGACCTGAGAGGCTCCCTATGGGTGCCTGCCTATTTAGAGACTTGGGAGGCTCCAAACAGGTTGCTCATGGTCAACAAGACTCACCAGTGCCACAATTGCCATAATTCTGTTACAACAGACTTTTGGAATCTTAGAATGTTTTTTTTCCCAAATTTTGGTAGTGTCGCTAGTGTTGCTCATTAACAATGATTTCTTAGGAAGCTGTGCTTCAGTACATCTTGCCGAAGTTGAATGTGAGTTTTTGCAGAATTTGAATCAAATTTAAATTGCTTTTTTATTTTATTAAGCAAATATCATGTTACGACTTAGCCTAATTCAAATAAATAAGGTGGTCCATTTGAACTTAGGCAAGGTTTTCTGTAACTTTGAAATATTCACTCATTTTTCGACCACCAAAAAAAGAAAAACAAAAAAAGACAGTTTATTTTTTCATATTCCCATCGTTTATTTTGTCATATTCCCATCATTTATCTCCGGATACCAACCAATTGAGAATTAACCAATAAGTGACCTTACTCCAAAAGCACCACTACTGATATAACAGTAATAATACCATAACAAAGTATGCCATTTATAATAACACAGGTACCAAGCGATAGTTACTGATGATAGCCCAGTACATCAGACCATTTATAACGATCATGAGAAAGTTTGGATATAACAAGGTCACATCCAGGCACCGATTCTTACCTTTTATATATAACAAACACTTTTTGAAATGAATAATATAGCTAATCTAAAAGTATTTCTTTCACAGAATGTTTTTATCAGCCAGATTTAATTTGTTAACATTTCTGTCAATGCTGTGCTGCTTCATGCCATTTGCGGCAAAATAATCGAAAAACAGGTGTACATCTGTCTACAAGTCAACTGCCTGCGCCATCTATATTGATTTTAATTACTGGGTGAGAGTGTCTACAGAATTTCATTTAACAATTGTTTAAAGCAATTTGCCAAAACTCCCGCACAATTAGCCCAGCCACTTTTGACCTATGGCGCTAGATTCAATTTTGCTCATTATCATTAAAAAAATACAAATCCGCTGAAATTAGGATATTATACACTCTTTGCAAAGCAATCTAGAGCGGCGTACATGGAACTAATTTTTTCAGTCAGCAATATTTTGCTCATACGTAGCGATCTCGTAAAAGTAGGTCACTTAAGTTTCCAGGGACCCTGAAGATTCAAGGGTCCCGGGCAGAGACGGGGTGTACAATAATTTTTAATCCTACTATAACAGGTCTGGTGTAAATGTACAATCGGCTTGTAACAGACTTCCGTTATTAGCATGCTCCTTAGAAGTGGGTATAGCGATCATCAACATTATTATATCTTTGGACCAAATATAAACAAAAACACCAGTGACTATAGTATGGTACATGACAAATGACTAGAATTGTACCAATCGACCAAATATGGTAATATTGCTGTGCGATCGATTGGTAACTGACACACAGAATTGACTAGTATTTCATCACTAAACAAATTTCCCATGTATAAATAGAGTATACGTACAGTAACAGAATGTTAAGAACAATACCTGCATAAATAAATTGATGAATTCTGCCCCGCAAAAAAAGCAAACCGGTAACCCGATTTTAGATGACATAATATGATCAATAGATAAATATGCTGATCCCGTTTTTAACCTTATAGTAGATCAACAGTTTGCCCTGTGAACAGTTAACAAAATTAACGCCTCAGTTGCCCAAAATGCTTCAAATTACTATACATACTAGAAACAAGAGGCCAATTGTGAGAATATTTCTGTTACCAAAAAAACTAATTTTGGTAGGTTTAAGTACACACTAGAAAATTGCTGTATTATTAAAAAGATGTCTGAAAATTTTACGTGTTATGTATCCTAAAGACCCTCATGAGCTACCATGATCAGTCTTTCGGCAACAGAAATGTCTTGGACTCGCCTGAAGTGTCAGATTTTACTGAGACATCTTGGAACAACAGGATAATAACATAACATTGAAGATAACAGTCATAGGAGTACTTTTAACAATACCACAAAGAAAATGGTAATTTCCCCGCAATACCTAATATAGATAATAAAATCCCCTAAAGATTGATCAAGGTTGGTCTTCACCTATTATCAGCGGATTATATCAATTATATGGGATTCATACTAAATATTCACATGCTTTTAGGTCATACTTTTAAACCAAGCACAGAGTTAGGGCCGCTTCATTTAAAAGTGTGGTAGGGGGTGGACCTGAAGTTTACCAGACACCCCCCCCCCCCCCCCCCCACTTTTTTGTTTTTTGAAGATCCCCTCTAACCCTTTTTTCCTACCCTTACCACGAGGAGGCCCAAGACATTCAAGAGCCCCATCTTTAAGTCCACGTAACCTATACCAGAGCTGCTGTTTTGTTGGGCTTTGACTTGTTGCTAACATTTCTGTCCATTATGTGCTACTTGGTCAACCCTCTTTCTCTTTTGGAGAACCCCATTCCCCCACTTTTCAAAAACATTCCCACCCCCGACCCACACTTTTAAATTGAACAGCCCTAACGCAGAAATGGACTAAGATTATTTACAACTGACAAAACACACCTAGGAATTTTTCGCCCATATTTTCCATTGTAGTAACTATATATCATTTCTTTGTGACCATCACAAACGGCCATCATGATGAGTCAAAAAATTATCTTTGGAAAGACAGGAAAATGTTAACTAAAGGTTAACAAATGGAAAGATTATGTTGACCTATTGCTGCTATCATTTCTGTACATTTTGTGCTGCTCTGTACTTGTTATTAAAACATATTTATAACTGAAAAACATGTCGGTATTCATTTTTAATCCTACCATTATGGATGGCATTATTCTGGAATGTAGTTAAAAAATACCATGCCTGGTATAATGCATAAATGGAAATGTACAGTATAATGGATAACATGGATTATTAAATATCGTAAATTTTCTACAATGTTACTAAAAAAAATTTAGTAAAAGAGAAAGGGAGGGACGAAACTGCTATTAGCAGACAAGAGTTAAAATGTTCATGCACTAGGTCCTATCGATAGAGCAGGTGTGGATTCAGAGAAAGGGGGGGGGGGGGGCACTAAACTTTATCACAACGACGGCAATTCTGCCAATCATACAGAATAGGTTTTAATAAAATAAATCTTCTCAAAAGTAAGTCTTAAAGTACTCCTCAACAACACCATATAGGATAATTATACAATGTATATATAATCATAAATAAATAAATATATATATATATATATATATATATATATATATATATATATATGATCATGATCAGCGATCAAAATAATTAAGGAATTGGTTGTCGGCCAGACATAATTATATACATTATTTAATAACGAATAATTATGTCATCAAATCTGTAGTTATGCCATTCATAATTTCCTAACCAAATTCTGTCATCAATGTCTTATATTTCGGTTGATTCCGACAACTGAAAAAACCCTAAGTTCCAATAGATACATTTTATCACAGAGAAATCGCAAACAATAACCAGTAGAGATCCAGTAGAATCACTGTAAATTAACTCTACTGAGTTAGTTTGCACAATATTAGACATTATGTAAGTCCAACTGACAGTATACATAGACTCAGAGGTATGATTTGGAATTCTTTACCTGCTGAATTAAAACAAGTAGATGAATTAGTTAAGCTTAAAGATTTGTTAAGATGTTGCAGTTCCTTGGAAAGTTGTAATTGGGGATCATGCATAATCTGTCAGCAAAATAATTTATGATCAATGTAAAAGTTCAGTCATAATCTCATTCTAATCATCTGTATATATATTTTTTCATTTTGTTATTGTTATTTTATCAGTCGGCTAAAAGCTTTATAGCTTATGTTCTTCTGTTTGTTTTACACCTCCGACTATAAACAAAGTCTAATCTTATCTTATCTTATCTTAGGTGTATAATGTCCACCAAAAATTATTCAGTCACTGTCATTTGACGAACATTCCAATTGGAAGTGACTTAATACCAAAATTAAAGATGGCATTAGAATCTCTAGAGCAAAATCATTCGAAGCCTAATCCCATATCCATCTACGGATATGGCTTTTTTTACATTAATTTATGACTGTGTAACAAGTTATGCGATATGATGAAAGTGCCAATGTATTTTTAGGGTGACTTTATACTCTTTAAGAAAATGTTACGAGAGCAAAAAAAGGCTGAGAAATTTGTTAGTAATAGGAGGAAATGTGACTATACAATTTCTGACCTACGACTGAATATATAAGAAACAAGGATATTTCTTAATCATAATAGTTTGGCAGTTTTGTTAAAACGTAACTGCTGTAGAACTCGTTTTGCCAAAACCTACGATTCAACTTAATGCGACACTTATATGCTTCTCGGATCCACCGATATGAGAAATGTACCGACAGAAAAATAAAATAACATATCCCAATGTTATTTAACAGGAAATTTTATATTATTTTGACCGACCCATTAAACATGGCCCTGAGAGGATCCGAGAAGCTAAAGATCAAATATGTGTGGCCTAACTCACTTTTTTACGATGATAAAAATACCAGGCCACAATACCAAACTTCACAGAAGTGGTCTATGATTTTATGCTTCCAATCCAGTTAATCGTTTACATATTAATATTGAATGAACAAAAATGACTATAGCAGAAATCACAGGGATATAGAATAGTTGTTAAGATTAGTTCAAAACCAAAAGGTTACAATATATATATATCTATATATGAATGAAATGGCAATGTGTAACAAATCATTATATGCAAAATATATCAGATTGATATAATAGTCTGTTCTTTGCTGATTTACGCGTCAGTCGAAGTTGTTAATATGGATTATACATCATTATAAGATTGCGTATTCGGGCAGGAGGGTTGAGTAGCAACACTCCGTAACTTAAGTTGCCTGTTTTGTACAGATGTGACCGCAGAATTCTGACGCAAGATTCCCGCAATGATAGAGCGCTTGACAAGTAACTGTTCACCCAGTCTATGCTCGTGCTGAGCGTGGAAATGTAAGTCTTCATCGACTCCCCGACTGGAAAACCGTTTCTGACGAGGAATGTGAATAAGTAAAGCGTCAGTTCCGTGGAATGTTTGGCTAAGTTACGCAGTTCCGTCTCGACGATTATCTGAATGTTCGAGCCAGCTTTTCGTTGTTTACGCAACGGTCGACACACAGTGGCCTGCACCAGCATTTGGAACATCTGTTTGTAACATTCTTTCGGACATTTGTAAGGGGCGTACATGACGCGATGAAGCGGTTGACTCCAGTATCCCACCGTCTCCAAAAGTTCTCCACAATCCCCACCAGCGAGCAGCATAGTCTCCAAGATCTGGGGGTTAGCGACGTCTATAGCAATCAGTATCGAAGAAAGCGTCACCTGCAATTGACAGCAGTTCCGTCAGTTTAGATAAATATCAACCATCTTGTGTCGCAATGTGTCAGTATAATACCAGTTTAAAACTCGGCTAATAATACCACAATTGATGTCTAAAGTTGGTATCGATCATATAATAATCATTAATATCTACAATCATAATAGCCCATATTACGTAGTTATTCCAATAATACATGTTAGAAATGGGTCAGTCCCTCTCTTTTAATTGAACTAAACTAAAAAGCAAATAAAAGTGTTTTTTTTAATATTGTCAGATATGACGTCACATCACCCTATTAAAGCATCGAGTCTGAAGAAGAGACACCTTTGTTAATTTTTGGAAGACCATGGTTCATTGCTGCTTAAATATTCAATATGAAATATTTAACGAACCTTTGCTCCGACATCTATCAGGGCTTGTACCGAACCAAGTCTTTGGTGCTGAATGGCGTGGTCTATAGCATATCGAGAACACTTGTGACTTCCTGAAAATAATGTAATACGTCAAGAAAAGGTCAACACTCGCCTGCGTACAATAGTAATTTTAATCTACTAATTATACCGCTTTTCTGTCAATATAGTGACATATATAGGCCTGATAGAACATTGTTGTTATTTTTACTTAAGTTGTAAATATCTCCCAAGTCATGCAAGTGAAAAAGTTGATATGGAATTTGCAGTATGAAAGTTATGTTTCCTACATGCTTCTATGAAATCTTCATCAGTCAGTCAATTCTAATTAATTAAGGGTTGATCAATCTAAAACTAAAAAAATTTTCAGTGAACTAAATGTCATACCAACCAACATTGTCACAAATCATGATTTCTCATCATATTGGTGAATCTGAGAAGCTAAAAACTTTTTATTAAAAAAATGTGTCACTTCGAAGTATCACCTGGATTGTTAACCGACGCTCCGGCCTCTACCAGTGACTGAATTGTTGGAGCAGGACTGGTGTCTTCCACTTGACATAAGTGAGCAAGGTGGATAGCAGTGCACCCGTTCTTTCTATGGACGAGGTCAGGACTGGCTCCGTGTGAAAGGAGTAATTTCACGCACCTTTAAAATATTAATTTACTTAGAAATTGACCTAGAGAATTAAATTTTAAAGACATAACCTGTTGTATAGAAACGGAGTTAACCAGGGAATTGTTACATTAAACTAGCAATATGGAACATTTTCAAAGCACAGAAGGAACATTTTTCAATGCAAAATATTAACACACATATCAATTTCATGTGCATATCAAACTGAAGGAATCATTTGTTAGTTTTTAAAGGTGTTACTCAATCACATGTCATCTATGACAGTGGTAACATACAAGACAATTTAATATAAAGTTATACCTGGGATAGCCCAACCATGCAGCCTGGTGGAGTAGATGTTTACGATTCAGATCTTCTGCTGTCACTGGCAACGTCTGTAGCAGTGTCTCAAGGCGAATCAATGCGTTCTCTTTGACGGCCTCTTCCAAGGACGTCATTTCTGCGTCGGACAGCTGCGACGTCATGCACCCCATAAAGGATGCCTTGGCCATATTGGCGCTTCAATTCAATGCACGTTCACCACATCTAGTTAGTTTCCTGCAGAAATATGTATGCAAGTGTATTCTTAATTATTACAGATATATTGCCAAGACATTAAAGTATAAAATAAGATACAGTTATAAAGGTATGAATTAGTCTATCCGTCATGAAATTTGACGCAGTCAATAGGCTTGCCGACATTATTAAGGACGACCAGGGGCAGGGGCGGATTAAAAACATTCTGAATGACAAGAATAATACATAGGTCCCTCATCAATAACATTTCCACCCCTGGGCATCATTATTAACAACGGCAAGTCTATTGAAGGTGAAAACTTTTGTGACGGATACTGTCCACGTGCATCTGAAAAAACCCTGATACATTTTCCAACGTAATTTAATTGCTGTACAAGTATGTCAACATGACTCTTGCACTGTATATAGCTAAAAATGCATCTATAATTACTTTCAATAAATGTCTACATGTTTAATTGGCAATCTGTATATATATATATATATATATATATATATATATATATATATATATATCATTAGGCCATATAACATTGAATGTTGTGAAAACTGCTTACAGTACGTGACTTTTACAAACAAGCCAAAACTGAGCTGTCAAACTAGAACTGTCAAAACCCATTCAGTTTTCAGTGTCACATATGGCGCCTTGTTCTCAGATTATACTCAATGTCAGACAGTAAAACTTGCGCAGTTACAAGATTACAAGGTTTGAAGATTACCTTTCACTTTAAATTATGTGGAGTATCAAGCATTTCCGAGAACTTAGACATTTTCGGCAAAATATGAAAATTGACAACATCCTGGATTTGTGTTTCATTGCCCAGCATGTTCACCTGCTAATACGCCCCCTATAGGAAAAACTAGTTTCGTGCACTCAGCGCCACTAGTGTTTTATTCTAGAACTACACAAATCTCTGTATTAATTTGAGAAGGGGAGGGTGCTGAATCATCAATAGCTAAATTACCCAGTGGTCATCTCTACTTCCATTAAAAAGACAAATAACAGCAAAAAGATTCTTTTAACAGTAACATTGTATATTGTGCATATAGAAAAAGACAGTACAGCAAAAAGATGAGTTTCATTTAGATGTAAATTGCATTCATGGGTAAGCTTGTGTCAGCGACATAAAAATTGATATTTCAATATAACTTTTTTTTCTGAGTAACAAATTATGCATCAGTCCAGATTAAAACATTAAGTTGATCATCACCCATTTACATTTTCTTATTGTTTAAAAATCAAATTAGATCTGTAAAATTATCAAAACCCCAGAATTTCATTGGGTAACCATGCAGGTAAATTACAACTCAATTCATTGCAAGAAATAAGGTAGACAAAATTATCATTGTCATTATTTTGAAGTTAATCTTGAATATGAGTGTTCGATATAAAAACCAGTAGCAATCTACCTTTTATGGCATAAATATTTGACCATATAATTATTCACCAGTCGTGCAGTAAGTGTACATAATTTACAGTGTCAGAATCGTTCATCGTCTGATGCTTGAAATATATAAAAAATCTAAATCTCTTCTTTTTTTTCAGAGTTTCAATTTTCTCTTCTTCTTGGCTTTCTGTTCCTTCTTCTCCATTTCTTCTTGTAGCCGTCTTTCCAGAGCTTGTCTCCTGAGAAGTTCAGTATCCTGTTCATAAAGAAAAACATCATGCTGAAACATGTTCTGTACATGCTGTTTTTGGACAATACTAAACTGCATGGTTTTTAATCACTGAAAACATGTTTAATTTAATGTTAGCAACATCGCACTGACGTCACCAAACATGTCACGTTTGCTGGAACTTTACGATATTCAAATTTTATTCATACATTTTTAGGCCATTAATATATATTTTTTTTTACTCCTATAAACAGAAGAAAATGCACTGCCTATTTACAGAGAGAGAGAGAAAAACCTTTTACACTTTTTAATTTGTTGTGTTCAATAATTAACCTTGAAATAACAAGTAAAATTTATTTTTAGTTTTGGTGATAAATAAGCCCACTTTGGCTAGGTCCATGCATTGTGATATTTCTTTTTTTTGATTTATGCATTTTTATTGGACTCGTCAAAAAGGATTATCGTATCATACAATCAGACTGAGCAACAGTGAAAATCATCCATCAGCAAAATTCGCCACACCAGAAAAAATATTTTACATCATCACATATCAAAACATTGCTCATAATTTACATTTTTGTTACACAACAAATATTTTGGTTACAATTTGCTTCATATACATTGCGACCAGTTATTGAGGGGTGGTGGATATCATTTACCTTGGTATTAGGTGAAGTGTCAGAATTTTTGCCCGGACTGTCAGCGGCAACTGTGGCAGGAGCTGCAAGACTTTTCATAGGACTTGTGATGGGACTATTCTGATTACTTTTTACAGGCGAATTCTTTGGTGATATTGCAGCAGTGTTTGCTGAGGCCATGGATGGAGGGACCCTACTCCCTTGCCAGGATGGTTTGTCTTCCCCCCTCTCCATCGTTTCTGCTTCATCCATGAGTGACTCTCCCTCTGCCTCTAAAATAATTAATAAAATATGTTAATAAATAAATTGAGAAATAAGTAAATAATAAAGAAAAATTTAATATAATAATAATTAGGATTAAATCATTGAATGTGGCCAAAGCAGACATAGCGACATACACATTCTTTATAAACATCAGAATGTTGCTTTTTTTGTTACATGGTAGGGTAAGTAGTAAGTAATCAATGCAACCATGTGATAAACATTTGTGACCAACTAACAACATACAAATGGGAACATTAGGTTCATGCATGATACATATGAACATGAACATGCAGTTCTGGCCGGGTAGTTCTTTGAGTGTGCACAGGTTGCGGAACTCATGACCAATTAGTAATTGAAAAAATAAGAAGAAAGAATGCAGAAGAAATCTTTGGTCATTATCATCTCAGAAACAAATTATAATTCACACTTCATTTCCCCACACCAAATGCAGAAGTCAAAGTTGAAGTATACGGCCAATTTACACAAAAATCTTAGAGGGAAAGTTCAAAGGAGTATTCTATATAATGATGTCATTACCTTCCCCAGGAGTCCTGTTCATCCAGGCGTTCTTTGTCATCACAGCTTGATACAGCTCACGTCCTTCGGCATTAAAAGTTTCGCTGTCTTTGCTTTCAACGTTTTCCTTGAATCCCTAATAACATATGAGAGAACATTTCTCTGTGATCTTATATTTTTGGACAGAGAAGCAATTTACAAATTTATACATCTTCTGGTCTTCCAATAGACAGAAACTTTTACAGTAAACAGCTGGTAAAGAATTATAATTTTACAAAACATGCCCAAATAGCTTTAATTAAAAATCAGGTGACAAAATTTTTTTCTGATATTTACCTTTGAAGTCAGCATGCTATTTCTGAAGGCTACTTCATCAAAATGTGGTGTTTCAAGATGTTCTGAAATATGTAAACTAAAATTTTACATCAAATAAAAGTTAACATTTTATAGAACAGTAACCGGTGTTCAAAAGAAATGATTTGATATTACGTTAGATTTCTCTTTTCTGGTTTACACTAGCCTCAAGAATGGCCTCTATTTTCATTACATTCTAGTATATTCTACACATAATTAAATTATACACTTACTTCTAGTGACGCGGGTACCCTGAGCCTTGTAATCATCGATTTCTTTGTCTTTGCTCTTGAGAAGTTTCACCAACTCAGCATTCTGCCTCCGAAGTTCGCCGACCATCAGCATGAGGGGGAGGGTGAAATACGGTTGAAACTGTAAAATTTGCAAACTTTTTCTTTAGCTAGCTCATACATATACAATGGCACCACAGAAAATATACACCAGATTTGTCTATTGTTTCATACTTCAATGGTGTCAGTTTGTTCTTTGCATTTCTTTCTCGTGAAAAACAATTTATAGAAACTGGTTGTGCTAAGTGGGGGGGGGGGGGGGGGGGGGTGGCTCTCAAGCATGCACCAGAAATTTTGAGCACCGTTTCAAAATAATGAAGATTTCTGTCTATTATTTCAGAGTGATTCCGAACTTGGGTCAAGTCTAATATTAACTTAAATAGTGCCAATGGTGCAGTAACATGGTAGTGATTCGTTTATTATAAAATATATTGTGATTTTGACTATATGTTTTTTAGTTCTGGCACAATTAGAATAACATATGTGTAGTTAAGTGGGGGGGGGGGGGGGGTTTGGAAAAGAAAATAATTCATAGAAAAATGAAAAATCACAGGTTAATATTAAACTTGAGCCCCAAACTTTTGAAATTATTAAAGTACCATTCCTGTGTTGTCCGGCAGAGCCTTAAATTTCCAACAAAATGGTAAACCAGCCAGTTTCGTATTCAGCCACAACCGCGCCTTTTGTCCTTTGTCGGCGTCCGCACAAGCGACATCTATAAATTCCAGATCCCATTCAGCTTCCTTGTCTGGGTTGTCGATATATTCAGCAATGTGATCCAGAAGTTTGCTGATGTGCACCTCAACACTGGGGTTGTACTTCTGCAACATTGTGCAATCATACATATATACATAATTAATATAACAAATAATGAATTTTTAGCATAATCCTGATTCCAGCACCGGATTATGACTTTTCAATGAAATTAGTGCCACTTGTTCTGTTGAAATGTCAAATACAAATTGTTTATTAGTGGTCTGTTGATACAAAAGAAATAACATCAGCAAAAATAAATAAAAATTGCTATTTTCTGTCAAACTCTAACTTCTAAGGATGATGCCATCTTTTTTCAATTAAATGTGTGCAAAGGGTCAAACAAAATAAAGACATAACAGAACTTCATAACACCATATCAAACACAAAATTGCTAGCAATACAAATAGGCATATATTTACACTACATTAATCAGTGTGACAGTGATAAAATTAGTATAAATATAGTAATTTACGAGTAAATACCAACATGTACTCTTTTCTTGATTTCTTCAAGAGGTAGCTCCTCATGCCACAATGTAGCACCATCTGTCAACAACCAGTCATAACTGTCATGTTTAGCATGGAACTTCATGTGGTAACTCTTGCCATTGGCATTGAACACAAATCGTTTCCATGGTTTTGCCTGCAAATCAGGGTTCCAACGTCGTCTCCATTCGATTTCAGAAGTCATAGTTTTAGACTAAATTATTATATAGCAAATAAAAGCTGTGTCATGCAAATAAACCGAATATATAGGCTAAATGTGTTTGACAGTTTTGAAAATTTTGACAATTCTCCGACCGGAAGTTTATGCATTAAAACGTTGGCAAACTTTCGTGTCGTAGCCATCTAGCGGATGACATTACAAACCACCTAACGACCAATGTGGCATCTGGGATAAATGATCTTTCTAATTTTCAATTATAGGCCTAACTGTTTATCTACTAACCACTGATAACTGGATTTCTATTTTTCTGTCTCAGAAATTTTACCAAAGTCGATAAGAAAAAAAAAAAAAATTATAAAAATGTAAAGGATAAATGAAAACTTACTGTAGGAAAATAACAATTTATTCATGATTGTATGAAAAATCATTCATTCACAAATAATAATAATCATGCAAATACTAGCCCCAAACGTGACTCGCGATGTGCTTCGATGACAGCATAGATCTGGGTAACGTCCGGAATTATGCAAATACTGTAATAACTCCCATGTCGAGTTAATATTAATGAATTTAAGCACCATGCTGTCATTTAATTTTTGACAATTATATTATTTTAATACTACTATACATTTGATAACAAAAGCTCTCCCCCTCCAGGGGCAGAGCTAATAAATCCAGAAAATCAGTTATATTTAAACTTTTTTTCACAACTTGCTCTTGGTCGACTCAATTTTCTTCAATTCTTCTTCCCAACTGAAAGTTGGAGATCTGTCATGCTCTGTAAAAAAAAAAAAATTAAATATATTGGATCCCTTTTCGAAAACATAACAAATGGTGGATGGATATAGTTGTCCAATATTAAGTTTTATTGGACACTGTACATACCCTAATGTATGCATACAATATTACATATCAATATATGTTTATATTCATAGAAAAGTTATATATAAACATTTCACAAAACATTTATTTCCTGCAAACTTTATTATAGATACATGTGATGTCTATGTATTTGTATAGCGCCGGTTTCAAAATTTAATTTGCTCACCGGCGCTTGGCATTGAGTATGAAATCATGGGTCATTCTGAGTTGGTATCCTGGTATCAGAGTTTGGTTTTTGGCAGCAGAGTTTGGCATCACAGTTATGAGCTGGAGTGGGATTCGAACCCACGTCCTGAGTGCCAGTGGTTTAGCAGGCCAGTGCTCTAACCATAAGGCCACAGTGCTCTCTGTAACACCAAGAAAATGACAAAACGAATACCTGGAATGTCAATCGGCAAAGAGGTATTGTAATGCACTTGTGCGCCATCCACGATTAGCGACTGGCCGCTGATGAAAGCCGCTGCTGGGGATAAAAGGTACACAACCGCGCCAGAAATCTTTAAAAAAACACAAAAAAAGTTGAATTATAAATAGCTCAATATAATCAGGTTACGAATCATACAAGAATTGGAAAACTATAAAAGCCACAATAACTCTATGCTTATGTTTTTAAAGAAATTTCTGAAGCATGTAATGGTGTCATTATTCCATGGAATAATGACTCCATGATTTAAGTGGTGCCAGAACCAGATCCACCATAGGATTGTCGACTTGTGCCAGCACCTTTTTTCAGTTTAGCAAAATAATTCATTAATTTTAAGAAGCAAGGGCAATCTTACTTAAACCATACATAAGAACTATTTACTGGCGATATTAAAATATATCATAAATAAATGGCGCACTCAATTGGTTATGACACGAATTTGTCAGTGTTGTGATGTAAGACGGCTTTTAGTTTAATACGAATAAAACAACCAGAAGGTGCAGAAATGCAATGTTTGAATGAGAATGACATCATTAAATGCAGACAAAAAATAAAAGATACCTCTTCTGTGTTTGCTAGGCGTTTTGCAGGCACACGTGGTCTCTGCGTTGAAAACACGTCATAGGAACCGTAATTGTCACTCGCAGTCTTTGAATAAACTGAACTGCCCTGAAAAAAAAGTACCAAAGAGCTGTGACGAGAGTCGCGAGTCAGATAACATTGCATTGGAACTGTCTTGCAAATCCAGTACTGGGGAGTTTTTTTTTCAATAATCATGCATAATTATGTAATCATATATGTTATCCGCTGTGCAGTTGAAGTAAACTTAGATATGCCATCCCAATAAATATAAGTCGGTGCCAACCCAAAGAATTCAAATATTTTTAATACAAACAATTCAGTTGTTGTTTTTCAGTTAAGTCCAATGAAAATGCCGCATTCTAATGATTCTTCCATAGTCTCTATGTTGTACAGTGTACTTGCATGTATAAGATGTTTCAATGGTCAAAACCAGTTAAAAGACCCTAAACAAGAAGTTTCTTGTTTATTCAGAGTAACAGGTGCTGTCGATATGCAATTAAATCGATTTATTAGGTGCGAAAAATTTTGTGTCGCACCCTGCTAGAAAGACCCAATGCAGTGTGTTCTGTCTCAAGCATGCCTATCGGCGAGCTTGCAAATAAATGACAGCAGTGTTTCGGTCTAGCAGAGGTTCCTTAAAAATTTAGTATGAGCAATCCAGATATCAAATGTCTAACTTACTGTCTATTTTTCTCATGCTTATGCTCTGAAAGTTTGATGTATCACTATACTCATAGCTGTTAACCAGCAATTTAAATAGTTGAACTATGTATCATACAAATAAATGACAAGGTTGCCCATCAACCAGGCACTTGACTTTTCCCATGCAGCCAAATTTAGTGTGCTACTTCTCATTATTATACCGCATTTATCAGTTATTGAAACCGCTGACTCTTTTAACAGCAGGCTGGCAAGCAAACATAATTCCGATAGACACAATCATGATCATAATGCAGGGTATATACGTACTGGAGCCACAGCGTTCACTCTTACTCCAGATGCTGCCCATTCTAAAGACATTGTCTTGGTCAAGTTGTCGACACCAGCACGAGCTGCACCCGAATGGCTGAAAATATATATCAAAATTTACATGTGTGGCATATTAAGCTACTGATATTAATTATTATTACTAATTCGAGCTCGATTTTATTTAACATGAATTGATGATTATTTAAATTATGATACTCACATTAGAAATATAATAAGTTTAATGTATACGTCTTGTTACTAATATGAAGATGCTTTAATTACAATGCAAATTTGAAGAAGGTGGATAATCTCCAAGACGTTAAATATAACGGTTTTAAAAACAAATCTTACGCCATGTACGGCATCCCTTTCCACATATCGGCAATAATATTGACGATGGCTCCTCCATGATCTTTCATATACTGGTTGTAAGCTGAGGATAATCAAATAACAGAAAAAGATAAGAAACCAATGTTTAGTCAAATTCAAAAAAATTATTCCTCCGAACATGTCAACTTTTCCGATTGCTATGTTACTCATTATAACTGAAATACACTGTACTGCTGAACCCACTAATAGCAAAATGTCTGTGACTGTCAGAAAGTTTTGTGCAACTCCTGTTGTAGAACGCATGAATTTTCAATGATTTAATCCGAGTTTTCGTTGCAAAATGGGCAATATTATGATGAAAATTCACAAAATCTGCCTGGAAAAGTTCTCAATATATTACAATCCAGATGTCAGTAGGTAATTGAGATCAAATCAAGGTTTTCAGATTCACGATCCAATCAATCCAGAAGCGTCTATAGTCACAGAGATCCTGTATGTAGTTGTATGCTGGGATTGTATTATAGTGAGAATGTATTACTCTTAAGACCTCGATCAGTTCCCATCAGATTAGTCTCGATGATGCAAATATAAAAATTTGGCCGGAAAATTTCTATAGGTTACTAACCATATGATTTAGAATCAACGGAAAAAGTACAGTAAAGCGGACCCAAATTTATGACCATATGTAGCTAGCCTTTTTGCTCATGCCTATGACATCATATCCCTGAATTCAATGAATGACGTCACAAAAAACGACCGCCTCTTTCATTTTCAAGACAAGACATCGTTTATTTTATTTTTTTATAGGGGGCTGCCACCCCCAAACCCCTGCTGTGCTACGCAAATATCATTCTTCTTCTGTGATAGAACAAATTTTGGCAAAAAAAGTGATATTTTTAATATTTAATGGACGCCAAATATGGGCATTCATTTGGGTCCGCTATACTGCACTATACCCGAAATCAACATTTTCAGAATTCTATCCCATAAATCGAAAAGTGTCTTTATACAATATTAATTGTATGATCGCAGAGCTCTGGTTGTCTCATAATTACTACAACACCTCAGTTACCCTGTTGACAACAATAGAAAGTTCCCGTCAGGTTAGTCTCAATCACAGCATTCCATCCTTTGCTCTTGATGTCTTCTACTTTGCTGATGAACTGCCCTCCTCCATTATTCACCAAGAAATTCAAACTACCGAATGTTTCAACTGTATGAGATATCAGAGATTTCACCTGAAATTAAAGAGAAATATAAGTTAAACAAAAGTTAATTCAAGATGATTTTACATTCAATTAATAATTATAAGTATAATCTATATATTTGAAAAGCAGTTGGTTAATGATTTGATGTATCAATATTTAATAGAAGTACTGTACAATTAAGAATGCAGGAACTTTAGATTGATTCCTAATTTACCACAATCTGTTCCCTGCATGTTTAGAAATCAGAATATTCTGACACATTGTGGTGGTCAGACTTAAGAAACTCTAAAGTAAGCTTCTCTTAAGATTAACCTAAATCTAAAATTACATTTTTTCTTTTTTCAGAAAGAATTAGCACACAATGTAATACTTAACCTCTTCTTCTTTTCGTATGTTACATTGCTGAATGTTAACATTGTTGACATGACTTGGGTCAAGGTCGTCCTTCAACTTTTTTTCGGCATCTTTTAAGCTGTCTAACTTTCGTGAAGCGATTGTCACTTTGCAACCTGCAAAGATTGATTTATAACTTTAGCATTGAGGGAGGAATAAATACATTTCATGTAAAGTAAAACTGAAATAATTAATAAAAATTTGTAACAGAAATTATAGTGAGGGTCAAGAATTAGAACCTCATCACACTATACCTGAAGACTTGAAGTACTACTGAACTCATATATGTGAATGCATCAACACTAAGAAAACTTGTATTTTTGTGTATGTGTATAAATTACATTAATTGAGTATTCTATGTTCCAAAATTAACTGGACCAAGCCATACATTATGTTGAAGAACTTACAACCATGGACTTAACAATTCGACCGAGCCACAGATAAAAATACTTGGCATTGCAGGTTTATTATATCCTGACAAAAGCCTAAACGTACTCGCATACCTAGAGAAAGTAATTCTTTCGTAATTGCAAGTCCAATTCCAGTCGCCCCACCAGTTACAATTGCCACTTTGTCATTAAAAAGCCCTGGACGAAAAATGCTGCAGACACCTCTCATCGCCATGTTGATATGAATAGTTTCAATAATATACGCTAGGGGGCGAGTATTTTATAGCGCCACCAGTTGGATTAAATTCGAAACTTCACAAAATTGCACTTCTTGCCTAAATTGGTCCCCTCCTCCTCACTACATTGTATGAGATGCGGTACCGGTGCTACTTCTTGCCATTGCAAATTATCTCAGTATAAAAACTATATGGAATGCTTATCAAGTTACCACAGCGTTGTAAGCTTGTTTTGGCATGAACTTGACCAAAGACTAGTCCGAAGTGGCTTTTGCATCATTTTTCCAAACATTAGATTTGGTTATGGCCTGGACCTTTCAAATTAAAAAAATAAAGGTTTCGTTATATAATAGACACCACTTAAAAACTTGGCTGGTTGAAAGAAATGCAACACCTTCGTGCTATTCAGCAGGCAAGCTTTCTGATGAATCACCACGTCTGATTTGCTGAGCGGCCGTTGTTTTTAGATTCCGTGCTTCGACCACTTTCTTAGTTGTTTACAAGTCATTCTACAAAAAAGGAAAATTTTTGAACATAGTGTGGAAATGATCGAGGCACGGATGCAATTTCAGGAAGGTTTTCTTAGTGCACACTCCTTTGGAGGCGCCAGCTACAAAATTAATGGACATTTTATTGGTTTTGGAAAAAAGGAAAACACCGTCCATTTAAATATAATTTTATTCATTGAATAAAACTTCAATTTCAAGACATGATACTGATGTACGAAGCACAAAACAGCTGGGACTTTTCCAGCTGAACCTCGCAGTAGCTATTCACAGCGTAATAACTGAAGTATTCACTAAAAGTAAATCTATCACCATTAAAGCTGGATAAATGTACAGCAGGCTTTTGTGAAACGGTAATGTACAGAAAATGATTCTAATCAGATCCATGCGGCCGAAACAAAATACTGCTCCATCTGCTCGTCACTCCAGGCAAATACAGTCATTTACCATACAAGCAATGACAAAGTTTTACTACACAAATTCCGAACTGACTTGGTCTAACTCAGCGGATTCGACAGAAAAAATAGGACTTCAGCTCAATAAAAGCACAAATACGGAACACATTACAAAAAACATAAGTAACAATGGCCAAACGAAACGAGCAAAATTCCTTGGAAATAAACAAGAACAAATTTTCACTTAATTTCATCCATACACAAATAAAGCTAAGGACAGACAGCACATTGAAATAAATTAACGACAATCAAAATATACAGACAGCTCGTAGACTGAGGCAAGAGTATGTCAAATTCTCTCATCAAATATATGTACAAGTCCATGTCTTTCATATACAGTGTATTAAGTATTGCAGATACTGTTACACTGTAACATTGAATGATATATATTAGTTTGTAACTGACATTGCTGATTTCAATACAATGTACACATTTATGCATTCGAACAAGCTAGAAAAGTTTTGCAAGCACAAGGACTCTGATATTCATTTTTTCACAAGATTTTGACAATGTATAGAATTCAACATGCTGGTGTACAGTCCCAAATATTACACACACCATGAGATAATTCTGACAGTTCGCAAGTAGAGAGATGATGTTATTGTTAATTTAGTCCAAGACGATAACATCATGACTCTCAGTTTTATCGACTACCTCCTTTTTGATCGGTATGAAGTGAGTCGGGGCAATGATGTCTCCAGCGACAAACTCGTATATCCGCACCAGACCCGTGATTCCACCGATTATGCACTTGGAACCATCCTTGCTGCTGCGAGTGACTTTTGGTCGTAACGTACCCCCCTCTTCTGACGGAAGTAACGTTTGTAGGTATGTACCGTCGGGTCGAAAGACTTCCATTGAATCTATGGCTCGGTCGATCACAAACACATCGTCATTGTTCGTACAGATACCGTGCGGCCTGAGGACGTAATTCCCGCCGAAAGTCTTCAAGGGAAACTCTCCCTTGTACTTGAGGTTCGGGTCGAACACCAGGACACTTTGGAGATGGGAATCTGAGATTAAAATGTGCTGCGTGCTGTTGACCGTGATGTACAACGGCCACTTGAATTCGTAACCATCACCCTTCTCTGGAATGCTGTTTATTTGTTTCCCTTGGGGTGTGTACACTCTGACACATCTCGTACCTGTATCAGTTATTAAGATTTGCTCTTTATCATTAATGACCAACCCTTGGGGACTAGGGCCAGCTTCAAACGAGTTGAGAAACTTCCCATCTTTCGCAAAAATGTTCACCGTATCCATGAATCTACAAACAATGGCCATGCGCCCGTCTCGGAAGAAATCAATTCCGCCTGGAAGAATGGCGTTGTCCAATTTTTGAGGATTTTCAAGGTCAGAATCGCACAGGAACGCGCCCTCGCTCGTACAAATCACCACTCTCTCATCTGCTGTCATTGCCACATCCCATATCATGCCCGTGATCTTTTCTTCTTTGACTAAACGCAGGTGGTAGTTCTGTGTCTCCCCTCGACGTCTTTTGATGCCAAGCAGATGAAGGGGTTGAGGACGATCTTCTCTCTCCTCCTTGATGGGAAATTCCTTCGGCAGCTTCTTCTTTCCATTGCTGAATTTCTTGACACTCGGCAGCATCTTGCACAGGTCGACCGGGATGCGCAGTTTCAACAAAGCTTCGTCTTGTTTCGCGTTTCCAGACAGAATTTTCTGTAAATACAAAAATACTATGTAAGACACAACAGCAATGACAGAAATAAGATACAAAACTGTAGGACTTAATGGTGAGGTGGCGTTACAAATAAATTCAATTCAATCACCAGTGTGACCTCAATCGATGAATATCAACATATCTTGTACTGTATGGAACAGTTCGGTATGGTCTGAATGCCATAAATATGACCAGCGGGCAGAAGCAGATGTAATGTGGAAATGATATTAAGGGTTGAAATCCACACCATGTTATACATTTACTTCTTTGGTGTGGCTTTCCACTCACCTCAGCATAGACACCAAGCATAAGGCACCACCAATAGTGGATTTTCACGGAATGTTCTCTGTGTGGCTACGACAGAATACTGCCATTCTATTGGCTGAAAAAGTTGCTGCCCTTGACTGTGATTGGCTGAATAAAAAGTGCATCCTAGCAGCAGTATTTTTAGTGCACTTTAATGTATATTTGACATCTCATTATTTAGTTGATTTATGTTATTTCCCAGAGAAAATTATATTTATGGAATCAGTTGGGTATGACCTACTATGTCTGAAAGCAAAATTAGTAATAAGCGGAGAGGAAAGACTTATGTCTTGCTGAATTCAGGGCTGCTCAGTGAAAAGACTATTTAACAGATTCGAACCAAGGACCTTCAGAAGAGTTAGCAGAGACACTAGACAACTCTGCGGCTTCTCACTGAACTAATGAGTTTACAACTCAACGACATTATATAAGTTTGGATACTGACCTTTCCTCTTTTTTTCTTTCCCTTGGGTATGCAAGTCACGTTACTTTTGGCCCCATTGGTCAGCTGCGGACCATGTTTGACCGTCTTGAAAGGGAGTTTTTTCTGTTGTGTCGCTGACACGAGGGGTGCACCCTTTGTAGGTGGCATCACACACACCTTCTCTCTTGTGGGTATTCTGAAAGAGGAAATGACAGCCGTTAATTTCTCACTGTTTCAGTTACATGCAGCAACAAACTGTGAAGTCTGATTCTTGAAAAATCCATCAGGTAGGTAGGATTTGAGGTACAATTTGAGGAATACAAAAATAATAATTAAATAAAAATATAAAAAAATTTATGCAAGGGTAAACTTTTTTCATATGCAGTGATATGTTATATACAGTCACGTAACCCGCAACAGGAATATTTTTAAGAACGACCTTAACTTGAATTTTTCTTTTTTTTTTAATAATAATTGAACTTTATTCATTTAAAGTGGATGGCACACAGGTATAGCAAACTGCAAGGTGGTTCTCCACAGATTGGAAGGATTAGTAGAAAATTTGAAATGTTAATTAGAACCAGACACCCTATTCACACGGCAGCCATGTTGGCATTTTTGCCTTTGAGCATTGACCTTTCTTTGCACTCAATAGCCCAGACCAAGAGTTTTACCCAATCATTATCATTGTATCAAACCACATTAATCAGCCCAGAAAACCATTATGTTTTCACCAACTTTTACAATTTCATATAATAATAAGCCTAAAAGAGGATAAAGCCTAAATTTTTTATTAATTATCTAATTCGCACCAATATAGTCCCATTTAAAACAGTTCCTGGTTTAATCTAGACCCCCCCCCCCCCCCCCTAAAAAATAAAATAGAACAAAAAAATACAATTATGTGCAGTATACGCACTTGCTATGCTACTTAACATCCTTTTCACATCATTAGAGGTATTTTAACACCATAATTTTATTTCAGGCATTATCATGGATGTTGAGCTTTTCCTGACTAATTTCAATGTCGTCACGTTTAATTTTCAAATTAATAATAAAAAATTAATATCATTATTTTAATTTTTAACAAGCATGAAAATAAAAGTCTAGACAATCACGTTAGTTTAAAATCAAATGCTAACCCCGTCACCCCCTGGGGGGGGGGGGGGGAGTGGGACTTCCAAAGAACAAAGGTTTCCTACCAATACAAGAAACGCCCCCCCCCCCCCCTTTTTCATTTTCACTAAATCTTTTTTCAGGTGGAATACAGGTAATAAATACAAAATTATGAGTGATCAATGTTAAAGTACAGTAGAATGATATATCTTGCTTTTTTTTTCACAGGTCATATGACTCAAAAGACTCATATTCAACAAGTAAAATTTGTACTACTAGTACTTGCCCATCTGTTCAATAACAAGATGCTACTATGCTGTTAAATGTGTGAATTTTGCACAAAATAAATGTCATGCCATTGTTTTGCTCCGTTTTATGAAATTTTTAGGATGAAATTGTATAGAAAAGAATATGGTGCAACAACACCTTTTCCTGAAGTATGGCTGAAATTTGAACTTAATTCCTAATAAATTGCAAAAATAGGAGTATTCAGTCATGTTTATTACAAAAAAATATTCAGAACTATGAGTATTTAATTATGGAACCTGGATTCTTAATTCTGCCTAAAAACTAAATGATTTTGTTGGAAAGTTTAACAGTTAAAACCCATCCGTCTAGACAAGTCATGAATGAAACTATTCAGAAGAGACTATCTTTCACTTAGGTTGGAATACAATTAATAAAAGCCTATAAAACTTGGATTTTTCACAGCAATCTGTTAAATCAAAATTTTGTCTATCCGAAAATATACAAATAGTGGGGAATGTGGTGGACTAAAGTGTAAAAATATTGAATTATATGAAAGAGTAATGTGGTTTCAACAACATGGCTCCCATGGTGTTGAGAGAGTTTGTCCTACAGCTAAACGCTGAACTAGAGATGCCGGCAGATTTTCATGGAAAAGTCAGTAAATTCCACCTTAAATCAGAAGACAATAGCCTCAAAACTACCTTGAGATGTATTAACAGATATCCAAATGACCACAACAACTTTGTCGTTTAAGTAAAAAGTGTACTAAGCGATTAAAAATTAAAATATTTTGCAGAAATCGACACGCCTTCCATTGCTAAGAACAGAAACAAAGCAACGTTTTTGAAGAACTCGAACTTCGAGCGCTGCACACGCCCAAAATAAAGAGAGAATTCGCCTGAATCTTTATCAGAAGCTTTGCCCATACTGTCAAAAATATGTGTCAATCACAAAACAAGTGAAAAGTAAATGTGGTAATTTAATAAAAAGCCACTTACCACGCGAAACTCCCAACGTTTGTATGAACCGTCACGTACGCATGGGCGGGTCAGTGCGCATGCGTCAAGCTCTTTCCGGGTCAAAACAATGGGTTGGTCATTGTTGAGGATCAAACATCTCGGGGAGGGGTTTTAATTTATTAAAAAAATATAAATATTTGCAAGATAAATTATACTAAAAACCAGTATGTACATGTAATTAAATTTAAACATGTGATCATAATTAATATTTATGATCATATATAACATATGTGATCATGCTAATTAATATGATCATATAATATTATGATGATAATATGATTATGCAATGTGCATGAGAGGCCGCAGGAGGTTTAATTTACTAAAATTATACTTTGATGCCATTTTCATACATGTGGGCTTAAAATCACATTACTTATGCAGAAAAACGAAGTTGCTTATTTTCAGGTTTTCCTTCACTCTAACCTTGCTTCATGGGAGCAGAAAAGCAAGTGTATAAGTAGCAATGCCTAAATTATAGTATTTTCTTGAAATTGTGGTTAAATAATGCATTTTTAAAACATCCTGATTTTTTTCTGCTTAAACGAACCTACTGCCTTAATGGCAAACAGAGTTGTAAGATACGGAGTTGAGATTTTACACTCTATTCTATTGCCAATGAATGAAGCAGAGAAATGGGTAATAAATATTGATAAGCTACCAAGTTCAACCAGCTTTATAAATCAGCTACCAACTTAATGAAATACTTGAAATTTTTTATGTGGGGAGACACATATTTTTGGTCATAAAAAAATTGCATTTGTCTTATGTTTATAGGGAATATAATTTAATAAATTATAAATTTATGGGGGAATATTTACTGCCGTACTTTAATTGAAATACTGTGAGAGTTAATTGTATCTATTCCATTCCTCAAAGTGTATTACCATATCCTTAGACAACTGTAAATGAATTGAAAATTCATTTTGACCTGAAGCAACTGGATGATCTACATAAAATAAAGGATATGTCCCAATGTGATATTTAAATTTTATTTTATATTTGATTTTGAGCTTTCAAAGGTGTAGCTATTTGCATTATCGGGAGACCATATAGATCGTTGTAACTCGAGTTCGTTCAATTTTGACCAACTAACCCCTTAAAAATGGCATGAGAGGATCTGAGAAGCTGATTAAGTGTTGCCTTAGGGGAAAATTCAAATTAGCTTATATATTCAACTTCAGAGAATTGACAGAGCATAATCTGTGTCACATTTTAATTTTGGACTGTGTAAATGTGTTTTGTGGTCTGGACTCTCAAGCATGAGGCTTATGTATTCATGGCGTTAATGTGACTATAACTAGATTTTTAAAATTTAGTTATTACAGAACCGTCAAAATATAAAACTACATTTCCATATTTAACAATTTTTAAGTTCTGTAACTTCTTATTACGTTTCAGGTAAATAATAATGTAATTGATATATAGGCCTATTTCACTTCTGGTGAAACATTGTTTAGTGCAATTAAGAAGGCAAAATAGAAAAAAAAAATTGACATTGTATTTGGAGATTTCTAACTATAATATTGTGAGTGATCTGTTTTTTTTTTAGTTGAACCACAGGCGCCGTCCAGCAGGCGTTATCAAGACATAGAATAAATCTTGTCATGTATACACCGGACAGCGCCTGTGGTTGAACTCACATGTTCCTAATAGGGTCCAATTTTTAAATTAATTTTAACGTACCCGAAATCGAGTTGTTCCAGTTTGCTAATAAAATAAAATCAAGAGCTGTCATTGTTTTTTTTAACAAATTTCACATTTATAATTATATTAAAAAAAATTATTAGGTTATTTCTCTAATTATAATGTTAAATGTTTCCATAAACTAACATTAAAATATTTAATCATGGTCCCAAAATACCAAGTTATTAAAAGTCCATATAAATAAGATTGGCCTAATAATTTATTTAAACTTTGTAGTCCTTTTTGTGAGAAATAGGATCCATAAAATGAATATATAAAATATTGGTCCAGAGTAATTTAAGCCAAGTGGAATTTTAAATTTTCAAAATCAGATGAAATTGAAGAAGTTATCAAAGAAAAAAGTACAAAAAAGCAAGTAGGCATGATGCTGCCAGCGCTTCGCACATGCGCGAAAGTGACGTAATTTTGGGAATCTCTCCTATTGCAATAAGCTGACCTTTTTCTAGTCAAGTTAGCGATAAAAGCAGGCGGTGAACTGACTACAGCGGTCGGTGAGTTGACTACGGGCGGTGAGGTGGCATCGGCGGTGAGTTAACCTGATACCTTACGTAACAGTCTAACAACCAAAATCGCGATCGTTCCGGTTGAACGAACACATCGTTTTTGTGGTACCAGGTCGAAACGTGTCGGGCGGACGTTTCGACTTGTATTAGTTTTTGTACGTTCACCTTTGCTGCGCCAAAGGCATTTGCTGTGACGTCATCAATATTAATTGTGACGTTTTGGCGTTTTTTTGTCAGCGCGGATCATGACGGCGCATTGATCTAAAAACCTAAGCGCCACGGCCAATCACAGGGTTTGTTAGAGCTCGTTGCCTAGCAAATGGCCTAATAATTAAGTAAGCTCTGCTCTGATTGGTCGAACATTCATTTAGTTGGCTAGCTGCATGGAAAGTCACGGCAATGGACATGACAACCATGGAACATTCAAAACCATAGTTCTACTGCTTGTCCAGTCTTGAATCTCATAGAACTGATGATTAACATTGTTCTAACGTGAGTTTCTTCAAATTTGTTGGATAGATCTGTATCATCTTAAGCTAAGAACGATTTTTGTGTAAGTAGGTCATTGTAAATATTTGCGCATCATGGCCGCGCAGATTAATTAGGACAACATAGTTCCGATCCGGTCATTTGAGAATAGTACGTCAGTAGATTTTGTTTTTGGCCAATCTCTAAACATATTACCCCTAATATGATTATGCAATGTGCATGAGAGGCCGCAGGAGTTGTAGTAAAATGATACTTTGTTGAAGTTTGATATTTTCATACATGTGGGTAATAACAACAACAAAATCGCGATCGTTCCGGTTGAGCAAACACATCGTTTTTCGTACGTACACAGTCATGTTTACCTTGCTACGCCGCCAAAGGAATTTTCTGTGACGTCATCAATAAAAGTTTTGCCAACTTTTGGCTTATTTTTTGTCAGCCCGGATCATGACGGCGCATTGATTTCTAACTTAAGTGCCACGGCCAATCACAGAGTTTGTTAGAGCTCGTTGCCTAGCAAATGACCTAGTAATTAAATAAGCTCTGCTCTGATTGGTCGAACGTTCATTTAGTTGGCTAGCTTTATGGAAAATCACGGCAATGGACGTAGCTCCCATGGAACATTCAAAACCATAGTTCTACTGCTTGTCTTGTCTTGAATCTCATAGAACTGATGATTAACAGTGTTCTAACGTGAGTTTCTTCAAATTTGTTGGGTAGATCTGTATTATCTTAAGTTAAGAATCATTTTTGTGTAAGTAGGTCATTATTATTTTGTGCGCATCATGGCCGCGCAGATTAATTAGGACAACATAGTTCGTCCGGTCATCTGAGAATAGCATGACAGTAGATTTTTTTTTTGGCCAATCTCTAAACATAAAAGCCCTACGGGCGGCCCCTACGGGGCCGCTCCTGCGGCCTATAATATGATAATGCAATGTGCATGAGGGGCCGCATGGATAATCCTGTGTCATGTACATGTACCATGGCATACATTTTTATACCCTTTTTTTTAAGAGCTGTAGCAGATTCAAAGGTAGGGGGGGGGGGGCGGTTTAAGGGGGGTTCTTAGTCCAGTAACTGAACTAGGGGGCTCTTTGCCCCCCTCCCCTTCTTGGCCTATTACATCACTGTGCATAAGAAATTAGAGGGAACACTGCAAACAATTTTGGATCTGCCCCTGACTTAAGGGTTCTTCTATATAACAAAATTAAATTAAATTGCATTGTTGATGCAATGAATTGTGTATTTATATAGATAGATATAAAATATACCTAAAGACAATATATTTATATTAAAGATAATATATTCAGGTTTATCATATATTATCTTTAAGTGAATGTTATAGTTATATAGTCCACATAAATAAATAATGTTTGCAAGGTTGATTAATTAATTTGTGGTACTAGTTTGGATAGCGACTGTCATGTTACACCAGAAAAGTGTATAAGACTGAAATTCAGACGTATTTAAATTTATTGTACCAAACAGTTTTCAGAAAATACCTAAGTAGCAATTTTGGTCTACATGGTTAGCGACTGTCATACCACATGCCATTTATTGGAAATAGCATGAAAATTAGTGACATTAAATTTCAGTGTCTAAACAAAATCCAGAAAATACATATTCATCATTGATATTCTGTTGTATGTTTAAAACCCATGATGTTTCATTAGCATCACTGTCGCGGTCAATTTCACTGAAGTGATTTATTCAACTGGTATTGAATGTTGTATTGAAGTCATTGATGTAATCATTATGGTTATCCACTAGATTAAGCTGTTTCTGTTGGTAACATTTTCTGACACAGGAGAAATCGAACTGCACCTATTTGACTAATCAGCTATCAAAATCCGGTTATCAGCAAGCTGTCAAAACCGAGTTGTCAACACACAGATTCATTTGTAAACAAAAGTACGTGCTTGCATTAGGCCACGCCCACATCTATTTATAGCCTGGTACTATTTTAGGGCTTTTCCCGAAAATAACGGCCTCCTCTTTCCTTATTGATATCTTATCAATGGACTGCAGGTTGGTGTTGTTTGCATTACTGTTAGTTCATATTTCCTTCTGCAATTAAGCTTTATTTCATTCCCTTCTGCTCGTTGCTTGCGTAGTCTTACTGATGAACAATGAGGCCTTATGCATTAATTTCTAAGGCCTAACTGCCACAGCCAATCACAGAGTCTGTTAGAGCTCGTTGCCTTGCAAAATGGCCTTGCAAAGAAATAAGCTCTACTCTGATTGGTCGAACGTTCATTTAGTTGACAAGCCTCATGGCAATGGACATGGCTCCCATCATGTCCCATGAAACATTCAAAACCATAGTTCTACTGCTTGTCCAGTCTTGGAATCACCTAGAAATGGTCATTAACTGAGTTCTAACGTGAGTTTCTTCAAGTTTGTCAGGAAAATCCTAAGTAAAGAATGATTTTTGTGTAAGTAGGTCATTATTATTTTGTGCGCATCATGGCCGCGCAGATTAATTAGGACAACATAGTTCGATCCGGTCATCTGAGAATAGCATGACAGTAGATTTTGTGTTTGGCCAATCTCTAGTCATAAAAGCCCTACGGGCGGCCCCTACGGGGCCGCTCCTGCGGCCTATAACTAAGTATGTCTTCATGTATATGCTTTTGAAATTTTTGTTGCAGAGACAACCCTTATGCCTATGTATAAATTATGTGCCATGAAAAAGGGAAGTGTGCTTGGTCCTCTGTTCTTTGTTATATTTATAAACGACATGCCAGAAGCTGCATACAACTTGATAGCCCTCTTTGCAGATGATGATGATGATGATGATTATGGGAATAAATGCATCTCTCTCTCTCTCTCTCTGTTCTTTGCCATAAACAGCATAGAAGACCATCACCAACTATGAAATGATATTCGTGAGCTACAAACCTTGGCATCCGTTTGACACTTAAAATGTGATGCCAGCAAATGCAAAATTATGCACCTAGGACGACAGAACTTAAAATACAAATACCACGTGACCAACACAGAAATTGAATCCACAAACTCAGAAAATGACTTAGGAGTAACCATAGACCAAGATTTAAAGATAGATGAACATATAGATAAGCATATCTCCAAAGCTAACAGCATACTGGGACTCATCAGATACTCATTCACTGCCCTTGATCATTTGTTGATCCTGATGCCTTAATACTCCTCTACAAATCACTCGTTCACTCATCTGGAGTATTGTAACATGATCGTGTATATAACTGATATATGAGCGGCGATCCAAGTTGTTAGAAGGGGTTCAGAGGCCATAAAAGAGTTAAGCTACACCGAAACACTTTGTGAGCTCAAACTACCATCACTACAGAAGAATTAGAGGGGATATGATTGAAGTTTACAAATATTTACATCGTATCAACACAGTCAACCCATGCCCCCTTCAGTTGGAAGATAGAGAGGTATCAACAAGAGCTAGGCCACCCACTGAAACTGAAGAAGCTAAGATGTGCAAAATCCCAAACCCAAAAATTCTTTACTCATAGAGTAGTCAACGCATGGAACAATCTCCCCGAAGAAATAGTGATAGCCACCTCAACAAACGCATTTAAGAATAGACTAGATAGACACTGGAATGAACACAAATACTCTCTAATTCCAATAGTCTAACCTTCCAACCAGCCTTCAGCAAGTGAAACACTGAGGAAGTACAACACTATTTTAACTGAGAATACCACACAAACAGTACAAACCAGCAGAAGGTCTACGACCTAAGAAGCTGCCACACGATAACCTGATATGATATGATATGACAATGTGTTTGCTGAGGGTTTTGCTGCAACACAGCCTACGTTTTAAAAGGCAAAAATCATGTTCTCAAGTTGATACTGTTCTTTTGAAATGTTGAAGATTTTCAACCGATTTGTTCCAATCTGCACCAAATCATCCATAAATAATGACACAAACTCAACCATAACTCATGAATTAATCAACTGTAAACAAACTTAGTGCATTAAGAAACTTTTCAAACTTACACAAAAAGGCAACTCCTGGCATCACGCAAATGACTGTAACATGAGAAGGCAGATCATACTTTGTAATTTGTTAAAGAATGAAATGATTCAATTAAATAAGTTCATGACATCTTTGATGGGAAATATCCGCAGAGTGTGCTTAAGTATATAAATCTGGCAGTTTTTGGATATTGGTACAGATGCGGTTTTTAATTTAGACAACAGGGCCACAATTTTCAAGACAATTTTGGAGAGATCCTGCCAGAAAACTTGTATTGCATGTATATTGCCTTTGAAGGTAAGTTTAATTGCAGAGCTAGGCTATTTCAATTGTTTTTGCGATCACAATGTTAAGTTTCCTGGTCTTAATTAACTGAGTCATTTAGACCACCCTTAGTGCAAGGTTGGTCGTAATGTTGAGGTGGACAGGTGGTCTTAGAATTAGGGTGCAACATTCAGGGGTCTTATTGGTGAGGTGGTCTTGATATAGGTTGTGTAACTATGGTCTTAAAGCAAACGACTTCAGGGTTGGGTTCCAGGACTTCAAGTGCAATTAATTAATTATAAGCTTTATTCGTATAAAATATACAGTATAAATTCAAGATTAATAACAAAAACTAAATATTTAAAAACAATGACTTGCACCTAAACAAAGAGGGTTAGCAAAAAACCCCAGATAATCAATTTGTGGCTAAATGTTCTATAATATCACAGATATCTTTTTTACTCAGACTAAAGTCTTCACACAACTCATCCCTGATATGAATTAATTCCATGATTTGAACACCAATTAATTGGTCACTCTCTAAAACCGTTTTGTAGTAATTCTCTTGTACAAGTTTACTACTACAGCTTGGACTACAATTAATCACATCACGTGGCTTTATACCATACTTATAACAAACAAATCTAAAATTTCTAGCCAATACAGACATGTCTAAACTGCTGCACATATTGAATAGAAAATTGACTGTATTATTTTTATGTCTACACCCAGATGACATATGTCTATTTGACTGAAGGCCTATTAGCAATTAGTTTAAAATTTTAAAATGAGCCTTACAACCTTAGTTTGATGATGTAATCATACAAACAGGTCATTGAGTACATTGATGATGTCACAAAGGTTGTGAGGACCCGTATGCAGCTCCCCCTGCTGACCTAATTAGATTTGCTCTCTAAGGTTCACACATGCATTACATGGAAAATTCAGATTTTTCAAAATTTGACTTACACTCTTAGAAATGATTGTCTGATTCACTGGTGTCCAATACTGTCCATCCAAAATTTTGTTTAAAGTCAGCCAAGATATTGTATGTCTTTAGACAAGGATATTATATATCAAACGATCATGGGAGGACAAATAATATTTTGGCTGGTTTTAAACAAAATTTTGGATGAACACCAGTGAAACATTTCTAAGAGTGCAGCCTTGTTTTTTAAAATAGCGGTTGTTTGCAGACATGTCTAAAAACTTGTTTTTCAGTTAATAACTCAACATGGAGACAACTTCTAAGGAAGAATTAATCAACACCACAGAATATGATGATATCACCACACTTATTAATGACGTCACCACTAAGGACCCTAATGCAATCCATATGTATCGTATCATAAAAATTGTACCTTCTGTTCTGTTTGTTTTTGGAACGATTGGTAATCTGTTATCTATAATAGTTTTTCTTAGACCTAAATTACGGTCTTCTCATACGTCTTTTATGTTCATACTTTTGGCCATTTCGGATACTTCCGTACTATGGACTGCTCATTTGCATGGGCTTTTTAAAAGATGGTTCTCGATTGAGATAGAAATGGCGACGCACACCTCATGTAAGGTAAGAGATTGTGAAATAACTTTAATCTCAAATGTACCACAGTGATGCTTATAGGTTATTATGACGAGCTTAAGGCAATGTAATGATGAGATGATGAGGTTGGATCTACACCATGTAACACATTTACCCAGTGGGTGGCCTCCGCACTGGTCTCGCAGCATAGACACCGAGTACGCATGGTACGAGGCACCACCAATAGTGGATTTTCACGGAAGGTTCTCTGTGATTCCACCAGGTGGCTAAAACAGAATACTGCAATTCTATTGGCTGAAAAAGTTCCCGCCCTTGGCTGTGATTGGCTGAAGCAAAGTGCATCCTAGCAGCAGAATTTTTATTGCATTTTAATGTATATATGACACTTTATCATTTAGTTGATCTTTGTTATTTTTCTGAGAAAGTTATATTTATGAAATCAGTTAGTTATTACCTACTGTGTCTGAAAAGCAAAATGAGTAATAAGAGGAGAGGAAAGACTTATGTCCTGCTGAATTCAGGGCTGTTCAGTGAAAAGACTATTTAATATCACATGCAAATAGATCATAATCAAAATATACTGAAGAAGACTACCCGAGCAAGGATTTGACCGAAACCCTCACAGAAGTATGTTATCAATGCGTTAAGGTGCCTAAACTGATGTCATAATGTGACCCTATTACAAATTAATTATCTAACCTAATTTCAACTTGCAGAGGCACTATAGTATTACGATCCCAGTACACAACTACCTCGCCTACAAGCAATTGGCTAGGCAGCTGCTCTTTAGCTCAACTGTTAGAGTGCAGGAAAGTTGCACACAAGATGGTGGAGAATCCCGGTATCCTCTGACCTCATGTGTAGGGTAGTTAGTTCGAATCCCGTTAGTGGGGTGAGGTTGTTGACTAGGAGTGGTCAAAACCTCAGGTGGTCATTGGGGATATAGTATTACGATCCCGGTACACAACTACCTCACTTTACTAGCACTTGGCTAGTGGGCAGCTGCTCTTTAGCTCAACTGTTAGAGATGCAGAGTTGCACACAAAAGCATTATAAAGTTGGCATATTAGATGACGGAAAATTTGGTCCCCTGTGGCATTGAAGAGAATGCTTATAGCAGTATCAAAATCTATCATATCAATTAAAACAGGCTTTTATGCATGGCCTATTATAGGCTATAGATTATGTCTGATGCTAGTGACAGCCAACTTGTCCAGCTACAGATTTACATAGGGGTGATGGATATATTAAAAAGTTTACGCCACCAACCATTGGAATAGCATTGTGTAGCAGGAGAGGATCTGCGTAGGAGACATACATAACTTGAAATACAATCTGGAAGCCTGTTTTAAATGATATAACCGATTTTTATTGCTGAATGTAATGGCAATGGCAAAATACTGAGAAGTGTGTAAACTTTTGAGCAACATCTCCTTAACAAGTCTTAAAGTTCTATAAAACCATTTCCTAGCTTACCTTTTTCATTGTAATCCATTGTAATCCATATTCGCGCGGCTCGCGTACAACAGCTAGCCAACCATTGTACATGTAGATTTGTACCACAGCATACAAAAAGGTTTGTCAATGATCTGCTTTTTCTTTCAGGCTTACATGTTCATCGTAAGATTCTGCGCAGTTTTTGCGGTTTGGGTCTTGACTATTATTTCTATTGAGCGGTTCATATTTGTCTATTTTCCACACAAAGCGAAAATCATTCTTACCAGAAAGAAGATCTCTGCTGTTTTTGTTGCTGTCTTTGTCATGGTATTTGGTGAGTTTTGATTTTTTTTTGGTCAGATTTTACTGAGATACATTTTCATAAAATAGAAATAGAATAAAATGATGCAACAATAATTAAGATCCAATGAGATTATCAAAAAAAAATGAGATGATCCACAAACTCTTCCAAATAAAATTCATAACATTCAGCATGATTAATTTTGATGAGTCCCTATGTCTGATTGGCTAGAACCGTTGCAATGCTTTTAAATTAGTTCTTTATAATTATGTGGACCGACCATGTATTTGACTGTGAAAGTGGTCGAATCATGGATGCGATTTTAGATAAAGTATTCTTAGTGCCTGGCATGGTTTGGGGTAACCATTCAAGCATCACTATCATTGTAGATTATTTACAAAAATTTAAAGGCATCTCCCACAACTAATCGTAGCACCCACTAGAAATGATGCTGACACATTATAAATGCATTTACCGTGTGGTATTTATGTATGTACTATGCTTTTTCTCAGGTTTCCTCGGTATTATACTTTATTCTGCTCAAGCTATGGTGATCAGAGAAAATGGAAAAGTTGTCGTCAAAGCTTGCCTTGTGAACAGCGACAACCCGATCTCTGATTTCACCGATAAATATGTCCCTCTCGTTAGCTTTGTTATTGGCCAAGGAGTGCCATTTTGTATCATGTTTATCAGCAGTGTATCAATCGCTGTCAGACTCATTTATGCAGCGAGACAAAGACGAGAAACGACTAGCTCGACTGGGAATCCCAGCGGTGTATCTGGAGTCACCGCGATGCTTCTGGGGAGCACTATGCTGTTCATGTTACTCACTTTTCCGGGCGGATTGTGGTTCCTTGCCGGCATGAAACCGACGACACCCTCTACATACATCTTCAGTCTAGCTGCCCAAGTGCTGAAAAGTACTCACTATTCCATCAATTTCATCATTTACTGCATCACTGGGACAAGATTTCGAGATGAATTGTTCGCGATGCTCGGTTGTGCTCGAATGAAGATTGAATCGGATAATCAAACAAGGATGTCCACGCTCGATGAATCATCTATAGGGAAGTAAAGAATCAGATTTAAAGGAATAATAAATAGTCTCATCATTTGTGGCAATATCCTTGTGAAATTACATGGAATACAATACTTCTCAAACGTTTACACACGTACCCTCTGTATTTTGCAATTGCATGCAAAAAAACAAAATGTCGCTAAAATAATGCTTATAAATAGCATTATCAAAATCTGTCATATTATTAAGTAGATGCTTCCAGGACATAATTTCAAGTTATGTTTCGTATGTCTGTTGCTAGGACAGCCAATTTGCATTGCGGTCATAAAGTTTGTCAAAATGTACACCTCATTTGTTAAAAAATCATGTGTAATGACCTTCTCTAAAATTTTCTGTGAGATCTACTTTCTTGAGGAACTGTGAAAGACCTGGGAAGGACCTAAGAAGGACCTGAGAAGGACTTGAGAAGGACCTGAGAAGGAACTGGGTTCACTAAGTCTCCAGGAACTCAGAAGGAAATGAGAAGGAACTAAGAAGAAAAGGAACTGGGTTCACTCAGTCTCCAGGAACTCAGAAGGAAATGAGAAGGGAACTAAGAAAATTAGGAACTGGGTTCACTAACTCTCAAGGAACTCAGAAGGAAATGCGAAGGAACTAAGAAGAGAAGGAGCTGGGTTCACATATCTGCCGTCGAAGCCTGTCTTAAATGATATGACAGAATTTGATACTGCCATACGCATATGATAAGCATTACTTTGGTCCTTAGGGACAATCTTTTGCTGAATGTGGAAAATACTGAGAGAGGGTGTGTAAACTTTGGAGCAGCACTGTAGATTAAAAGCTGGTCAGTTTTTGCTGGACATTAATTTTGACAGTTTGAGAGACTCGGATTATGATATCTTTGTTATCTACTATTGGATTGCATACTATTCACGATAATGCCACAATGATTGGATATGTCACCTAATATTATATGAGTTTTACTGCTCCAACCGAGAACATATTTGGATTATAATTATTACATTCCAGACAGGAACAATAATTATGTGAATAATGAATAATGCATGATAAAGACATTTTATGCATTACGTCATTTAGACGACATTTAAAGCTATTATTACGAGTGAAAGTGGACTTGAATAATAGTGTGTGATGGATAATGACATTAAAGCTTGATACATACATTAAGCCTTATGTCTATAAACTATACATACTGATATAACTTAAATTCTATATTGACTGAGATTTAATAAAGCATTATCAAGAAAAGCAGAGTATATTTCATATATATTTTTTTAATATTTATTGGCCAGTTGGAAATAAGCATGCACTTCTACGAAAGCCAGATTAATTTGTTTAAAAAAAAAAATTTCATTTTATCCTCATATTTCGTTCAATTATATCTATATGAGCAAGAAGTTACAAGGGTACTCCTTGCTGTCATGGAAAAAGTATTGGAATCTTCAATCTATATGTCTTAGCCACTGTAGCTAATGCAGTTCATATGGGAACAAATAAATAAATGACGTTCATAAAATTGCCTTCAATAAATCAATAAAGTTGTCTGCGCAGTGTAAATGAACATTAATTCCATATTCACTGAAATTCTCGCCGTTAGTTAATTAAAACAGCTAACTGGTTATTAGACACTTTCACAAAGATTTTGACTCATTACATCCCATATAACATTCCGAATCGGCCCAGCAACTTCTTTTAAATCGATGAAACATAACACATACTATGAAATACTAAAATGAAGTGGCTATGGAGTCTGACTGACACAGACACGCTGATATATAAATTTACACCTCAATATTGAAATTGACTAATTTGATAGGTGCCAATGATGCACAAACTTGGTGTGGTCGACATTGTATTTTAATATTTATGTTACTGCAAATATTTCAAAGTTTATTGGTCACAGCTGTAAACTGCCCCCCCCCCTCCCCCCTCCAATGATGCATCATCTGCTCAGCAGCTCAGCGATGGTTGTATGGTCGAAACAGACCTAGCGGGGATTCCCCATTATTATAACACACATACTTGAAAGCATTTGCATCCGTGGCAACATCTTATGAAGATGGCACTGCCACACACGTAAGTTTTGTTGTATTTCTATCTCTTTTACTTCAAAATCCTTGACTAAATATGGTCAGTACTAAACATATAGAGCTTTGCTTATTTCTTATTTTTTTCCAGCAATCACCCATCAGTAACATGGGCACAAAGAAAGGACAAACTTTTTGTTACATTTGATATTCAGGACTGCCAAAGCCCTGAAATTAAGCTAGAGCCGGATGCAGTTTATTTCAGGTAAGTACCAAAGATTTATCAATTACAATGTATTATAATCATCATACAATCAATGACATCATGAGAGTATCTAGCATATATAATTTAGTGGTTACACTGTCTGTTGCGAAAAGATTACCAATATATAATTTGATTGGAATCATAATATTTTTACTTTTAAGCCTGTATAAGTATACATTGTGTCATGCTACAAAAAAATAAAAATAAAATCCTTAATGTTTAAGGCAAGAAGTTCATAGGATGTATGTCACTATATGAGTCAGTGCTTGTAGGAACACCCTCGCACACCAAGCCTTGGCAACCCTCTCCACTGGCTTCACTATGTGGGTCAACTCATGCATATTTATGAGAATGACCTTGGTGACCTACCCTGTTTTGTCTTAGCCAATAGCAAGTTAACCCCCACTCAGTAATGTCAAAGTAGTCAAAAACAATAGTAGCACTGGTGCAGTTGGAACATTTCTTAGTATGATTATAAACATCAATGGACAGAATATGTCCATGTATCAATTATATATTATTATATTCATTAATAATTAAATATTTCAACATGACATTTCTTTTGTCTACAATGAACAGCTTATCAACATGTCATTTATAATATCAATCAGTTTAAAGAATAAGTACCATAAATGCATGTTGCATGGCATACTATACATTATACAAGATAATTAAATTAGATAAGTTGTCAAATCAGTTATGTAATGAAATTGATTTTAGCAGGCAGTTTTCAATGTGTAAAGTTATTTCAGTCTTGCTATGTCAAGTTAAGAGCTGGATATTACTGAGTTTACAAGTCTGTACTTGTTGCTCCCATATTTGAACAGAGCCAGACCACAGCTAATTGGCTGCCATAAATGGTGTGAAAGGAAAGGTCACATAAATTGGTGCTTAGACCTCCTCTAAGCAAGCCCTCTGATTGGCTGAGCAGTGAACTAGGTCAAAAGTGAAATAATGAAACTTCAGGGGTAGATTCCCAGGGTACTGGGACCGAGGATGTCTAGGATATTAAACTATTTAAACTACATATTTTGGTTTTTAGCGGTCATTATGATGAAACCTGACAGTGAAAGAACGTTGGACATTGGTTTGAAAGTTTTGCCAATGTCATACCCTGACTTATCATTTACGTCAAAGAGAATTTGTAGGTCAATCGTAGTTCATCTTAGGACTTCTTAGGCGATCTTAGAGCGTCGTAGGAAGTCATGGAACATCGTACATAGCATCGTTATCAAACGCCATACTACATAGCCACGCTTGACATAACGAAATGTTACGACCAGCTACGATGACCTACGTTCTGTGACATCATAGATATTTGTACTAACTCGTAGCTATACTCATACAGGTACGATGGAGTGGTTCTTAGCTGCGTTGTAGTTTGGTCCTTGCTCGTCTCGACACATCGTAGGTAACTAAGGTTAATTAGGGACTAAAGTGTATTTTTTGGGGATGTTGTGTAGGGAAGTATGAACACATGCTTAGTAACTGAACTGAATATTCACATGTTGATATTGGACATTCCTCATAACATACAAACCATATTAAATAGCAATGCAGATTTTTTGTGCAGTCCTTTTCTTTGCCAAACTCATATATTTCTAATGATAATACTGATCTAGGCAGCCAAATTCAGTGCCTCTTTCTGAGGCTGATTTGGTGCGTCACAATTGCTGCTTGATTCATCAGTGATGAAAATAATGCTGCACATCAGGTCAGTTTAAAAGTTTTTATAATCAATGTCATTATGATGTTGGATCCTGACATTGGAATTACACATTGGATATTGGTTGTAAGTTTTGTCTACTTTATTTTTTGATGTGTTTTGTAATATTTACGTCAGCTCCTATGTTATTACATTGTTCCTTATTAATTCACAGTACCCAACATAAACATGGCTTTTAGATTAATTCAATAGCATTTTGTAGCAAAAACTGGTGTTATATGATGCAAATATAATGTCAAACTATTTGTTATTGCAATGAAATAAATTTTATGTTAGACACTGACATCAGTAAATCTGTTGTAAAGTTTACATAGGGTATAGTCAGATTTTCATGGTTGAATTCATGGCAGGCGAAAGACCTCTATTTATGTTGGATTTTATTTTGTTGATGTCATGACTTAAATCCAACCTAAAAATCATGTTGTATGTGTGTCTTGTGCCTGCTGAGGTCTGGACTACCTTTGGAAAGTTCAGAATAAACGTATAGGCCACTCTCTCTCTGCCAAACTGACTTCAAGACTTTGTCTTCCACCCCTATGTATATCATCTTTAAAGCATCACAGTAACATTCGCCAAATTCCTCATGTGATGCAGGTCGTTGCTTTGTTTCATTTCAACATCTCTCCAAAAACATTTGAACCTGGACCAACAGAGAGATCATTCCAAAATGTTCCCTTATAATTCCTGGCAGAAAAGTGATCACACTGGCAAACAATGAAAAATGTTCCGTCTTTCAAAAGCCTGTGCCACGTCATATTAGTTCTTATTGTTTGTAGAAAGACCATTGCATGTCTCCAGCCAAACCTGACTGTTTATAAAACAGGGTAATCAACATTTTAGGATAATCTCTCTATTGGTCAAAACTCTGGGCTGGCCAAGCAAATTCAATAGCTTTTAGACAGTTGTTTTACTGTTAAACAAAACAAAGCAATGATCTACGTCACATGAGGACTTTTGCAGAAGTTATTTTCAGTTCTTCCCAACTCACTTTGTCACCACTAATATGCTTGGCACTCTAATGTGTTTATGAACATCCTGGGATTGGTTGGAATTATTCCATGGCATTTCACGGCTTAATTCTGCAACAGTGAGCCAGAGAGAGTTACAGTTGATAGAATTATTTTTGGAGAGTTGTTGAAATAAAAGAAAGCGATGTTCGTTATAAAACTCAACTCTTTTTCTTCCAGAGGTACTGGTGGTCATGAAAGGAATCAGTATGAAGCAAAGATTGATTTTCACAAAGAAATCGTGCCTGGGGTAATTTAAAAAACTTTTTTCATGCTACCAATGTCTTGACAAACAGAATTGAAGAGCATTTTTGCATCAATAGTGGTTTTTGTTTTCAGGAATCCCATTGTGAAATTCAGTCCAGGAAAATTACCTTCTTCTTCAAGAAGAAGGAAGAAGGTCCCTACTGGCCTAGATTACTGAAAGACCACAAGAAGGCAAGTCCATCATTGGTATCACTGAAAATCTATTTGACTGAATTAAGTCTCAAGCCACATATAGCTTAATATGTTCGCGTATATGTAGTCACTTTGATAAACAAACTAGTGTGCTTCAGCTTACTAAGAGTTAGTTATTATGCCTATTAAGAGTTTAGTTGCTTGTTTCAAGGGGGAAAGGTCAAAAGAGAGATTTGCCCTGGCATTATGCAAAATCTCAAATGATGGCAAGCTCCAGGTAGACTAAGTCAGAGGGCATTTGTGTCCTTACTGGTAAGAGTGCCTTCGCAGAAGTAAGGTATATGGTCCTTGAGTTCGTTTCAGGTTATCGGTGAGCCATGTTTCTGCATTATAGTAGAAAGCGCTATTTAGAGCTGCATTCCACTCTGTTTTCTTGACAATAGATGGGGCAGAAGAGTTCTCACTAAGAGAAAGACAGGAACTTCCTGACGTGGTTCTCTTTGGTCTTCAAGTGGACAGTAATGAACAGTGATTTGTAGGGATACATTTTCATGCTAATCTCATGACATGCACGGTCAAGGGAATCACGTTTTTGCTGCATGGCTTGTCTGGTTGTGGCTACAATTGCAGTATTATTCATAAGTAATAAGCAGTGAATATGTCCTAGGGAATCCATCAGGGTCATGCTGATTTATAGCATTTATCACTTCATCTTTTTTTAAAAAGGAAACAGTTCAAAACTTGTAGAGCCTCCTTGTCTTACCCCCGATGAGGTCACATGTGCGGCGAAGTGAGTCTGCTACTGCTTTATGGTATCCTTGGCCACAACCTTTTTCGGCCAGCGGTCTCAGCAAGGTTTATTGGTTAACACGGCCGTAAGCCTTCTCAAAGTCGATGAAAGTGATATACAGGGGACATTTTCTTCTGTGAGCACAAACTATTAGCAGTCTAAGACACATAGTTTGTGCTACACACAGTCCCTTCCCCTAGCCCCTGCTTGGCTAAGGCCAGCTGCTTCTGTCACTCCTAGCTTTAGTTGGCCTACACCAAAAAATATAAACTTTGGTGAATGTATGAAATTTATCTGGTATCGTGCTGCATATACTTTTAGATCCGGCTTTGAGTAGCCAGCTATAGTCAGACCGTTCTGGTTAGTATCAGGTAGCATCATATAGCAGAAGTTATCTAGCTTTTTCTAGGCTTAATTTGACAAGAAGTTTTAATGAAACTAACTGTATAGCATTCCAATGGATAAGGTTGTCTAACGTGAGAAAGTTGACTAACCTGTTGGTAAAAATGACTATGGGAGATTGGTCACAGTAAACACAGTCAAGAATGTCCAGAAAATATGTCAAGATATCTAAAAGGTTAGCTCATACTACTTACAGAGATTTCTGATGTTGTTTTGAACTTCTTATTATTTCTTTAAACAGGCTCATTGGCTAAAAACTGACTTCGACAAATGGAAAGATGAAGAAGACAATTCAGATGAGGATGAAAATATTTCTCAGCGAGATGATATTTCTGATGAAGGTGACTACATTTATGAAGATAATGCGGATGAAGATGTCGACATTTATGAAGATTCTACAGATGAAGATGTCGACATTTACGAAGATTCTGCAGATGAAGATCATTATAAATATGAGGTTAGCCCAGATTCAGTGCCTGACGGTGATGTTGCGGCATTTAATTCTGACGTTCAGGGGCAGAGCTAAAAAATTCTGAATGAACAGGATGATAGATATGTCACTTACCTAAAACCTACCTTTCTCTGTCAGAATTTCTGGTCAGTCCCTGGACATCTCAAATAAAGTCCACGACCAGGGGTGTTGATACAGGGGGGGGGGGGTATGGGCGGGGATATATACCCCCCACGGTTTGGGAAGGGGGGTGATGATCAATGCAATTATTCCCCCCTAAAATTCACCAATGAAAATTACCTTTTTTATACAAGCTTTTGTTTTGGAACATTTATACTTTGTATTACACTTCATATCACATATCAATATTTTCCATATCCCACGAACATCAATGGTGGGCGACACACTACCCACAATTTTTTATGGTTTCTGTAGAAATAGTTTAGATGATCCACCATTACTTTACTTCTTGACAAGTGTCCGCGCATTAACTGCCACCACTGGTATTAGAGAGGGAAAGTCAGGGTGCAACAAAGAAGGCATGGATCCCCCCCACCTTACATATTATCTTGACATCTGGCCTTGCAGAATCTAGCATTTGGCATTTTCATGATTATTAATTAAGTTTCTTCCCTGAATATACAAGCTGGGTGTTATAAACTTTATTATCCAGTAAATCCGAGGCTAAGGATGGGGAATTTGAAAGATAATCCATCCTAAAGACTCATATCTAATGGGAGATTGTGTGCAATTTTATTACTTTCTCGTTTGTCCTATAATGTCCTTTTCGCCCTTGCCATCTCATTGGTTACGCCTTCATAATATTGGGCCGTTCGTGAATATATAATTGATTTGAGGGGTAAAAAGTGTGGCTTCTGATTGGTTAAAAATGGGTTCAGGTCAAAGGTCATATAGGAAAACCCTTCTCTGCAGGCCTGGGTCTCCCTGATTATAAGGATGACAATGGCAGCTGGTGATATGAGTTAACAAAGCTTCAGACCAGGAGCATCAACAAAAAAGTGACATGTTCTCAGGATGACTTTCACTTGCAGAATAAAATGAGAGATGAAGAAGAGGAACTGCTTTCACTCAAGATGATGGAGCCTTCTCTAAAGTAAGATTTCTATAAATTAGTCATTGACTTCAGCTGTTTTAAAAAATGTCTTGTTTTATTGCAATTTATAAGATTTTCAATCAGTGCATGACTCTAAACTTTCTCAAAATTATCTTGCCTTTGATGCAATGTTGGGTAAAGATCCTCTATATAGGAGTATAGCCGAGCAAGCATGGTCCTCATTGCATCCGAGTTCGCAGAATGAGGGCCATGCAGCAGTCTTTTTATACTTTTGTTGGGTTCAATGTGCACACGGTTATACAGCATCTTAACCTGTCTGAATCAGTTGTATGCTATTACTGACTTGCTGTTATTTTTCAACAATCACCATTTTCATGCAATTTCGATTTCTGCTTCTTAAACATTTTTAGTGTTATCACTGAATGAATTGGTCATCGCCGACAAATACCGAATTTCTTATTTTCAATGATGTGAAATGGTGATAGTAGGCACTGAGGTGCGTATATTGCCCAAACTGAATTTTTGTCAGCCTGTTGCTAAATACCGCGAAAAACGACATGACTGCTGCCAGGCTAATAGGAGTACTGGTCAGGGTTAGTTACCTGATGTGATGGAACTGCATATGTTTTTGTAATCATGTAATGCTTTATTATATCTTCCGACAGTGGAGGATTTACTGCTCCAAACTCCTCTTATTGGCAAGACAAGATGGCGACGACAATAGCTTCATTATGTGAAGCAGCAAATTTGTACCATGAGCACTACTCCTCATTGTTAAGTAATATTGAATGGTGTATACGGGAACATGCCGTACCGACACATATTGACATGCAAAAATTTGCATCGGTGGGGTTTCTTCCAGTGAAAGTTGACGATTATGTTAGGTACTTGGAGACGCTGGACCTGAGCATCAGAACTTTCCGATCCCAGTCTTTGACAGCAACAGCTTCTACCTGCATCATGAGTGTGACTTGAATGTCTTGAAAGAATTTTACACTGTTCCGGAAAAAATGCGATTGTTGGGAAGCAAAATAATTTCCAGTGCCTATGGAACTTTAGGCAACTGTCTGAAGTCAAAAAATGTTATCAGCACTCTGCTGTTTCTTGCAACAGAGGATGCTTTGAAGGAAAACCTTGAGATGTATCTTGATCTTCACAATGTTGACAATACCCTTCAGAGGAATATCTTGCACATGATATCTATCCTCATTCATCGAGAACATGTTCTGAAAAATGTATCAAAAGATCTGATTGAAAAGTACATCAATGGAAGAGATCTGCAAGGCTGCACTCCTCTGCATCTGGCCTATTTGCATCGCAATGAAGAGGCTGTGCATTTCTTGAAATCCCATGGTGCACGAGATGATCTCATGGATGACTACGGAGTTGCTCCGCGAACCCTTGGATTGCGTGATGGTGCTGTAGTAGTTAAGCAGGACAGTTTGGAGACAGAAATTTGCCAAGATCAATGCCAAACAAGGGAGGACCATCCAGATGTAGCATACCAGCAACTTTGTAGCTATGTTATGACGCCAAGATCAATGCCAAACAAGGGAGGACCATCCAGATGTAGCATACCAGCAACTTTGTAGCTATGTTATGACGCCAGAATGTGTTTTCCAGAAGATGAAACCAATGTTGACCCTTCCCATAGCAGATGCAGAGAATCTTTGTGAGGAATTAGAGCAGTTCTTCGAATACTTAGTACAGAATACTGAATATGCTGGCAAAGTTAAGAAGATATTCCTGGCTGGGAGCCTAAGGGAAAAGCTGAAGGCTGGTCGCCTTGATGAAGCAGATGTACAAATTGAACTTACGGAAAAGATATCTGACTGTTCCTCTGTGCATGGGAATTTAGTCCTAGGTTTGACCAAAATGAAAATGAAAGGCTTAAAATTGAGACCAATATGCACTGCAAACCCCTGGGAGTTCATATGGGAAGGGCCTGGTCCAATACATGGCCTCAAGGTATCTGTGGATGTGGTTCCAATGTACGAAGGTGACACGCCTGACTATGAGTCATTCACCAAGCAGGGCCAGATTCTGGAAAACCCTCAGATGCACAACCGCATGTACTTCTTGAACCTTCGAAAAGTTGTAAGTCATTTATAGTGATGTGTCGATTTTTGATGATTTTTCAATTCTCATCTTCCAATTTTTATTCTCCTGAAGCAAGGCCTCTACACGCTGCACAGCCCATAGCAGAGATATGTGGAGAGGAGAGGCCTTGTTTTTAGGAAGATGGATGATTTTGTGCTGGCCAAAAGTCATCTCTCAGTGTGCTTCAATTGCTTCATTTCAGGAAGATGGATTTTGTCTCACATATTTTGCCTTTGAGGCAGACATCATGGACAGCCTTCCAACTGGAGCCAAATTGGGCATTCTCATTGTTAAAGCTTTGACTGAGGTGGGTTAAAAAACAATTAAGATACAGTTTTTTTGTGTACTTAAATGTGAATTTGCAAGATAAACTTAATGAAGGATAGAATCACTGATCACTCTATTCAAGGTAACACGTTGCATTAAACTCACGAATTTCTCAATGATATTTGCAACAAGCACCAGGAGAAATGTGTCTAAACTAGAAAGTGTTTTGGTGTCTATTGTAAACTTGCCAGTTTAATACCCTGGATTTACAAAATTTTTCCATTAACTTCACCTGGCTTTATCAAATTAATTCATGCATATTCCCCTAAACTTGTGAATTTAGAGTGCTCCATTGTAATACCGTGAGGTTGTATTAGCGTGAACACCTGCTAGTCATGGCCCAGTCTATATAATAAAGGTTGCAGTCCACTAAAAAAAATACTTATATAATTTAATTGTGTCAGCCATAAAAAAATATTTAAAACGAGAATCTGAATATCAGTCCTGTTTTTCCATGTAGGTTTATTGAACAGAAATTATTTCAGCCACATCTAAATAGGGAAAAACCACAAAATATTTTCACAATTGTACCTTTATCCCTCCATCAAGGGATACAGTGGTTCTACAGTTGTATAATTCAGCACAATCAGACACTTTTTTGCATCATATCAGAGAGAAACTAGCACTGAAATAAAGTCTAATATTTTTATTCTCTATAGTTTGGACACTAAATTGCTAGAAAATATAATCTTAATATATATATCAAATCACAATGGGCCTTGTTTTTAGTGCAGGACTAAATACCATAAGACCAAAGCCTCAGTGGACTGCTACCTAAACATGGTTCATGCAAATGTTCAATAGATGGCAGCACCTGTCAATCACCGTGTGCCATCTAGTGGTGATACATCACGATATTACAACCACACAGTATTATCAATAGAGCACTCTGTATTCATGATGACATGGTGGAGAATCTTGCCAGGTAACATGCAGATGTTTGGCCAACCTCGGGCCAATGTATGTAATTAATGTTGGGCCAAATACAGAGAAGCCTTGCAGAGATTATCAGATGTGAAGCAAAGCTTCACTTGGATGGCACACTGAGGGCAAAAACTGTTCTTCAGTGTCAAATATCTGCCGTCATAGCACACATATTTATGTACCACCAGAAAGTGGTCTTTTTAATAGCAAATTTTTAAAGTTTTACACTTCATACCACATATTAGTACAAGTTTATCTTTAAAAATAGTTTGGCATCAATGATCCACCATTACTTAAGAATATCCAGTATAACTAGAGTGTGCATTGCACCTGTTGACCATTGGGTTTGAATTCTTCACCCACAGCGTTGAGCGTTACAACTAACCATGAATTAATCTCAAGGGTATATAGGACATTAGGCATCAGTCTGCCAACCACATTTGCTGATCACGCAAACTGGAATCATAACATTTTCATTTTTCCATCAGGCATACTACTGGCACAAAGGCATGCATTCATCCCCTCGGAGGAAGCCTATCACTTCAAATATGGTGAAAACAGCAGTGTTCCAGATCCTTGCAAACAGAGAAGGGCCTAGGATGGAATCCTGGAGCAATGCCAAGAAGTTGAAATTCAACCCATCTCCTAGATGGATGGTTGATACAGACTTACAGACCTACAGATACGAGGGAAGACTTTGGGCTTGGAAAATTTTGAAAACATTGCTGATTGCAGGAGATGAAAGTTCTCGAGGGATGAATCATTACTGGGCTAATGATGCTAAGATTGTGATTGATCCCTTTCATTCATATGCCATGTGTTTCTTTTTGCTGAATCATATAAAACAAATATCATTTTAATTGTCAGATAATATTGTATAAAGAACCTTTTACACTGACGGAACCTACAGTCAGTTTCATTAAAAATGACCTATCAAATTGAACCTAGACATCTTCTGCTATATGATGCTATCTGGCACTAAACGGAACTGTCTGGCTATAGCTGGCTACTCGAAGCCAGATCTAAAAGTATATGCAGCACCATTTGGTGGGTAAGTTGAGTGTTTTTTTTTGTATGTATGATTCTTTATTATTATCATTGACAAAAACAAATTGTTTACAATAATGATGACTGGTGGTCTCAGAACTTAATTAAAAGTTATTTTGAGACCACTAGTTACATGAAAGAGGTGAAGTTCAGAAAAATATTATATTAATAAAGAGAGCAACTGATGGAGTATCTATGTCTGTTATTTTTAGTTCATTTCATTCTCTTAGATGAAATTCACATGCTCTTACCAATAAGCATTTTTTGTAATGCATTTGAAAGCTACATGAAATTCACATGCTTAGCATTTTCTGTAATGCATAGGAGAGCAAAGACACCACACTCCCCACCCCTCAGTGAAGTCTTTCTTATACATTTCATTATACACTAAGTGAAACTAGACTCAACAACCCAAACAATACTAATTGCAATCATCATTTTAGTTAAGAAATGAAAATTAATCTTTGTAGATTGTCACTTTTAAAATCTAGACTGTCACCAGCTATTATGATCAATGTTACCTATGTGTCATATAGTTGAATTGGATTATTTATCACATCCATGAAGTCAGTTCCCAGATTCCAGTTCCCAGTCAGCTACCATGCAGTCAGCTACCAGTAAAGTGAAGTCAGCTTTCAGTTCTAGTTCCCAGTCAGCTACCAGTAAAATATCTGGGCAACTGTTTGGTAATTGGAAAGTAAGCCATAAAATAAGCATGCACCATTGTTTGTAGCAATGAATAGCTGATGGAATAGTAAGCACCAATATTTGGTACCATTAAATAGCTGAGGCATAAGGCTATCTAATAAATAGACTGCCACCTTTGTACTATTATTCAATGCACCCTTTTTTTTCTGTTAAAAATTTACTCAAAATATTTCAATTTGCTCAACATATTTTCCTAACTGCATAGTTACCAATCCAGTATGCAGCAATATCTGGTACCATTAAATAGCCAATGGTTAAGGCTATCTAGTAAATACACTAACAAATTTTGCTACCCAGCTCCAAGATTTTATGTGTCATTTTCCAGAAACAAATTTAACCTTTCTCAACAAATTTCTGGTCGCTGGGTAGTTAGCTGTCATGTAAGCACCGATATTTGGTACCATTAAATAGCCAATGGTTAAGACTATCTAATAAATACACTACTACAAATTTCTGCTACCATGCTATATATCCAACTCCCAGACTTTTATGAGTCATTTTCCAGAAACAAATTTAACTTTGCTCAACAAATTTCTGGTAGCTGGATAGTTAGCTATCCAGTAAGTACCAATGTTTGGTACCATTAAATAGCCAATAGATTAGGCTATCTCATAATTACACTACCAAAGTTCTGCTACCATTGTAGCGACCCAGCTTTCAGATTTTTATGTGTCATTTTCTCAAAAAAGGGTTACCTTGCACAACAAATTTCTGGTAGCTGGATGGTTAGCTATCCAGTAAGCACTAATATTTGGTACCATTAAATAGCCAATAGATTAGACTATCTAGTAAATACACAACCAAATTTCTGTTACCATTCTAAATACCCAGCTCCCAGATTTAAATCTGTCGTATTCTGAAAAGATTTTTACCTTGCTCAACAAATTTCTGGTAGCTGGATAGTTAGCTATTCAGAAAGCCCCAATATTTGGAAGCATTAAACAGCCAATAGAATAGGCTATCTAGTAAATACACTACCAAATTTCTGTTACCATTACCCAGCTCCTAGACTTTAATGTGTCATTTTCCACCAAAAGATTTAAATTTGCTCAAGAAATTTCTGGTAGCTGGGTAGTTAGCTATCCAGTAAGCACCAATATTTGGTCCACTTAAATAGCCAATAGATTAGGCTATCTATTAAATACACCACCGAATTTCTGTAACCATTCTAAATACCAGTAGAACCCGCAAAAATGTTGATTATAATACAAATTCAGGCCTCTAAAATCTAGGATTTTTAGATGTCATACAAATCGTCCATAAGCCAATGCATCAGATTATTAAATGCTTGTGTGGTGGCGCACCTGTCACTTCACTCCCTCTGGGAATAGATCATCTCCTTCATATAAGCGAAAAAATATTATTTGCCATGCTTCATGCTAGATACAATTTTAGACAAATGTTAGTGGAATTAAAGTTTTGTTAAGTATAAATATATGATCTACATTCATACTTTCGGTATTTCCTGACTTTCATAATCTCTAAATTCTCGCGCGTTCCACCATGTTGTTGCGCCATGAGCAAGTAAACAAGATGGAACGCTACTGATTCGCAACTTTAGATGGATTTATTATTGCATTTACAGGTATGTTAGGGTGTGATAATGCTACAATTGATGTTTAACACGTTAGGATGGTTAAATTGTGGTTCTGTGCTGCCACGACTTGTAATTTATGAGGAATAGCCTGTGACGTCATTGGTGCCTATTCGTTTTTTTCTTGACCATCACAACTTTGTAGTGCGATTTCCTTGTAAACTTTCTCTTATTTTAGGATAACTAAGTCAGGTCTGTGGCCAGTGAACACACACGAATGTAGAGAAATATATTGCCTACAATTATGACTTGAATGAATGTGTTTGGCATTATTCTTAAAATAGTGCTTGTTTTTACAACAATGAATTTTTATAAATGCCTCATGGGCTGAAAAAACCTATGGTTTTGAATCAGTTCCTACATCTACATGTATGGACTGATGGATCGGTCTAGGAGCTGGGTATATAGAATGGTAGCAGAAATTTGGTGGTGTATTTACTAGATAGCCTTATCTATTGGCTATTTAATAGTACCACTATTAACTACCCAGCTACCAAAAATTTGTTAAGCAAAGTAAAGATTTTTGTTGAAAATGACACATACAAATCTGGGAGCTGGATATTTACAATAATAGGGGAATTTGGTAGTGTATTTGTGTATTTATTAGATAGCCTATTTTATTGGCTGTTTAATGGTACTAAATATTGGGGATTTCTGGATACCTAACTACCCAGCTACCAGATATTTGTTGAGCAAGGTAGAACATTTTTGAGAAAAGGACACATTTAAATCTGGGAGCTGGGTATTGAGAATGGTAACAGAAATTTGGTAGTGTATTTATTAGATAGTCTTAAACATTGACTATTTAATAGTACCAAATATTGGTGCTAACTGGATAGCTAACTACCCAGCTACCAGAAATTTGTTGAGCAAGGTAAAATTTCTTTGAGAAAATGACAAATTAAAATCTAGAAGCTTGGAATATAGAATGATAGCAGAAATTTGGTAGTAAACTAAAGTGCTTTTATTAGATAGCCTTAACCATTGGCTATTTAATAGTACCAAATATTGGTGCCTAATGGATAGCTAACTATACAGCTACCAGAAATTTGTCGTGCAAGGTAACATTTTTTTGAGAAAAAGACACATTAAAATCTGGAAGCTGGGTATATATAATGGTAGCAGAAATTTGGTAGTGTATTTACTAGATAGCCTTAACCATTGGCTATTTAATGGTACCAAATATATATTGGTGCTTGCTGGATTGGTAACTATGCAGTTAAGAAAAATATGTTGAGCAAATATTCAACGAACAGTAAAGTTTATTGAATATTCAGCAGGGGGGCAAGACAGAAGAGGATAGGTCCTGGGGAAATGGTCAGCGAAGGCCTCCAATGCCAAACCACTTAGTCCCCTGCGCCCCTTGACCAAATATCAAATGAATATCTAATGGTTGAAGATTCGCCAGGGGGGCAAGGGAGAAGGGGGTGGGTGCTTGGGGGAGAGGGTCACCGCTGCCCTCCAATGGCCTACCAATCATATCTCCCTGCCCCCCTTGACCGAATATCAAATAAATATCTAATAAATGATTGAAGATTCGCCAGGGGTAAGGGAGAAGGGGTCGGTGCCTGGGAGGGAGGGTAACCTTGGCCCCCCAATGGCCTACTAATCATCTACCTGCCCCCCCTTGACTGAATATCAAATGAATATCTAATGGTTGAAGATTCGCCAGGGGGGCAAGGGAGAAGGGGTCGGTGCCTGGGGGAGAGGGACACCGCGGCCTCTCAATGGCCTACCAATCATCCCCCTGCCCTCCTTGACCGAATATCAAATGAATACGAATTGGTTGAAGATTCGCCCTTCAAGCAGGGCCATGCTGGCAAGATAATTTCATGCCAGGATGTGTGTACCTAATCTGTAACTGCAGGTGATTATGTCCAGCAGGTTGTGTTAGGTAACAGGACTGGTATTGTTAAACATTATTATTTTATATATTTATAATAATGATATTATAATATTAAAACAACTACTGGGTAATGTATTCCTAAAATATTATTAACCTTAGACAAGAGATTACAAAATTGTTTGCATTTTATAAACTTGTATATCAAATTATATTCAAAGGGTCATACTATCATCCCAATCATCATATAATCTGCTTGTAGTCTGCCTTTAGTCTGTTCAGAAAAATGATACATATGGCTATTGCAAACTTATTTTTTTGAATTGATTGAATAAATTAGGCCTAATGCAATTACACAAATGTGCATACACAATAAGAAATATGGTGCCAGGCATAGGGAGGATAAAAATATAGTTAGGCATATTTTACTGAATTGCAATTGGATACTTATAATTGAATTATTTCATTTTGTGGGTATGTTAACACAAAATTGAATTGGGATACTTCAGAGGGATTGGCTGAATAGCAGCCGAGATAGGTCTCCTTTGCGGTGTGAATTACAATTAGCACTTGGTATAAACTGCCTAATATTATAAGCAATTAATAATATGCCCTTTTTTCAATTAGTCTAACAACACTATTTTTTGTTAACTCAGTGCAGTTGGATTTCATATTAATAAAAAAATCATAGTAGTTTTTGTTTCTTTCGTCTTACATTTTGTACTTATCTTTTGTTAAAGCAAATGAATTATTATAAATACACTGAACAGTCAGCAGAAATTTGATGTGGTCGTTCTGCAAACACTAATTTATTTATAAGGGGTGAGGGGTACTGCCTCGGCCAAAGCGTATTAAGTGCCCTTGGCATGTTATTTTTAAAGCTTCTATTGATTATGTCTAGCAGGGTTGGAAATTTGTAAAAATCATTTTAAATTTTTTTCAACGGTGCAAACTAGGACAGACTCCAAGATATCTTGTGTAATGCTGAGGCAATGCCATTTCAATGACAAATAATCATATTATGATAGAGATATACTGCCTAATGCCCAAGCTGAACACCAGACATTGGTTTGGTTTATTTCATGATCATAATAATTAATATAATTAGCATCATTTCCAGCTTCTTCTCAGTTGCTAGTCAATGGATATTTTGATGGCCCTTTTTTGTCTTTTAACTGGTCTTCTGGACCGACCGCTAGGCTTCTCTAATCGGTCATAACCTTTTCAAATTTACAGGCCTGATGTCCAGTTGCATCAGAAAGACATTAGCGAATGGTAAAGCCATGAAAAACTCTGGGGAATTTCTAGTTGAGCAACAGGCTGGCAACCGGCAGGATCAAGGAGCAAGCATTCAATCAATTAACTTATTTTACTACTATTCCATTACTCATTGTGCACATAAGATGTTGCTGTGCTATAATCTGCGTGTTTAAAAGAACTATTTCGTTCAGCCATGCGTTGCTTTCAACATGCGTAGTAACAGTAATTTTCCTGCCACTTTGAAATCAATTAGACCCTTCATCTGCAATGTCAGCAAGACAGTCCATAGAACTAAAAAACTGAGATTGGCTCAACAAATTCCAACATGTCTTTTCGGAATTTCCAAATATCATATTATACAAAAATTGGTCTTTCCTCTTAAGAATTTACAAAATACATATATCATAATGCATAACACATCAGTGTCTTCCCAGAAAAAATTTTTAAAAATCATAAAATTGGACACATTTCACGTCTATTTCCTATATAACATGTGCACTGCAAATAAAAAAATAAAAAACTTACAATTTAGGCAACATCATGTCAGTACAATATGCTCAACTAACCATAGCTACAAGTCCCCTGTCCACAGGACAGGGTTACAAGGTCCTGGATGAAAAAATATTGACTTTTTGGCTCGAGTGGGAAATAGCCTTTTAGTAAACGTTTGTCACACAACATACACCCACTGTAGCGTTAGACATACCTTTTTTCTATTGTGTCGCGCTCAGATATGGTTGATTTCTTCCAATATTAATCGATTTCTGTGCCATTTTCGAATTCACATTTCGGTAAACAAAGCTTGAAGCATGGCCGCCTAGTTCCGAAAAACTCACAAGAGGGCTCTGGCGACGTTTCAACGCCCCTAGTGGCACACAAAATAGTGCTGACCAGTCCTCATTTCTGTGACTGCTGGGGGCGTTGCAATGGCGAAAGTTTAGTGAATTATTAACAGAGTTTTTGGTGCTTGTTGATGTACTTCTTGGGCATTCTACTGTCAGATTCCGAGTGGACGAAAAGCAGTCTGTATAAAGAGCTATCAGCACCGAATCGCACTGATGCGCCCTCTTGTGTATATTTACCACAAAAAGCATGAACTAGCAAACGTGAATTTGAAAACGCTCTTGAAAAGGATAATTCCACTGGCTTTTTCAGTGAAATATGAATACAAGTTGATAGTTAACAGAGTCGTACTCCTGTGCATCACAACGAAATAAGGTATGCTGACATGTTTATGGAGAAATATGTGTCGTAAATGTCAACATCAAAGAATTCCCATACAACGCGTTCCGACCCTACATCGCATCTAATGCAATGTAGGTCGGTTCTGGCTAAACTAACCAGATAAGTAAAATTGGGTCATGAGACTCATGTGTAATACACACACCTATATGACACTAATGTAAATCTAACAAATAAAAAAAAGAAGAAATAGAATAAAAAATTGATGTATATATCAGTGTATCATTAATTCATTATTGCTTAATGGGAAATGGAAAGAGCACATAGGAAATTTATTTATGACTATGATTGTAAATTCCCTTATGTAAAGTTCTGGCATTGATCCAATAAAAATAATTAAACAAAAAATACACTCCTTGTTTTCATGGATTTTACACCCATGCAAATGGTTCCAAGAGCCTCATGTCACTCACCTTTGTGGAGTTCTACTGGGATCCCCGGGTGCCCACTAGGTTGACCCAGCCTGTACCCTCCAAGGAGCAACTAGTTTTTCAAAAGCGAGGATGTGCGGCAACCCACTGCACCATGAGACCCAATAGGATACCCAAAATGCAGAGAGGAGGTGAGGAGATCCAGTGGGATAAGATACTGAGGACATATGATGACCCAGTGGGACACCTCAGCGATACTGAGGAAGTGAGGTGACCCAGTGGGATATCCTGTTTGGTCTCCTCACCTCCTCACTATCACTGAGGTATACCTCTAGGTCTCTTCTCCTCTTCAGTCTTCACTATCATGACCAAGGCATCCCACTTCGTGACCCTCTCCCCCAGGCACCAACCCCTTCTCCCTTGCCCCACTGGCGAATCTTCAGCCATTAGATATTCATTTGATATTCGGGGCAGGGATATGATTGGTAGGCCATTGGGGGGTCGCGGTTTTCTCCCTCCAAGTCACCAATCCCTTCTCCCTTGCCCCCCTGGTGAATCTTCAACCATTAGATATTTATTTGATATTCGGTCAAGGGGGGCAGGTAGACGATTAGTAGGAGACCACGCTGACCCTCTCCCCCAGGCACCGACCCCCTTCTCCCTTACTTCCTGGCGAATCTTCAATCATTTATTAGATATTCATTTGATATTCAGTGAAGGGGGCAGGGAGATGATTGGTAGGCCATTGGGGGGTCGCGGTTACCCTCCCTCCCAGTCACCAATCCCTTCTCCCTTGCTCCCCTGGCGATTTATTCAACCATTAGATATTCATTTGATATTCAGTGAAGGGGGGCAAGGAGATGATTGGTAGGCCATTGGGGCACTGCGGTGACCCTCTCCACCAAGCACCAACACCTTCTCCCTAGCTATCTGCTCCTAGCTATCTGTTAATCAAGTAAAATATCTCATAACCTTGTAAGTTCGGACAGAGTTGCCCCTAAATTTGGTATGAAGAAAATATTCATGTAATATGGGACCTTTAAATGTATACTTCCTAGCAGTAGTAGCATTAGCTATGCATTGATGTGTGGTTATTGCAAGAAATCTGCACATCATTGTAAAAATATATTATTTATTCATGCCATACAATGTGTACATGTTTTATAACAATAATGCTGGCATTAACAAATACAATGTATACTTTTTCATGTATTGCTAAACATCAAACTTTACAGTTAACAATTGTCTGTAAAACATGACAAAACTCACCAAAAAACCTTTAACATTGTACAAATCTGCATCAATTAAATAATACACTGTGCCAAAATAGACGCCACAAATTAAATTGTAAAGGATACGATATACTCCAGATGGAGTTCTATTTTGGCTGATCGAGGTATATAAAGAGAAATGGAGTAACATTGACACTTTTCACTGACAATAAAAACTATCTAGAATGGTACATTGGGTTGTGAGCTTTTGAAAGCTACTTAGTAATCAATTGTTGTATTCAAGGCACTTCGGTTGCTTGCCTTCTACATCTTCAATGCAGTAATTTGACAAAAGAAAAAAAGGAGATTTGAACACCAGAAATCATTAACAAAAGTGCCCAAGATATGTAGCACAAAACAGAAGACAAAAATTGCAACATTAATAAGGCCTACAGACCAATATATAAGAACTCAAAAGGTAAATGGTGAACACTATATTTTCATACTGATTTGTCCAATTGCCAGTCATTGGGAGATACATGTAATAATTAAATGAAGACATTCCAACAAAACAAGTACACTCGGCGACAGTGAAGTTCGCCACGACAGCGAGATTCGCCACCCCCTAAAAACTACAATAAATACCTTTTAGATGGCTGCCACAGCGTAAGAACACTGTCAGTGATCTATACAATTAGTTTTGTAACAAATCAAGTTGTTGCAATGTGCATAATCATGTTTTAGGGGGGTGACGAATCTCATTGTCGTGGCGAAAATCACTGTCGCCGAGTGTAACATAATGGTAATATAGGCTGTTCACTCTTCGGTGCCCACACAATATTCAGATAACATTGTGATAATGTTCACTATATTATGGAGTTACTTCTAACTAGTACTGCTCCAGTGGTTACCATGGTAATAATCTAAAAAAGAAATCATGGAGGGCTATCCAATTACTCAGCAATGCCTACACAACCTTCTGACTTTGTTAGTAACTTTTTCATTTAGCCTTTTTCTCGGTTCACAAGACATTAGTCAAATAAGCGGTGCTCCACAAATGCTATCAATTATTAATCAAATCACAGATTGGTAATTAGTTAAACCTAAAATATTTTCAGTCATCTCAGGGAATCACGAGGAAATTAGGCACAAGATCTCTGTTTGTGACGTTATTAAATAAGTCAACAATGACCTCCTTTCCCAGCAGCCATTGCATGCATCTTACATACATGTATGAGTGACTTCTCTGCATGGTTAAGACTCTGTGACCACATAACAGATAAGAATTACACAGCACAACGCTTGCAATGACAATTAAGATTTTAAGATGATAATTACTCATACAGAGCAAATTGACAAAATCAATGAGAGAAGTTTACTGTACCTTTTTCTGAGATGATGAAACGAGACTTTAACAACAATGATAAACTTTCTAACTACATGAACAGCCACACGGCATATTCAATCAAACTCTGATTATATGATACATGATGAAAAGTATTTGGTCTGTGTATAATAATACAATAATACAAAATACAATGTCTACAAAGTACAGCCTATAACAATTTTGGTGGTCCTTCAATAAATGCAATTAATGGAATAGTCTGGTATATACTGTAAACCAACTTTTAAAGCACCCGGATAATATCGTAATATCAGATAAGCAATCAATTAGATATATAATCATGGGAATGAGTCCGAATGACAATAAGTACCAGAATTTTTGCAGAACTCATTTTCTTCACTCAAATCTGTCATATTGTCCAACCTGCATGTTTCCCTGAACGACACTACGAGGTTCTTCAGGCAGTGGTTCAGTTGGCTGGACATTGTTCTGTAAATAGGATAAGATAAAAAATGTAAGGGGTCAGTTGCCAAATATACATATTCAATTATTTAATCATCTTTGAAAGTTAATGAAGCACTATGTGAGTTGTTCGGATATTTAAGCGCTCTCAGTAAAATAAAAATCTATGTTTTCATCATCTCACAAGAGAGATTGCAGGTTAATGACGTCACAATATGATGTTAAACAATAAATTGCATTGAAGTACAACGAAGATCTAGGAATTAGTCAAATTAGTATATACAAATGCACCATTGTTATACTGCTGACATATCAACAGAGTCCAAAGCTACTGTCACTTCTGGATTAGACAATTTATTACAAAATTACAATTAACTTATGCATGCTCATATCATACAGGCTTTTCTTATAGGTTCACATATTTGCAATAGTAACGCAGAGCTGACATTTAAGCCAATAAAATATGATGGTTCTCCAGAATTACAAATGAAGCAAATCCTACAGCTGTTTGGCGACTCAATCAGCCTTAATTATCATTGGGGGGCAAGCATAAATTGCCACATCTTCATAACCGTAAGTTCGTATTTAATTAAATGATCTTAATTACTTACGAATGATAAATAATGACACTGCAAACTTTAAAAATGCTCACTATTTTGAAAGAACTAAAAACAAGTGTTATATAATGTTTAATCAATTATAGGTCTTTCAGACTCTTTCTACAACATACCCCCAGGAGTTTACCACCATTGTAGTAAAACTATGGCTACTGCAAGCATGGCACAACCGGCTACCGGGGTCGGGTTTCGCGGCTTGGCCAAGGGTCCCACGGGTGCTTGCCGGGTATCCCCGGGTATCCACGGGTGGCCGTATTGGGGCCGCCGGCTTCGAGCCGGGTAGCGATTTCCGCAACTATTACGTAATACTACGGGTTCACTACGGCACAACCGGCCCGTGTGACAGGGGCTTAACCCCGTTAAGTACACGGTGTCACACGAGGTCAATGCGGAGAGACAGGAGTGAACAAGGTGTCAAGACGGTGTTAATTAAACTGACACGGAGTGAGTACGGATGCCTGAGTATATTTACAACCGCTGTCTTTGGAGAAGCATCATTCCACCGCCCGCCGTTTATCGTTGATCATCGAATTAATTGATTTATCCACCACTTCTTCTGGATATTACCTTCTGGATTGCTGCTGCTGCTACTACTGCCTTTTCTTGAATTAACCACCATGCCACCTAGGAGAGGAAAGGGGAGGCCTGGCAAGAAGACTGTTGTGCAAGAGGAACCTGCACCTGCTGCTGTTGAAGAAGATGCAGGCAGTAATACCTCATCAAGACCGCAAAGTCCGCAAGGCATGCCAGATTTACCTGGGCCAGTTGTACCTGCTGAACCTGCAGTACCTCCTACTGCAGCTCCACCCCCACCTGCAGCAAAAGCGAAGAGGCAGAAAAAGGAAGCCCTGAACCTGACAGAAGACCAGGAACAAGATGTGGCCGACTGGTACCGTTCCCAGGAGATGTTGTATAACCGGCGGCTTGCTCAATACAAGCGGACAGACATCAAATCGCGAATAATAGACCAGAAGGCGAAGGAGCTGGGTTGTACTGCGCAGCAGCTGAAGACTTGGATTGACTCAATGCGCACTTCAGTTGGGAAGCTGACGGATCCAAGCAAGAAGCCTTCTGGTGGGGCCGCCAGAATCCTGACAGACCGGGACAACTGGATCATGGAGAATTTCGGCTACCTCGAACGCCACATCAAGATGGTTGATGCTGGGAAAAGAAAGAAAGGTGGGCAGCTTTCCCAGAGCTTATCAACCAAAACTCCATCCAGCAGCAACAGACCTACCACTGAGGATGACACGTCTGAAGCTGAGGAGGTCATTGTGGATAGTTCGGATGATGGTGGCAGGGATTCGGATACAAGCAGGTCCAAGGGTGGGCCTTACAAGGGCGGCAGCAGCAGCAGCAGGAGGAAGATGGGGGCCCCTCCTCCAAGCAAGAAGACGTCCAGACGTCATCATGAGCCTCGTCATCACCATGACTGTGATTCATCCAGCCTTGCAGCTAGTGGAGATGGAATTGCTACACAAGCTGTCACTCAAGTAAGTATACTGCTTCAGTTGCCATGATAATCAAGATAATCGTATTGTAATGTTGCAGTTTAAATTTCTAATTGTAATCTTGCAGTTTAAAGTTGTAATTGTAATCTTGCATTTTAAAGTTGTAGCTTTTCCATAGTAGAAAGTGGTAGCTTTGTTTCTTGGCACTTCCAGTGTTCACTGTATGGTGATGTGTCTTTTCAGTACATTGTCAATAATGCACATGCTATTGCAGTTGCCATGTGACTAACTCTAATGTAGTGTTTTTTCCTATTTCCAGCTGATTGAAAAAGCCACCGATCTGCAGAGGGACATGCACAGCAAGTTGGGTCAGCCGACGGACTCAGGCAGCTTGTCCAAGAGGGTGTTCACGGACATGATCTACCACGAGGTGATGCAGATGGACACAGACACTTGGTGGGATTACCAGGCCCAAACCTTACACAACCTGATGCAGTTTAAGCAGGCGTATCGTCGCAAGCGCCAGCAGCAACAGCAACAGCAGCAGCAACAGCAACTGCAACAGCAACAGCAGTATCATCACTTTCTGCCTCCTGTCCCTCAGCAGCAGCAGCAGCAGTTCGTCCTCCCTGCTCCTGCTACTACAGCCAGTTCATCCGGCCCTGCTGTGCAGATGTTCCCTCATCATCAGCATTCATCCAGCCCTGCTGCCCAGATGTTCGCACAGCATTCATCCAGCCCTGCTGCCCGGATGTTCGCTCCTCCGTCCGGCCCTTCGCCCCAGGCTCTCGTGTCGTCTGCCCCTTCTTCGTCTGTGCCTGCACCGATCCCCCCTCCTGCGACATCTTCTACGATAATCAGTCAAGCCTGGTTGACTTCAGGTCCTTCGCACGGTCGTCCTTCCATGTCACCACAGGATTGCAGCACGCCTCAGGATGTTTCTCTCACCAGCTACTTGTTAAACACTAGTGTGGGGGGAATGGTTGGTGGTGATGACCATAACTCCTCCTTTTCGGTGCCCATGCCTCCACCTACCACAACCGAGTAATGTTGACCTGGAAATGAACAATGAACTTTAATGAAATGAACAATGAACTGTTATTACTTATGTTTTCATGTCAACTGTATACCAATGAACTTTAATGTAATGAACAATGAACTGTTACTTATGTTTTCATGTAAACTGTATTACATGACAATAATTAAATGCTGTGTATTTTTTGCACTTGTGTGCTGCAGAAGTCTGAAGTGTCGTATTAATTAAATGTTCAAACTTACATCATTCGTGTTGTTTTCAAATCTTGTCTTGCTGCCATGGTACACTCCCAGCTTCTGAGTTCACGTAGCTGACCAAGTATTGCCGCATTTCCTTGGCTGCTCTGTTGGTGTTGCCTCTGAACACATGTCCCATGTCTGGTAGATTGGCAGCATTCTCCCTCCATGCACCTGGGATGATCTCATGGATGTCGGCATTTTCCTGGTCCACAGCATTCACTTGAGCAGTTGGATACCTCACCCTCAGTAGGTTGTGCAACACACAGCAAGCAAGAGTTATGGTACACACTCTGTCAGGACTTTGAGGCATTGTTGTGAGGAGACACCTGAACCTGGCAGCCAAAAGTCCAAATGCATTCTCTACCACCCATCTAGCTCTAGAAAGTCTGTAGTTGAAGATTCTGTCTTCCATGGTCATGTTCCTGTGAGGCAGAGGCTTCATCATCCAAGTCTGCAGTCCAAAGGCATCATCCCCAACTATGAAGTAAGGCACTTGTTGGTCATCATTAGGCAGGTTATCTGGTTCAGGTAATCCAATGTTCCCACTTTGTAGCGCTTCCTTCAATTCTGTCTGACTAAACACTCCAGCATCTGAGCCTGATCCACTGGCACCAATGTCAACGTAGAGGAACTTGTATTCAGCATCAACTACAGCCAGTAGGACAATAGAGAAAAATCCCTTGTAGTTGTAGAACAGGGATCCAGACTTGGCAGGACATCTGATGGCAACGTGCTTCCCATCAATGGCGCCGACACAGTGGGGGAAGTTCCATCTGTTGTAGAATCCATTGGCAACTTCTTTCCAGGCTTCTGGGGTTACAGGACAATGCATGACTTCTGCTGAGTACTCGTCTATGATGGCCTGGCAGACTTCGATGACAAGGATAGAAATGGTATTGAAGGCTACCCTAAATCCATACTGCAGAGACTTGTAGCTGTTGCCCGTACCCAGGTAGCGCAAGGTAATGGCCAGTTTCAATCCAGGTTCAAGGGCCCTCCTCCAAAAGGTATCCTGCTTTGTAATCCTAGGTCCCACTCTGGCAAGAACTTCATGGAATAAGTCAGGCTCCATCCTCATGAAATTCTTGAAGCCACCCACATCTTCTGCAGTCAATTCAGCCATCAGTTTTTCATACTGCCCATAAAGAGGTCTTCTTAGCAGCCAAGGTCGCACCCACATTTGCCTTCTTCTTCGTCTTGGTGCAGCAGCAGCATTTTCTAATAGGTCATCTTCATCAGTTGATGTTGTGGCCCTCACTGCATCATCTTGCAGTTTGTGTTCTTCTTGCAGAATTATATCATTAGCAGCAGTCAATAGCTGGACTTGCATGTCCATGCACTTCAAATCCAATTCCACCCTGTCGTAGTGTGATAAAGACATATCCAATTTTTCTGTAGTAGCAGCAACAGCTTTGCAGTATGGTAGTCCGAAGTGGAATGATGGACAGTGGAACGCAGGCAGTTTAAATACCAATTTCAGAGCGATCCGGGTGAAAACCGCTTAACTCCGTAGTGATATCGTAGTAAGATCGTGTAAAGATCGGGTATATCCGTGAAGGCCCCGTGTAACATCCGGTTCACTCTGCCCTCCTCCAGCACAGTTGTGTTACCTCCGGCTACAACTGTGGCTCATTCCTTGTTTAACCGTGCTCCTCCGTGTTTCATCCGTACATATCCGTGTAGCGCCCGTACACATCCGTGTCATGACCGTGTTGCTCCTTGTTGCCTCCGTCTTGCCTTCGTGTCCACACCGCCCAATTATTTCGTTTGTTGACATTTCTAACTTTTTCGCCCGGACTGCCCCGGATTTAAACAAATTTCATTCCGGGACGCTCTGGCGTCTGATCCGGCTATGTGTGAAACCCCCTTAACATCTTAACATGTAGATGTTAAAAATGTCACTGATAGATGTTAAGATGCAGAAATGTTAAAATGTCAAAATGTAGATGTTAAGATGCAGAAATGTTAAAATGTCAAAATGTAGATGTAAAGATGAAGAAATGCTAAAATGTCAAAATGTTGATGTCAATATGTTAACATTTAAGGAAATAAAGTACTGCTGGCATTAGCAGTGCATTTCACTTCTTCTAATTCCTCTCTAGTTGTCATCATCACCTTCATATCTTTTTTCACTTCTTGTAGGTCACCAGCCAAGTTATCGAATTGTTTACTCATTTTTGCTAATATGGCAACCAACTTTCCTTGGCTACTTGATGCTTCATTATGTATGGTTTCCTCAGTCAGTGAGCCAGTCATAACAGATGTATCATTTATTCATCATCAGGAATGTCATTCTCTAACTTCTCAGCACTCATTACATTTGCCATTACATCTGCCTCTAACATTTCATGTTACAACAAAACAGCACCTGACTTAACAGCTGATTTCGTTATTCTGTGCTATCAAATAATAACTCAAATGTCAATGTCTAATCAGCAAACTGCTACATTAATGTGCACAATGTTGCTCTAGCCAAACAATCATGGCCTTGATGAAGTAATCCAAGATAGTACATATAGTTTTTAGCTAGTTATAATGAGGCAAAAACCATGCGTTTTCCATGCGGTTATCCTTCTCATGGGAAACGCACGTGGTACATTTGGCCTTGTAGAGTACATATTTTCTTTAAAAAACGTATTAATTGTTCTCAAAATCACATACTTGATTCGAAAATGCCAGAATAAAAATGTCAGATCAGAAAATTATAATATTTTGTTTGCTTGCCTGATTATGCTGTGATACCATTCCAGATTGCCAAACTAATGCTGTCAATTATTAGCATGATTTACATAACATACATCCTGAGTACCAGAAATCCAGTATCCATGTGACTTGCCAATGATAGTGCCAATATGCAGTAAAAACGTCCAACTTCATCACAGCTCTGTTCAGAGGCCCATTAAATACCTCCTGTACAGTCTTCATGATTCTTAGGTACATGCATAATAAAATATCCAATATTTTGGAGAGTGACATGCACATGGATCTTCCTAGGCAGCCATCTTGAAAATTTTTTAACATATTTTTCTTTTTAATGCATGTCTATTGCATATCCATATTTATGATATATTAAATTTCTTATATATTTATGAAGGTTTATAGTTTTTCAGTAGTGGTAGGTGTCAACTGACTATAAGCTAGCAGTGGACAAAAGCGACTGGCTTTAGCCAGTTATACATATTGTAGCTACAGCCAGGAATAGTTTGTTACAGCTGTCTAGAGTCAACCATATTTTATGAATCTAACTGTATTTAAGTGGTGGCTGGAATAGGCCTTTACGTCCTGTTTTTCTGCACCTGATGGGCTCATTAGGACAGGCAGGTCCCATGGGAACGTCCACCTCCAAATGCTCTACACTTTGCCAGGTCTTGGGTTTGATTCCCGGTCGCGCCTAAGTCGGATGGCTGTTTCATCCATCGTCTCATTGCCATAGTCCCTGCCAGTCTTAATTAGCCCATCAGGTCACAAATATAGGACGTAAAGCCCTAATTTACCCACCCACTATACACTTTGCCGAAGAACCCGCAGTTCAATCAATAGCATGTGGCAGGTCACAACCTTCAGGCATTTAATGCATGTTTATAATATAACACAAGATTAAGTAGTGTTGTTACTCGGATTAGAACTACAGTTAGTTTCATAAAATACGGTTGACTCTAGACAGCTGTAGCAATCTATTCCTGGCTGTAGCTATAACTGGCTAAAACCAACTGCTTCTGTCTACTCCTAGCTATTAGTCGGCTTACACAAACCACCGCTGAAAAAATTTAAACCTTGGTAAATTTAAGAAATGTGTTTAACAAATCATAAATATGTATGTACAATAGACATGCATCTTTAAAACAAAACTGCATAACTTTCAACTTATAGAAATGGTGCTGCATGTACTTTTAGATCTGGCTTTAAATAGCCAGCTATAGCCAGACAGTTCCGTTTAGTGGCAGGTAGCATCATATAGCAGAAGGTATCTGGCTTTGTCTAGGTTCAATTTGATGGCTGTTTTTAATGGAACTAATTGTAGTGACGATGAAAACTTGTAGTTGAGGACCGAATACCCTCTTGAGGAAATAGATATAGTTGATTTATCTTTGCACCTTGAAGAGTTATATTATGGAGATAGGGTTAAATTCATCTGTATGATACTGTGAGCTTATAAATGTTTGTTGTTGTTTACTTATGTGCAACTACTACCACTGTATAAATAACTTAGTACAGTCAGCTTGGTATGGCTTGGTTTGACTTGTTGTAGCTTCAGGTAGTTGCATCTAGCTCTGGATAGTTATAGCTTGACATTTCATAAGAGTATAGGAATTGCAAAGATGTTGAGATTTGTGTGAGATATTATTAGGTGTCTCCAGCTAGGTATGGCTTGGTTTGGCTTGTTGTAGCTTCAGGTAGTTGCATCTAGCTCTGGATAGTTATCACTTGACATTCTATGAGAGTATAGGAATTACAAAGATGTTGAGAGTTTTGTGCGAGATATTATTAAGTGTCTCCAGCTAGGTATGGCTTGGTTTGTCTTGTTGTAGCTTCAGGTAGTTGCATCTAGCTCTGGATAGTTATAGCTTGACATTTCATAAGAGTATAGGAATTGCAAAGATGTTGAGATTTGTGTGAGATATTATTAGGTGTCTCCAGCTAGGTATGGCTTGGTTTGGCTTGTTGTAGCTTCAGGTAGTTGCATCTAGCTCTGGATAGTTATCACTTGACATTCTATGAGAGTATAGGAATTACAAAGATGTTGAGAGTTTTGTGCGAGATATTATTAAGTGTCTCCAGCTAGGTATGGCTTGGTTTGTCTTGTTGTAGCTTCAGGTAGTTGCATCTAGCTCTGGATAGTTATAGCTTGACATTCTATGAGAGTATAGGAATTACAAAGATGTTGAGAGTTTTGTGTGAGATATTATTAGGTGTCTCCAGCTAGGTATGGCTTGGTTTGGCTTGTTGTAGCTTCAGGTAGTTGCATCTAGCTCTGGATAGTTATAGCTTGACATTTCATAAGAGTATAGGAATTGCAAAGATGTTGAGATTTGTGTGAGATATTATTAGGTGTCTCCGGCTAGGTATGGCTTGGTTTGGCTTGTTATAGCTTCAGGTAGTTGCGTCTAGCTCTGGATAGTTATCACTTGACATTCTATGAGAGTATAGGAATTACAAAGATGTTGAGAGTTTTGTGTGAGATATTATTAGGTGTCTCCAGCTAGGTATGGCTTGGTTTGGCTTGTTGTAGCTTCAGGTAGTTGCATCTAGCACTGGATTGTTATAGCTTGACATTCTATGAGAGTATAGGAATTACAAAGATGTTGAGAGTTTTGTGTGAGATATTATTAGGTGTCTCCAGCTAGGTATGGCTTGGTTTGGCTTGTTGTAGCTTCAGGTAGTTGCATCTAGCTCTGGATAGTTATCACTTGACATTCTATGAGAGTATAGGAATTACAAAGATGTTGAGAGTTTTGTGTGAGATATTATTAGGTGTCTCCAGCTAGGTATGGCTTGGTTTGGCTTGTTGTAGCTTCAGGTAGTTGCATCTAGCTCTGGATAGTTATAGCTTGACATTCTATGAGAGTATAGGAATTACAAAGATGTTGAGAGTTTTGTGTGAGATATTATTAGGTGTCTCCAGCTAGGTATGGCTTGGTTTGGCTTGTTGTAGCTTCAGGTAGTTGCATCTAACTCTGGATAGTTATAGCTTGACATTCTATGAGAGTATAGGAAACAAAGATGTTGAGAGTTTTGTGTGAGATATTATTAGGTGTCTCCAGCTAGGTATGGCTTGGTTTGGCTTGTTGTAGCTTCAGGTAGTTGCATCTAGCTCTGGATATTTATCACTTGACATTCTATGAGAGTATAGGAATTACAAAGATGTTGAGAGTTTTGTGTGAGATATTATTAGGTGTCTCCAGCTAGGTATGGCTTGGTTTGGCTTGTTGTAGCTTCAGGTAGTTGCATCTAGCTCTGGATAGTTATAGCTTGACATTCTATGAGAGTATAGGAATTACAAAGATGTTGAGAGTTTTGTGTGAGATATTATTAGGTGTCTCCAGCTAGGTATGGCTTGGTTTGGCTTGTTGTAGCTTCAGGTAGTTGCATCTAGCTCTGGATAGTTATAGCTTGACATTTCATAAGAGTATAGGAATTGCAAAGATGTTGAGATTTGTGTGAGATATTATTAGGTGTCTCCAGCTAGGTATGGCTTGGTTTGGCTTGTTGTAGCTTCAGGTAGTTGCATCTAGCTCTGGATAGTTATAGCTTGACATTTCATAAGAGTATAGGAATTGCAAAGATGTTGAGATTTGTGTGAGATATTATTAGGTGTCTCCAGCTAGGTATGGCTTGGTTTGGCTTGTTGTAGCTTCAGGTAGTTGCATCTAGCTCTGGATAGTTATCACTTGACATTCTATGAGAGTATAGGAATTACAAAGATGTTGAGAGTTTTGTGTGAGATATTATTAGGTGTCTCCAGCTAGGTATGGCTTGGTTTGGCTTGTTGTAGCTTCAGGTAGTTGCATCTAACTCTGGATAGTTATAGCTTGACATTCTATGAGAGTATAGGAAACAAAGATGTTGAGAGTTTTGTGTGAGATATTATTAGGTGTCTCCAGCTAGGTATGGCTTGGTTTGGCTTGTTGTAGCTTCAGGTAGTTGCATCTAACTCTGGATAGTTATAGCTTGACATTCTATGAGAGTATAGGAAACAAAGATGTTGAGAGTTTTGTGTGAGATATTATTAGGTGTCTCCAGCTAGGTATGGCTTGGTTTGGCTTGTTGTAGCTTCAGGTAGTTGCATCTAGCTCTGGATAGTTATAGCTTGACATTCTATGAGAGTATAGGAATTACAAAGATGTTGAGAGTTTTGTGTGAGATATTATTAGGTGTCTCCAGCTAGGTATGGCTTGGTTTGGCTTGTTGTAGCTTCAGGTAGTTGCATCTAGCTCTGGATAGTTATAGCTTGACATTTCATAAGAGTATAGGAATTGCAAAGATGTTGAGATTTGTGTGAGATATTATTAGGTGTCTCCAGCTAGGTATGGCTTGGTTTGGCTTGTTATAGCTTCAGGTAGTTGCGTCTAGCTCTGGATAGTTATCACTTGACATTCTATGAGAGTATAGGAATTACAAAGATGTTGAGAGTTTTGTGTGAGATATTATTAGGTGTCTCCAGCTACGTATGGCTTGGTTTGGCTTGTTGTAGCTTCAGGTAGTTGCATCTAGCACTGGATTGTTATAGCTTGACATTCTATGAGAGTATAGGAATTACAAAGATGTTGAGAGTTTTGTGTGAGATATTATTAGGTGTCTCCAGCTAGGTATGGCTTGGTTTGGCTTGTTGTAGCTTCAGGTAGTTGCATCTAGCTCTGGATAGTTATAGCTTGACATTCTATGAGAGTATAGGAATTACAAAGATGTTGAGAGTTTTGTGAGATATTATTAGGTGTCTCCAGCTAGGTATGGCTTGGCTTGGCTTGTTGTAGCTTCAGGTAGTTGCATCTAGCTCTGGATAGTTATAGCTTGACATTTCATAAGAGTATAGGAATTGCAAAGATGTTGAGATTTGTGTGAGATATTATTAGGTGTCTCTAGCTAGGTATGGCTTGGTTTGGCTTGTTGTAGCTTCAGGTAGTTGCATCTAGCTCTGGATAGTTATAGCTTGACATTCTATGAGAGTATAGGAATTACAAAGATGTTGAGAGTTTTGTGGGAGATATTATTAGATGTCTCCAGCTAGGTATGGCTTGGTTTGGCTTGTTGTAGCTTCAGGTAGTTGCATCTAGCTCTGGATAGTTATAGCTTGACATTTCATAAGAGTATAGGAATTGCAAAGATGTTGAGATTTGTGTGAGATATTATTAGGTGTCTCCAGCTAGGTATGGCTTGGTTTGGCTTGTTATAGCTTCAGGTAGTTGCGTCTAGCTCTGGATAGTTATCACTTGACATTCTATGAGAGTATAGGAATTACAAAGATGTTGAGAGTTTTGTGTGAGATATTATTAGGTGTCTCCAGCTAGGTATGGCTTGGTTTGGCTTGTTGTAGCTTCAGGTAGTTGCATCTAGCTCTGGATAGTTATAGCTTGACATTCTATGAGAGTATAGGAATTACAAAGATGTTGAGAGTTTTGTGTGAGATATTATTAGGTGTCTTCAGCTACGTATGGCTTGGTTTGGCTTGTTGTAGCTTCAGGTAGTTATAGCTAGCTCTTAATAGCTACAGTTTATCCTTCAATCAATCAATCAATCAATCAATCAATCTATCTATCTATCTACCTACCTATCCATCTATCTATCTATCTTTCAATCAATCTTTCAATCAATCAATAAATATATCTCAATCAATCTTTCAATCTATCTATCTATTGAGAATCACTGTATCCCTATTAATCTTATTGGGGATCACTCATGCAATCTATCTTTTGAGAATCAGCATGCAATATCTGAAGAGTGTGTTTATTTGACTTGTAAATTTACAGCATATTATCATCACAGACTTGGGCGTAGCCAGGAAATACCAAAACGGAGGGGTTGTTGCACCAAAATGAATATACAACCAAAATATGAGATAACAAATTAAGTAAGAAAGTAACAGTTTGGATAGGGAGAAAAAACAAGATAAAAAGGAAATATATGAAATAAAAATACTGGGTTGTTATAGTATCGAAGTGTAATAAACAGACTTGGGGAGTTTAATAGAAGATAATAAGACTTTATTCATTATCAAGCATGACTTTGTTCGATGAATCTCGTTGTGCTAAAATAGCAACAAAGATTGGGGGGGGGGGGATTATACAGACAGGGCAACCAATGCCCCCCCCCCTCCCCCTATTATGAATGAGTTTACTTACAATAATCTTTAAAAATGAATTCCCAGATAGGATTCGGTATTTAGTTTTTTCTGTTATCTGCTGCACTATAGGCTCCAGGGAGGGGGGGGGGGGTGGTGTTTTCTGACCCCAGCACCCCCCCCCCCCCCCCACAAAATAAATTACATTATATGGTTACAAAAAAATAGGTGCCCAGTTCACGTTTATCATGCTTTATGTTTCCTGTCTATATAGACCCCATTCTGAGCGCTCGGCAAACCCCTCCCCCAATGAATATGAATAATATTCATGTATTATTATATTATCATATTATTAACTAATTCAAAATTGGCTGGATTCAGATATAATTATACTTTTTTTTGTTATTCCAGTTAATGTACGACAGGGACTACTAGATTTTAAATTGAAAATGTACTTGGCCAAGGGGGGATTTAAATCCCTAAACCCCTCTAAATCCGCTACTGCTGACGTAGCAACCCTCCCCCCCCCCCCCCTCCCCCCTGCCCCTTGTCCCTACTTTTCGCTCCTGACATCTCAGGTAGGTCGACATAGACATTCTTAGGTTCTGCATGTTATAAGCATCATGCAGGTAGCTTTCACAATTTTCCTTCAAATACTTTTTGCTACAAGTTGCCATGGTCACCAGAAAGTGGTGCTTATTCTCCTAGATGGCTTTAGGTAAGTGTTATTTTGCTATAATGTTGTGATCTTTAACCTGTACATTGCAATTATAATTTTTTACAAAACTATATTATGTAATATATGGTTCATGACTTACACAGCAAGATGTATCTAGACATATATATTGTAAGCAAGTAATATTTAATATGAAATCTATCTATCTATCTATCTATCTATCTATCTATCTATCTATCTATCTATCTATCTATCTATCTATCTATCCATCAATCCATCCATCTATCTATCTATCTATCTATCTATCTATCCATCTATCCATCAATCCATCAATCCATCCATCAATCTATCTATTTATCTATCTATCTATCTATCTATTTATCTAGCCATCTATCTAGCCATCTGTATATCTATCTATCTATCCATCTGTAAATCTATCTATCTATCTATCTATCTATCTATCTATCTACCTCTCTATCTATCTATCTATCTAGCCATCTGTATATATATTTATCTATCCATCTGTATATCTATCTATCTATCTATCTATCTATCTATCTATCTATCTATCTGTATAATTATCTATCTATCTAATCTTTATGTAAATGTTTTTGTTAAAACTCTTTATGCACATGAAGATTATCAATAAAAGGCAAGCTGACACCAGTAATGATCTAATAACCTCCTTAAAAAAAAATAAAATAAAAATAAATTAAAAAGAGTAATTATGACAGCTGATAACTTACATCACCACATATACATGGTACAGATTTATGTGCATCATGAAACAATGCATGTAAAGAAATGAATAAATAAATAAATACATTAATGAATATACATGGCCAATTGTGCCACGTGCGTTTTCCATGCGTTTGGATAAACGCATGGAAAACGCATGGTTTTTGCCTCATTATAATTAGCTAAAAACCATGCGTTTTCCATGCGTTTATCCTTCTCATGGAAAACGCACGTGGCACATTTGGCCATGACATAATTTATTATAGATATACAGTGTATACCGACGCCGAAGGCAGTGGGGTATTAGCAACGAGAATCTGAGTTAACTCCCAACTATGAGGGATATAACTAACTTATTGTTTGTTTTGTTTTAATTTGCACTCAGGAGGGAGTTAACTAACATTTTTGGCATGAGGTGTTAAATTGGAGGTGCCTTGTACTCGGTGTCTATGCTAGGGCAAGCAAAGGTCCTAACCCGTGGGGTAATGTGTAATATGGTTTGACAAGATTATTATCACATATTTACTTTACAAATGTGTGTCTCAAAATACACCAATGAATCTAATTGAACCATACAGAATATTTAAGCATTTACATTCCAAGTTGTTTTTTTTTGGTCCGAAAAGTATAGTCTAAAATGCCCAAACTAAAGAATCGAGGGCATGTTAGCTTTTGAGGGAGCTGGTAGGTAAACTTTGGGACACAAGCCACACAAATGTAGGTCCTATCTATCTGTATATTGTCACCATAAGTGTTTATAGAGTGATGTCAAGATGCTAGAAAGTCAACAAAATGTTTAATTTACGCAGTCATTGAACCTGAATGTAACCTAAAAGAGCCAATAGCCCAAGTACAAATAAATATATACATAATTTTTGCCCCTTCTGTCAGTACAATTTCTGTTATGCATGAATAAAATTTTTATTAAAATTAGGCTTTTTAAATTAATACTTTCTGTCCTTCTTTCAACCATATTCAACTTAATTGATGTTGGAATATATGTGCTCCATGTTTTTTTTTCTATTTGCGGCTCCTGGCAGCAGATCTTTTTTCGGCGACATTGATTTTTGCCACGATATTAAGATTTGCCACTTGGAATAAAGTGCAATAAACTCTTATTAGATGGCTGTCGGGAGTGTTATAATGCTCGAATACTGTCAGTGATACAAGCAAATTAGTTTTATAACAAATCATCAACTTGCAATGTGTGATCATGTTTTAGGGGGTGGCGAATATCAATGTCGTGGTGAATTTCAATGTCGTTGAGTGTAAATCTTTATGTTATGGAAATATTCATTATGATTATTCAACAGATACCCATCAAAGACAAAAAAAAAAATCACCATATTGTACACGGTATGTTGGGGAAATATATTGTATTTGTAAGAAAATCTTTCCCAAAAAAAATAAAAAATTTACGATGTTATTCACTTGGATATTATTTTGACAAGTTTGTTTGGTAGTATCATTCATAATAGTTTGGCAGGCTTTTCTAGGGTCCACATTTTTATAATGACAATATTATGTTTCGCACTGTTTCATGCTATGGAAATACACATATGTCTGATGTTGATATTGGTATGCTTATGTAATTTTTTACTATTATTATTATTATTATATATAGTTACTAAAATAGACAATATAACTAGATATACAATCTGTACAAATGTAAATACCCACTCCTGCTGCTTATTTGTATTCAGTATTAATCTTCTATGGTGCATTGATTCCTGCTAATTGCCCTGATGGTGCCTTGTTTTATTCATATGATTATAATTATCATATAGATGTTTTTAATATGTAACTAAATTATGTTCATTTAGATTGTTCTTTTATTTTACATATCATTATATGTATGTATATTTGTATTTTTTTATCATTGTATTTTATTTTTTTAGGACACATATCTTTTTGATGCTATGCGGTCAATAAAATTCTATATATTTATATATATATAATATGCACTTGGTTACATAGTTCTGTCTGTTGGCTATATAGTCATGCTCTGGTGGTTCAATACTTCTGCAAATCCATGAATAAACTTGACTGTAATGGATATGAAATTGTTACGCCCATTGACAATCTAAAAATGCAACTAAGTCACCGGTTTCTAAAGCTGATGAAAACTGTGTCTGCAAGCAGCAATAGAAAGACAAAGTGGATCACTATGAATAGATCAAAAACCGGCACTGTCCAAAAAAACATAAAGTATCTGTCACAAACATGGAATATCACCAGTGAAAAGATCATTTACAGTGAAGCAAGACTGAAAAATGATCTCTCAGTACAATCTGAGCATCAGAAGAGAGCTGCAGCAATCATAGACTTTTTAGATATGATGGTCGATAGTAAAGATGATGATATAGGCAATATAGATTTTATTTTAACATATCTTTGTACTTATTAAATGTACTATTATATTATAATTAAATTCTTATTTAAATGTGTTATATATTACAATTTAAATTATGTACTCTGTACCTGGTGTGTACGAAATAAAATAATACATATTACAGCTAAATTCATAGAGTCGGAAACCAATTTCATTGACTTGGAAGCAGCTAAACTCCAGATGACGTCATGCGAATCCAGGACTCTCATTGGCTGAGGAATGCTTTAACCAATGACAGTCCTGGATTCACATGACGTCATCTGGAGTTCCAAATCCAAGAGCAATATTGGTTTCCAACTCAACGAAATTGGCTGTAACATAAGTACTGTGTGAATGTTTCGAATAATGTTACCGAAAATTATTGCCAGAATTTATTGTCAAAACATACAATATTGAAAGATACATCATTACGTGGTAATAGTGTATGTATTTGAAAGGAAAATTGCAGCAATATCTCAAATATTCCCCCAAATATACCAGAATATATCTTCGCAACATTTTGTGATATATTTACACTAGACTGTGACATTGCAAAAACATGATTATCAAAAAGTGCAAACGGTTCTTCAAGTACAGTTAGTTTCACAAAATACGGTCGACTCTAGCTGTCTGTAGCGACCTGTACTGGCTGTGGTCTAACAATGCTAAAGCCAGCTGCTTCTGTCCACTTCTATGGCTAATAATCGTATTAAATCTCTCACGAGATAAATATAAACCATGGTAAATGTAAGAAATTAATCGAATATATCATAAATAAGTACTTTTAGATCCGAGTTTGAGTAGCCAGCTATGACAGCTTTGTCTAGTTTCAATTGGACGGTTCGATTTTAATGAAACTAACTATTTATCTTTTATAATATTATTTCAGATATGACTATCCATTGGAGAACCAACCTGGATTTCAGAAAATTATAGAAAATGGAGTTAAAGCAAAAAGCTTCAAACCAGTCTTTCCTTCACTGTCCTTCACTAATTACTACTCCATAGCAACAGGTTTATTTATTTTAACTATTTATTTGATATATATATAAGAGCTTGAAACATTTCTGTACAGCTACCACCATTTTTTTGGACACAACATTTATGCCTTTGCCTAAGAAACGTTGATTTCTCTGGACAGTTGGGGGTATTCAGGCTTACGTACTTCAGTCTGTCTCACCATCGCCTGTACAAGTGGCGGCAGTTAACACGCGGAAAATTGTCAAGAGATAAATTAAATGGTGGATGATGAATGCCAAACTCTTTTTATTTTTGATAATGTGATATGAAGTGTAAATCTGTTCAATATGAATGTACAAAAGTGTGCAGAAAAAAGGAATTTTATTTGTGAATATCAGGGGGGCCCCGGGGGGATGATTGCACTGATAATAGCCCCCTTCCCAAAAAAGGTTTTTTTTTTTACAAAAGAGTGTTGCTTGGCAAATACTGGTACATAGTTTTTTTTAATGAAAGCTTTAAAATGTTCACATTTTTGCAAAAATAATTTTTTAAGCGTTTTTATAATAAAGGGCACAAATAGCTGTATTGAGCACAATTTCTATACTTGAAATTCAAGTTGAAATCTCATTAAGCAGAACAAGATAAGAACAAGTTAGCCAACTGTATCTAATAAGTTAGCCAGCTTCAGTGCTGGCTATGTTTGGGGGGGGGGGGGGTAAAAGATCCCTCCCATTGGGTAAATGTGTAGTATGTTGAGGACTCCAAGCAGCCTTATCATCTCATCATTACATTTTAGGCATTAAGGTCTGGCAGTTGGTCATACGAGCTGATTGAGTATCACTGAGACAGAAATCACTCACAAATATTAAATTTATTGTGTCATAAGGAGGGCGGGGGCCTAGCTCAGAGGTAGCGCTCTGGGCTTCCAACCGCTGGATCCCGGGTTCGTACACAATCAATGCACCTGACATATAATTCTAACTGACATGCATGTACATCCTTTGCCTAGGGCAAGTGTAATGAGGAGTGTACAGCTTGGTCATGTCATACTGTAATATGACAACTAATTAGCCCAACTGGTGCAGAAATATAGGACGTAAAGCCCTAATCACCCACCCATTGTGTCATAAGGTCCTCCCCAGATAAAATGCCAGATAGGATCAATATTAGCACGATGTTGGCAATGTTGATTCAATGTTGTACTGACGGCCGCCGATATAGAAACTACTCTGACCCAATTTGGAATGCGGTTGAGACGTGTGGGTGGATTAGGGCTTTAAGTTCTGTATTTCTGCACCTGATGGGCTAATCAGGCCAGGCAGGGACCATGGCAATAAGACAATGCATGAAACAGACATCCAACTTAGGCTCGACCGGGAATTGAACCCGGTGTAAAAGTCCATCCATTAAGACTCCATTTAATGGCATTTGCAAGGCCAAGTTGCTTAACTCCAAGCAAGCAGCATAAAGTCAATATGACTTGACAATGTAGACTTTCAACTGAGTCATCCTCTCAGCATAAAACAAGACAAGTTCTTCCAGTTCCAATATGTGTAGAGTTCCAAAGTGCAGTAAGCGCTATAAGCACAAGTAGTAACACAAAAAGTAGTTTGGGTAAATGTGTAGTATGTTGAGGACTCCAAGCAGCCTTATCATCTCATATGATGAGGACACACACAACTGCATTTAAGTCACACATGAGCAGAGGCCTGCATAGGGCAGGTGCAATGAAGTGCAAACAATATTGCACCTGGCATGTGCTTGTATAATATAAACATTAAACAACAAGCAAAGTGTATAAGGCTAAGCAATTGCTAGAGCAGACAAAAACGCTCAAGGCAAGTGTAATGAAGAGTGTACATAATAATTGTATCTGACATGTATATACATCCTTTGCTCAAGGTAAGTGTAATGAGGAGTGTACACAATCAATGTACCTAACATATAATTCTACCTGACATGTATGTACATCCTTTGCCTAGGGCAAGTGTAATGGGGAGTGTACCTAATAATTGTGCCTGACCTGTGTATACATCCTTTGCTTAAGGCAAGTGTAACGAGGAGTACACAATCAATGCACCTGACATATAATTCTAACTGACATGCATGTACATCCTTTGCCTAGGGCAAGTGTAACGAGGAGTGTACAGCTTGGTCATGTCATACTGTAATATGACAACTAATAAGTGGCTGCAAGGGGCAGCACTTTACACCGGAACCCAGTGGTTGGAAGTCCAACGCGCTACCACTGAGCTAGGCCCCACCCGCTGTCTTGTTGAGTAACACTGACACAATACAATAAACATTCAACCCTCATTTATCCGCACATCTTCCTCCCCCAGTTAACTGTGCGGATACACGAGGGAACCAGACACTGAATATATATAAATGCACTAAGTAGACTTGTTCCCAGCAACTGTGTGCGGATAGTGAGGGAACCGGATAAGTGAGTCCCGGATAAATGAGGGTTGACTGTATATTAAAATATTGTGATTAGCTTTCCTGTCATGAGGTCCTTCCCAGATAGTGTGCCATGTTAACTTGACATGGGCTGAGCGTTTATCCAAACCTCAAATTCTTTGGTTTATTATATATGATCACATTTTTAAGTATGTTCAGATTATTAGATAGTTAGTTTTAAATTCAATCATTAGCATATATCTCATACTTAGTATATTATTTTTCTAGGTCTCTATCCAGAATCTCATGGGATCATTCACAACTACATCTATGACCCAAAGGAGGACAAGGAATTTCTCATCGGTTCTCGAGAAAGTGATTTTGAATCCTTTTGGTGGAAAGATGGTGAACCAGTTTGGATTTCTGCAGAAAAAATGGTAACATAATCGTCATCACCATCATTGATCATCATCGTCAAATCTTTATTGACATTTTGACTAACTTCTTAGACTGTTTGACTTAATGTATGACTGACCCCCACATAGCAATATTGGACTAACAAGTTGGTTAGCTTTACCGAAGCAATATCACGTATTTCATTGGTCCTAATAACTTACCTCTTAGTCACCTTACTGATATATGATTAAGGCTTATTATACCCAAAGTAGACCCTTTTCTATTGTTCTTTGCTGGGATATAACTGGCCAGTTTGGCATGTTATCTCCCGGCTTTGGAGCAGTAATATCATTCATGAACAACTGCTAACATAGGGATTAGCAAAACACACAAACAACGTGAAACAAGGTAAATGGTTCAATCACAACAAATCCCGACCTAGTACACAACAAAGAGTAAATCCTCTTTAGGATTGTTTGCCTTAGAATTTGTTGTTTCTTGTTTGCTGTTGTTGTTGCATAGTTTCAACCATATCACAATCTTCGCAAAATCAAATCATCCATGAAAATAGTTTTACAATTACAGCTAAAATATGGCATTATAAATTGCGAAAAAGCCACTATTGAATGCGCATTGGGTATAAGTCAGTTATACACCTTATACTCAGGATATTACATTCCAACGTGGGCAGTTAAATCCCTCGGCTTCGCCTCGGGATATAACTGCTTGGAATGTTATATCCCTTGTAATGGTGTATAACTATTACCTAACTCGTTACATGTAGGGCTTACTAACTCATTACATGTATGAAAGTATGAAACGAGTTATTTTGTCCAGGTGTACGAGGCACAGTTAGTTTCATAAAATATGGTCGACCCTAGCTGTCTGTAGTGACCTGTACCACTGTGGTCTAAACATGCTGCTTCTGTCCACTTCTGCAGCTAATAATCGGCTTACATCTATCACCAGATAAATATAAACCTTGGTAAATGTAAGAAATTTATCGAATATATCATAAATATGTACTTTTAGATCCGGATTTGAGTAGCCAGCTATGACATCTTTGTCTAGTTTCAATTTGTTTTTAATGAAACTAACTGTATGTATACCTTGTCAACATTCTAGATAGATTACCAGAACAGGTGAATATTGTTTCAAACTTAACGTTAGATGTCGGCACCCAACGTCACTCTGATATCTAGTCTTTGTGCCTTGCTAGCTCAGTGGTAGCATGCTGGGCTTCCAACTTCCAACCACTGGTCCCGGGTTCGGTTCCTGGTTGAGCCTAGTTGGATGGCTGTTTCATCCTTCATCCACAGGCATTTGCCATCATTAGAACTGAGCAAGTTATAGCATACAATAAGACCAAGGCAACTGACTCAAGAACAGCTTTACTCCCGCTGCGCAACTGCCTTCAAAGATGAGGCCAATTTCAGTGAAAAACATCATGTCACACCTCAAAAAGGGCAATATCATACACAAATATAATTTTCCTTCTCACTCTAAGTGATAACTTTTATTATTTATGGGCAGTTACCACTTATTTTTGGGAAATTCCTTGCCTGTTCACTGGAATGTTCAATTCTCATCTCTAGTGGCAGCTATTTGCATATTTCACCATCTACACACATGATGGTGCTTACATACATAAAAATGTGCCTGAATGGTTAAGACATCCACCAGTTCCACATTGGACAGCTCACTCGAAGGCCCCAGGTTCCAAGCCCTCTTCATGAGCAACATCCCAGCTGGATGTCAACAGCATGAGATGTTACATTGGAGGTGTCTTGACTGTCTTCTACTCGGTCTATGCTAGGGCAAGAAAAAGACCCCACTCATGGCGTAAATGTGTACATGGTGTGGATTTTATCATCTCATCATTATGTCTACCTCTGGGAATTGGTAATATAAGCTGGCTAAAGTTCAAACCATTAGAGATTGAGACATGTATTGCATTTCTGAACAATACTATTCTGGATACTGTACCATGTAAATGCTCGTCTATTTACACTGTAATTGCATCGAGACACTTTCATATCGTGAACACCACGAATACATTATGGAAATTAGTTGGTTGCATGTGCATATTCAGCCAATTAACTTCTAACTTTGCACCTTCGTATAGATTACCATGATCAATTAAGTCATGAGGGGGCAAAGAAATTAGTGTTTTAAATTGTGAACGTTTCTGTAAGGAGACTACAAAACATGGAAGAAAAAATGTAGTGATTTCGTGTATTGCCTCCAAGCTCCTGATTTGAAGCTAAATCAGCTTATAGGCTCGGATTCCACACCATGTTACACATTTTCACAATCAAAGACACTGAGTACAAAGCACCACCAATTTTACATCTCTTGCAAATGGCATCCAGCCTGTCTATAAGTTGACTGTCTGCGCCATCTATATAGTCTTTAATTGGTGGGCGAGCAGCGCGAGCGTCAACAGATTCTCATTTAGAGCAACTCACCAAATCTCTCACACAACTTACCCAGACAGTTTTGACCTATGGTTCTTGATTTGATTGTTCATTATAATTAAAAGTATACACAACCGCCGAAATTAGGATATTATACGCTCTTATAAAAGCAATCTAGAGCGGCGAACGTTGAACTAATTTGTTCGATCAGCAATATGTTGCACGTGCATAGCGATACCGTAAATCTAGGTCACCTGAGTTTCCAGGGCCCCTGTGAAGGGACCCTGAGAAGGGTCCCCCGAGCAGAGACAGACATCCCAGCTGAAATGTAGCTCATGAAGAGTGCGATAGGCTGGGGATCAAATCGGGGAACTTCAGAAAACCGGCAAATGTCTCAACCAAAAAGTAACCCAGTATTATGTTAGACTTAGCATTCTAATGCTTTCAAAACAGTAAATATTAACTGTGAAATTTCATTGATTCAGGGGAAGAAATCAGTCATGTACTACTGGCCAGGCTGTGAAGCTCGGATACAGAATAGACTCCCCACAATATGTGTAAAATACAGCGGGGTCCCTTCTCTTCCAAATTTGGCTTATGCCGTTGATGAGACTGTCAAAGGACTTGCTGGTGATGCAGATTTTGCTGGTATGGATTATTTTTTCTCATAATTACTGTGCTAATACACAAAACGAAAGAGAACCATTGATAAGGAGCTATCAAGACAGGGATGAAAATATAGGAAATATTAAAGTTATTTGCAAAACAATTGAAAAGGTTTAAATCATTTCGAAACCATTTCGTTTTATGATATAAACCAATTGTTTTTACACTTTGGGCTATGATTTTCGTGAACAGGCCCCAAATATTGAGATGCCTATTGTTTTCACTGTTTTATAGCATTAAAAGTATTTTGTTTAATTCATTATTAGCAACCTATTGTGAACAAATTGACAAGCAATGGCTCCCTCTGTTAATATAAAGTTACCCATTTATTTTACACTGTTAGATATTAAAAATAAACTATTGCTTGTGTTTATTTCTTAGCAATTTATTACGAATACATTGACAAACACGGGCACCAGCATGGACCGGGCAGTTCAGCCGTTCTTCAGGACATTACAGAAATTGGCAATGAGATTCAAAGATTGTTGGCTGCCTTGGAGACTACAAATATGGCTGATGGAAGTGGAAAACTGAGCAGTGTTACAAACATAATCATAGGTAAATCACAAGGAATGGATACCGTATACACTAGGGCTGTACACCTTTATCTTTAAAACGATACGATACGTATCACGGCACAGTAGAACCGATACGATACGTATCATGGTACAGTAAAACCGATACGATACGTATCATGGTACAGTAGAACCGATACGATACGTATCATGGTACAGTAGAACCGATACGTATCATGATACGTATCATTAAAATATATCAAATGGGAAAATCACTAAAAGCCTATTATGATTAAAAGTAGACAATTTAATTTAATGAACACATTTTATTAAATAACTCCAGATTGTTGTGTTATGTCAGTGTAATTAACAGTCAGCTGACATTTCTTCTTCAAACTAGCCAAAACATCTGGGTAGCGGGTGATTTGCATGGTCAAAAACCCCGCTCTGCATATCGTTTAATTGTCTAGTTATTATGAATAACGATCACCATTGTGATGTCATTACTGTGATATCATTTGAGGCAATGGTGACGTCATCATAGGTCAATTGTGATGTCATAAACCCAGAATGCCTTGCACAGTAAAATAAAAATGGTGGCATCAAGATGAGAGCTATTTTCTGTCAGAAACTGGTTGAACTAGCTGGAGGTAATTTATTGTACGTAATTTTCAAATCTAACTCTTCAGTTTTTTCATAATACACGAAAGAATATAAATCAGTATTTTATGAGGGCATCCATCCAGCATTTGTTCATAAATTGAGCTCCCACAAATTTAAATGGGCTTATCGGCTCGTCTCTCAGCTTGAGCGCAAGACGAGAACATTGTCAAGGCGACACTGGGCTTACGTTAAACCAATGTGATATTTTATCCGGAATTTGTCCTAATAGCGAAGAATAATTTGTTTACCACAAGCCAAGTGTGTTAATAATTCACAAACACTTGACAATAAGTTAAAGTTGCTTTTGGATCTAGTTTCAGACCATGGAATGGCCAAAAGCGAGAATCACCAACATGTTGTCATGGGAAATTTGATTGACAGAAATAATCTTCAGAGGGCGCTACCATCCAATTGGCATGACACTGTAGTTCAGTTATGGCCGAAAGAGGGCCAACTGGAGTCGGTATGTATAAAGTTTTGCATTCTTCATATATGGGCTGCACTAAAAAAACTTTAAAATCGCACCCATGCTCCTACCAAACATTATGAAAATGATGGAATCAATATATAATCAATTTAACAGTTGTTCAGCCTATCAGGCATGGCGATTCATCAAAATACGTGCCCACTTAGCGTCGAGAAAGTGTTTCTATGCATTTTTCTTCAAACCACAAGGTTTTGTGTAGTGTGTAATCATTGAATTCTTTTTGAAGATGTACCAAGCTCTGTCCAATACTGAAGGGCTAACTCCTTACAAGAGATCAGATTTACCTGCGAGATGGCACTTCAAAGACAATGACCGTGTGCCACCCATAACTGTTGTGGCGGAGGATCATTATTCGTTGCTCTCGGTAAGTTTGATTTAAATATAGACTAGAGCTTTATGTCCTGTATTTCTGCACCTGATGGACTAATATAGACAGGCAGCAACCATGGGAATGAGATGATGGATCAAACAGCCATCCAACTTAATTGGGCTCGATCTGGAATTAAACCCAATGGTTGGAAGTCCAGCGCGCTACCATTAAATATAGACTAGGAGTCATAGAATTTAGTATCAAATTCAAAAGCGATTATGAGATAGCATGTTGACATCGGACCGACATTTAGTTGATGTTGGCCAATGCCGGGCAACATCGAACCACATTGAACATTAAACTGAAAAATCTCACCAGTTTTCATGAGTATTGACAAACAAGAATGCTTTAAGTTTAATGTGCCTCAATCAAAGTATTTTGTTTTTCCAGCCAACGTTTGATGGTGATCTATCTCAGCACGAGTGGTCTAATGGAATGCATGGCTATGATAATGACTTCAAAGATATGGGTGGCCTATTCATAGCAACAGGACCTGGTGAGTAAGATATATGTACAGTACCTGTCAATGAAGTTTGTGCATTAACAAAGTTACGGGCAATTATAACAACATTCAGTAGTGGATCTAAAACATTCTGACTGACAAGAAAAAAATATTATCACTCGCAATTTCTTAGATATCAACTTTGTAGCTTTATGTATTCACTTATGCTAAGACAGACTGTGATCTATAGCAACAAGAGTATTGACTGATGTTTATTGATATCTTTAGCATTTAAATCTGGCTTGGAGACTTCGGAACTTGAAAGCATAGAGATCTACCAAATAATGTGCGCCATATTAGAAGTGCCGGCAGCGCCACACAACGGAACTTGGAAAAATGTTGAAGACATCATGGAAACTAATAATGCTAATTTCATGCAGACCAGCATTATATTGCTTCTACTTCTAGCAGTTATGTACCTTTTTAGGTGAATAAACATCCTGAAATGTTAGTATTTCCTCGATAGCATTCCAAATTATCATATGATTATGTTGGATATTTTCGGTGCCACCTCATATCAACATTACCAAGGTTTTGCTGATATTATCCCGATTTGGAATTCTATCCGGGTTCAATTTGCATAAGACTGGCGCAATGGATTGTGGGGAATTGTGGGGTTCTAGAGCTCCACACCTATTGTTTTGTAATCATTATCTATAGGTATTCCCTGGAATAACATCCTCCGACGGCTCGGGATGATAAAATATCCAAAAATTGGTAGTGCTTGCATGAGCCTCATTTTTGATTTCTTTATAAATATCTACTTTTGGTTGAACATTCTCTAAAACCCAGTTCACACCTTCACGATTATGGCGCTGAAAGATCACGATCTCAAAATGGTCGTCATTCTTGGTCTGATGACCTCAATTAACATCAATTATGACCTTACTAGGAAGAGCTACAACCAAATTAAGACATAACTAGGAACTGCTACGGTGTGCCTACGTTTACATGAATAGCGCTACGACTTTATTCAAATATCTAAGGTGCCACATAACGTACTACTAGTGATCGTAGCAAAATATCAAGGTCAGTTACGTAGCAAGGCGATGAATAACGATGCAATCTACGACTACGTACGACATCCTACGATGATCTACGATGGACCTCCTAACTCGTAAATACAATGTATGTGTGATAAATCAGTATTAACGGACAAGTGAAACTATTGTACTCCAGGATAGGTAAAATATAGGTATCAAACATTCGAAGAGATAGCATGGGATCGATTTGTCAATAAAATCTATATATATATTAATCTTGGCCGCCAGGAGCGCCACCGTATGTACGTGGATCACCACGCCATCTGGTGTAAATGCAATAAAGGAGTTCTATCATGGCAAGAAATGTGTTGGGTGCTTCTGTGAACTGGGACCTTAGACTAGTGTTTTGTTAAGATCAACTTATGAAGTGTATGATTGCCATTTGTATAAATCTATTAAGACCATTTCATGGTTATTAGACCAGGGAATTTCAGTTTCTATTATATTTGTCAGTTTAGTTTTTCATTGTACATACATTGAGTTAATACAGTTTATATATATATTATTACCTATCATGTATGGTTAATTTTTTTTTCCACAATAAAAAACTGCAAAAAAACCATTCATAAAACTTGTTTATTATGCTTTTTATTTTCTGAGATCATTTTTCCTTCAATAAATTTTTTGTACTTTATTTGACTGTATATTTGTTAACTGAGTTTACTTGTTGCCTTACTATTTTTGTTTTTTTTTTTGCATGAAGAGAGAATTAATACAAACACATAAAAAAGGTTTTGCTGCTTTTACATAAAGGCAGAATATTAAGAAACATTAAATAAAAATAAATGTTCTTAAAAACTTATTGTCTTTTAAACAACACTAAATATGGATAATTTGTTTAAGTTTTTTGTTTGGAAGTTTTCACATAATATCAATATTTATCTGAATTTTATGTTTATTATAATAGAAAAAAAAGAAGATAAAATGCATAATGTATGACTGTGTTTTTTTTAAAATTTATCTGTATTTAGACTCTTAGTAGTGCATATCTCTTTTTAAATAAAATCTGACTTCTGAGACATTTTAACATGCCTGAAATTTTATACCAATTAAACGTATTACAATTTTGACCAATTTCCCTGCAGCTTAGCATAGTATCAAAATTAACCAATGAAAAGAAGCGAACCATATCAGCCCATGAGTGACATCCATGGTCTGAGATTTCTGGGCATTATTTTAGAACAATCTGATAACAAGACAAACATATGGAGACTATATTTTTATTGGGGACATAGAAAAAACACAAACTGAAGTCTTATATGTGGTATGCATGTAAGTAAGTAAGTAAGCGAGTAAGTAAATGAGTAAGTAAGTGAGTAAGTATGTAAGTAAGTAGTATTGTATTGGGTAAGGGTGTAAATAATTATGTAACAATGGATGAACGTATCTATCTATCTATCTATTTATCTGCCTGTCTATCTGTCAATCTATATGTTTGTCTGTCTGTCTGTCCAGCTGCCTGCCTTTTTGCCTATCTATCTCTCTCTGTCTGCCTGCCTGCCTGCCTGCCTGCCTGCCTGCCTATCTATCTATCTATCTATCTATCTATCTATCTATCTGTCACGCTGTCTATCTGTCTATATTTCTATATGTCTATGTCTGTCTATCTATCTGTCTGTATGTATGTATCTATCTATCTGTCTTTTTATCTATCTATCTATCTATCTATCTATCTATCTATCTATCTATCTGTCTATCTATCTGTCTATCTATTTCAGAAAATGAAGCTTTGGCTCAAATTACTCACTTTTTGCATAGTAGGACTATGTTCTGTGGTGGCTGACAGAAACCACAAGGTCATACTGATGCTACTGGATGGATTCAGGTTGGTCTCAAAAGTGAGATTGACAGATAAGTATAGACGCATAAATGAATAAATAACTGACACTATGAAAGAAAAGAAAAGAAAGAAAAAGTAGATAGAAAAATGAAAGAAAAAATTGAAAAAAAGGAAGAGTATAAGAAAAGAAAGAAAAAACGAATGACAGAAAGAATGAAAGAAAATTCTTCTTTTCTTCCAGACATGACTATGTCATGGATGACATGACAGGGTTCCAGAGGGTCATAGAAGGAGGAGTGAAGGCTGAGAGATTGATCCCTTCTTTTCCTTCAGTCTCATTCACCAATTACTACACCATTGCAACAGGTGAGGGCATTTATTAATAAGAATAATTTGCATCATATCATAGGAACTGCGCAATCAAAGCTGCTCATATCAGGCTGGCAAAAACTGATTGAAAAATAAAGTGGAATATGAAATAGTTGAAGAAATTAATACTTCCATTTTTATTTCTGAAAATTGTTAATGTAGTGTTTTAGTTGTAGCAATAAAAAATAAAAGCTTAAAATGTCGTTTTTTTAAATTAAATTAAATTAAATTTATGCATCAAATGGAAAAATATTTAAAATAATTATGAAAAAGATGAAAAATTTACCAATATCACAATGAAAATCAAGGAAATGTGGGGTCTATACCCTACCATATAGTAGTCTGGCATAGTATCTGCGATAGACAAAGAAAAGTTTTATCTCATGTCACTCGATTTGGCAGCTGCCAGAACAGCTTCCTTAAATGCCTCTGGATCGACATTGATATCACACAGCTTCCCAGCAGTGTGCATCCGTTTTTTAGCCTGATCGTAATTTCGTTCATCCTTCACAATTTGTGTGGCTGTTTGAAAAGGTATTTTCCTGTTGACACTTATAAGGTCTTTCACTAGCATACTAGGCCCTTTTGGGTTCACAATGCAAGTCACGTTGGATAACTGGACAAAGTTCAAAGGTCTGATTATTCCACGTTCTTCACAGCCATAACCTGCAATAAAAAATCATACAAAAGTAAACTAATGATTTTATTCACTAATCACAAGCTGAAACTTGTTTTGCTAATTATGTTGATAGTAAAAACTTCTACAAAGCTGTGTCATATTAGCAGCTACTTATCTTTGGACCAGTAACATTGATACTGTGTGACAATGCAATACCAAATTTTAAACTTTTGAAAATATGCCAAAAGCTGGGCTCCGGAAGTTAATCCACATACCAATCATTTGTACAATGGTGGTGGTGGTGGTGGATTAGGGCTTTACGTCCTGTATTTCTGCACCTGATGGGCTAATTAGGACAGGTAGGGACCATGGCAATGAGACGAAGGATGAAACAGCCATCCAACTTGAGCTCAACTGGGAAATGAACCCGGGACCCAGTGGTTGAATCATTTGTACAACCAGCCTTTATCATTGATGTGACATCATTGCAGCGGGTTATAATAATTATGTCATAATGATCAAACGTACTGAAATTGAGGTGATGTGTCTATGCGCTAATAAATTGGCTAAGCACTGCATATCATCACTGAAAATTGCTTGATGCATCTCTGGTTTAGAAAGGGAAACCCCCGTATATTTATTCAGACATGACGTCACAGATACAGAATTTACCTTCGGTAAATGAAACGGCACTATATTGCAGTCACCTCACAGCCCAGCGACCTAATTATGTGCAAATTTTGCTCGTTTACTCATAGTGAATTAATCAATTTCTCTTGTAGTCCTAAACTAAAATAATATGAATTTATTTCTCCTGTATATGTAAGAGAAAATTTATTAAGTCTATGCTCAGCCTATCGACTACATAGTTAACCAATCATTTTGCTTAACTCAGTAAACTGGCAAAGAATGTCCATAATTAGGTTGCTGCGCTGATAGCTGACAGCACACAGTGTAAGGTATGAATATACTTTGTCAAATTGGTATTGCTTGCTGTCTGAGTGCAGGAATCTGTCAGCCATTACATTCATCAAACTTCACAGAACACAATAATTAGCTTGAGCTTTCCACAAGACTGAAGGACACTCAGCTTGCCAGAAATACGGATGGTATCTGGTTTCTCTTTGAAGGTCCACTACCATCCTGAGTCGCTCAGAGGCCTTCTCCTGGGCAGGAGAGTTAACACCTGCTTGTTATTGATATTCTGTGAAGTTTATTGATCAGATCACGTTCTAATGCCTGTGCTAAAATGCTGACAAAAATATGACACTTTTAACTTACAAACATAAGATATTCTCTTGATAGGAATAAACCAAATCTTGACTTACTCCCATCGAGCGTAAAGAAGAACTGCCATGCTTTTTGCGGCCAAGCAATTTCTATCACTCCTGAGTAGTTCTTCATGAAAAATGCCCACTGTAAGCCAGCACCCGTCACTCCAACTAGAATTTTGGTGCAATGAATTAGCTGAGCCTGTTCTTTCAATGTCAATGTTTCCAAATGCACCACTTCCGTGTGATATCCAAGAGCTTCTCCGATTATCTTTAATTGGTCTGTGTTCAAAATCCTTCTGTACGATCTTCTGTTTACTATTGTGAGTACATTTTGATTGTTACATAATGAATCAGATACTCCAATTTCCTTTTTGAAGTATTCAATAGCCATAAGACCTTTGTCTTCATGATATGCTTTGGTGAAAACAGCATTTTTGTAGCACACTTCATGAGGGAGAGGCTTGTCACTAAATGCGCTGAGTTCGTCCTTGTTTCTCACAGACAAAATATCTCTGAAATACTGGTATCTGTTGATATCAAGAGGAATGTAATCTTTTTCCACGCAATGAGCATATGGTTTGGGATAGATGACAATATTATGAGCATCTTCATGCAACTGATTGGTCGATATTATCATCCAGTATAACGGGAAATATATTTGCTTTGTGAAATGGAAAAAGTTCATTGCTTCAAAACGAGTGTAATTTGCTAAAAAGTATGCGGTTTGATTTGATATTACTTCATATGACGAAGGGCGTTGTGATTCTGGTTTAAATTTCAATTTAAATGCACCAAATATTTCCAGCTTGGATGTATTTACTTCAGGACCAAAATCTTGGTAAATTGTTATTGACTTCAATTTATGTTTACAATGTCTGCTTGGAAACATATAGGGTTCGTTTTTTCCGGTATACCAAGTTGGCCCCTTTTTCGATTTATTTAGTTCTTTTGGTGGTTGTTTTTTGTAAGTCAAACACACCATGTGAAAGTTAATAGTTCTGTTGCTTTCGAGGTCTCTAAATTCATGCAAGTCTTCATGCGAGTCGCGGGTATGAGAAGTCTGATAAATGCTTCTGGTCAAATTGTTTGTAAGAAACAGGAATGCTCCAATTAAAATGCTCAAGATGATGAGGTACACAAAAAATTTTGTCAAAATTCGCCATCCATAAAAATTCACTGCCATGGTATTTCTGAAAAAAAGATTTATGATCAAATTTGAGAAAATTAGAGAATAATGTTATACAAATATGATTATATCGGATGGTGAGGATACTAATATTGCGATGTCATACAGATATAATTATAGAGGATGTTATATATAAAGATATAGATAGAGGATGGTGAGGAGACTAAATTAAATATGGTAATGTTATTTATACACATATACTTATGGAGGATGGTGAGGAGACTAATATTGTATTATTTTCAGGTCCCTAAAAGTTGTACCAGTCAATAATTATAAGTCCAGAATGAGCAATGACAGGTAATTGTTTTGAGGGGGAGGGGGGGAGGTTCCATGACCATATAAATTATATAATACATAATTCTTGAAATAAAGGAAAACATGAAATGTTCTTTTTTTGTTTAGACCCCTCATAAAAAAGACACTACAATTTATCCTACATGATTTAGATTTTGCAAAATTCGTATGTAATAAATTATTAAACTATCACTTTTCATTACATGCTTTTTTCATAATGGAAAATCTGAACACAGTGCTAAAATTTGTGTTACTTCTTACATTTCCTAACTTAGTATTTCATATATACCTTAAAATGACAGCCATAAAATGTTAAAGAATTCAAGTTCCTCTACCCAGATAGCATTCCAAATCGTATCGACGTCGGTGCGATGTCAGCAACGTCGAAACGATGTAGAAACGACACTGGCCCGATTTGGAATGTTATCTGGGTATAATCGTCATGCGAAATATGTTATGCTAAAACCACTATGACAAATGCATTGACTATTAAGATCGAGAGGACGCTAAGTTCAAAAGTATTTATCAATATTCAACATCAGCAAAATTTTGGTCATAACAATAAAAAAACGAGAAAAAAAGTCAATTGATATCAAATGATGCATTTGAATTATTCATCATTACCTGGTCTTAAATACAAAATATGGTATAATGTCTAGATTCTGAGGGTTTTGTTGCAGCGCAGTCTATGTTTTACGTTTTGTACAGATACCTGTTATATTGAAAAATGTACATGGTATTTATCTCAATTAAGCAAAACATCACTATGAAGACCACCATTATGATAATATAAAATAATAAATATTTTTTATTAAATTGTAACTATACAGTTAAATTGCTACATATACAAAAATTGATGATTAAATAAATATAAAATACATGTCATACACTTTATACACTTAAAAGATAAAAGCCTAGACATGAAGTTAAAAGTAAAATTTAATTAGCTATAAAATTTTATTACATTACTATAAATAAAAACAATGAGTTTTATGCTGGTTATTGATGTTTAAAAAGTTCATTAATACAAAAAGGGATAAAACTGGCTTTAAATCTATTGGTGCGACACAAGGGTGATTTAAAATCTTTGTATACCATTGATGAAAACAATTGGTGTTATCAAAATTACCGGATAGTTTCCTTTTTTTTCGACAATATTTTTCCTTCTGGTCAATGACCCATCTTGGCCATTTGTCATGTTCCACAGAGGAAAATTTCTCAAAAGTTAATCGAAATGTCTGTAACTGTTTGATTAACAAGTTTAGATGCATTCTTATTATTAATTTTTATATATTCTAAAAAGCAATTTCTGAATATGTTATCTTAAATACCTGTTCATCGTTCTCAATAAATGACAAGGATGGCCTTTAATGATCATAGTCCATTATGTTAAACTTAAAACGTATAGTCAATCCACACTGCTCCAGTGGAATAAATAGATTGTGTGACCTTAAGAAATAAATAAATAGGCCCAAAGAACGACCTGACCCTGACCTGAACCCTGATCATTCAACCATAGAATGCATTCAGGTATTAATGTTATGTCCTCCTATTCAAAGTACTGGGGTTAAAAATGGTGCATAGAACACAACTCATATATCTTATGTTATTGTTCAGTGTTTATAAATATTACATAAAATCTAACTTATATCTACTGTTAGGCCTATTGTTTAGTATTTATAAGCAACACATCTGCTAGCTGTCTGCCAGAAGTTATCACTTATAGTGCATAGCAGAAATGTGGTTAAATTGGCGAACAGTGCAATAGTTTTGTGGTTGTATTTCTCACAACATGTCTCATACAGTGAGTTTCATAAATATGATCGACTCTAGACAGCTGTGGCAGCCTATGCCAGCCACTTCTGTCTACTCCTAGCTTATAGTTGGCTTAAACCTACCTTCCACCACAGGCGTTTTCCATCATGGCAGCCCTTAGCAAGTTAGTATACTGTAAGACCAAGGCTACTGACTTTGTCAAGAACAGCTTTTACTCCCCCTGCATAACTACCTTCAATGATGGGGCTAGTTTCAGTCAATAATATCATATTACACATCAAAAATGGCTATATTATACACAAAAATAATTTTCGTTCTTATTCTAAGTGATAACTTCCATTATTTATGGATATTTACCACTTGTATACAAGGAATTCCTTGCCTGTACGCTGGGAAATGTTCAATTCTCATCTCTAATGCCAGATTTGCATATTTCACAATCTGCACACATGATGGTGCTTCCTGATTGGCCAATATCTCCCAAGCACAGTCTGCTGTCAGCTTTAAGCCAATTAAGTGACCTAATTGAGTAATCATTGTTTAAGAATTGAGTGTAATCATAATCAATGCGAACAAAACAAATTGATATGCAATCTGTTAGACATTCAATGCCATAAGCCAGCCTATATGCTATTAAGCTAATTTGTTTGTATTTAAGTCTAACTGGTAAACTAGCAAAACAATTGCCATCAAGCTCAGGGCATTTCCGGATGTATTCAGCTACATTCTGATTGTCAGTTGCAAATGACATAGGGGGCTCTTGAGATGAGAAGCCAATAAGGCAGTCAGTAGCCTTGGTATTAGTTAAAGTATAAGTGTGTCATCACTGAGCAATGTCATATATGTTGGCAAACGCCTGTGCTTCCACTAACAAATATAAACCTTGGCAAATGTAATAAGATTAAATAGTATATATCACAAATATGAAGGTACAATCGACATACATCTTTTTAACAAATATTAAATATGCTTAACTCTCAGCTTATACACTAAATGGGGGCTACGTGTAATTTTAGATCCGGCTTTGCATAGCTAGCTATAGCCAGACAGTTCCATTTAGTGGCAGGTAGCATCGTATAGCAGAAGTTTTCTAGCTTTTTTAATGTTCGATTTGATAGGCTGTTTTAAATGAATCTAACTGCATTTTCCAAACAACAATCATTTGGAAAAAATTATTATGGTTATAATTGAGGCCAAAATTCATGCTGACTTGTGATTGGCCAGAAAAGGTGCTGACCTGAACTTTGTGTGATCTGAAATCATAAATAAATGTCAGTATTTACCTTGTAAGCCATTCATCTATCTCACTTCAGTTTTTTTCCTGATTACAAAGTAAGAATCTAAATATTGTAAAAATTTAACACTAAAAATTAATGTACAATCAAATAAAATGTGCTCGAATTACTGATAATTCCTTGGGAAGCTCATTTCAAATTAAAAAAAAATTCTCCATGTGAATTGCCATCCATCTTGTTCTTATCCTAGTTACAAACTGTTTCTTGGATTAAGTCTAGGTTGCATAGTAGTTTACATGTTTGAGTGTTTTGTCTCATGGTATAAGTGAGTTACTGACCAGAGGAGAGACAATATGGGATTTATCACTCTCAGGTGCTTCACACTCTCCTTTGTCTTTCAGGTCTATACCCTGAGTCACATGGCATGATTTCAAATTTTATGTATGATCCTGAACACGACAGAGAATTCCTAATTGGAACACAGGAGAGTGATTTTGACTCCCTCTGGTGGGATGGAGGCGAACCAATATGGATCTCGTCCGAAATGAAGGTGATCATTCGTTTTGGATTCGAAAAAAATATTTAATATTTTCCTTTAGTAGAATATTTTTCTACAAAGCACAGCAGCACACAAATTGTTAATTAGAGGGGTTTTTGTCAGAAAGTTGGAGTTTGACTTATTGAATATGACCTAAAAAAAAAAAAAAAAATTCAAATAGAGAATTTCAAAGCTGCAAGGTGACGATGCATACCATCCAGCATTGTATACATGTGCAAATCAACATCTTTATTTTATGATAAATTAGACAGAACTTTATCAAATTGAAATTACTTTTAACATTAATATAGAGAGATATAACTAAACATAATAGAGAATATATTGACCAGTATGAGCTTTTGAAATGTCATCCTACAAACAATTTATTTTTCATGGGTAAATCACATTAAATTTGTGCAAGCTCTGCTTTTGTCATTGTATGCTATTCATAAAAATACATCAACTGTTCTTTATCCGCAGGACAAAAAAGCCATGATGTTTTTCTGGCTTGGCTGCCAAAGTATTATAAGAGGTCTTCGGCCAACTGTCTGCTACGAATTCACAGGTATCATGCCATCTTTCGAGAACTTGACTTTCGCCATCAATGAAACGATTGAAGGATTTTCATCCGATGAATTTCAGTTTTCTGGTTGGTATTAGCATGTAAGGATCAATCTATAAGGTTGATATAGGCTGGCTTATGGTATTTAAGGTGTAACAATGAAATTGCAGAATAATGAATGTCGTTTATCTTGCAGTTTTCCTCAATTGAGCCACAACAAAAGATATTTTGAAACTGAGCTCATATGTAATGTGATATTGTGCACATGGCCAAGCTTTCAAGCAGTGATGGAAGTGGGAAATGTTGGGTAGGGGGAGCTCTTAACTAAGCGGTTTAGCGCGAAAATTTAAATAACAATACATATACATGACAATCAGAATCCGAAATTATATATATTCAATCAGATATTCAATAAAATCAATATTATATTTTTAATTTATTCTACCATATATATGATAAACTTTCATACTTATGAAATAAGTGGTACTTCACAAACATTGCACCCTTCAGTCCCGTTGGATTTGAAGTATTCTTAAACTATTAGATGCAGTAATATTGAAACTGTGGATGAGGGTAACCTCCAGTGAAGGACAATCATTCAGTGTCAGGGCCCTCAGTGGACAGGCTATTCACCTGGACGTATGGCCCAACCCTGGAAGGCAAGCTGGCCATTTCATGGACAAGTTTGGCCCCAAACCAGGAAGACTAACCCCTTTCCAGGAAGCTCCAGTGCAAGGGAGATTGGCTCCCTCACCTGAAGGGTTGGCCTGAGTAAGGAAATGGGACCCTTTACCAAAGAGATTGGCCAAGGGAGGTTGAAAGAGACTGCAGCAAAAAAACGTTGGTCCCTTGACCCTCTATATATATATATTTTTTTTTTATGTAATCCAAAACATCATTGTACTTCATTTTTTGGGTCAAATAAGTTCATTTCATTTCATTTCATTTTAAAGGCTGCCCCCTTCACCAAATAATGGCCCCTTCACCAAATGATGGCCCCTTCACCAAAACATGCCTTTTCCAGTGTCAATAACCAAACTGCACTGTTGCCACTTGCAGAGACTCTTGTATACTCTCCCAGTCTACAGCTCAGACGTGGCTAGGACCAATATGTCTAGGGTTATCTTTAAAAATCTAAATGTTTCGAGTGTACAACCCACAATGAAATTTTATACATGACGAAGTCATTGAGGAAGCTGTATCATTGCAGTGCTCCCCTTGTTTTCCGGTCAGCGCGAAAATTTAAATAACAATACATATACATGACAATCAGAATCCGAAATTATATATATTCAATCAGATATTCAATAAAATCAATATTATATTTTTAATTTATTCTACCATATATATGATAAACTTTCATACTTATGAAATAAGTGGTATTTCACAAACATTGCACCCTTCAGTCCCGTTGGATTTGAAGTATTCTTAAACTATTAGATGCAGTAATATTGAAACTGTGGATGAGGGTAACCTCCAGTGAAGGACAATCATTCAGTGTCAGGGCCCTCAGTGGACAGGCTATTCACCTGGACGTATGGCCCAACCCTGGAAGGCAAGCTGGCCATTTCATGGACAAGTTTGGCCCCAAACCAGGAAGAATAACCCCTTTCCAGGAAGCTCCAGTGCAAGGGAGATTGGCTCCCTCACCTGAAGGGTTGGCCTGAGTAAGGAAATGGGACCCTTTACCAAAGAGATTGGCCAAGGGAGGTTGAAAGAGACTGCAGCAAGAAACGTTGGTCCCTTGACCCTCTATATATATATATTTTTTTTTTATGTAATCCAAAACATCATTGTACTTCATTTTTTGGGTCAAATAAGTTCATTTCATTTCATTTCATTTTAAAGGCTGCCCCCTTCACCAAATAATGGCCCCTTCACCAAATGATGGCCCCTTCACCAAAACATGCCTTTTCCAGTGTCAATAACCAAACTGCACTGTTGCCACTTGCAGAGACTCTTGTATACTCTCCCAGTCTACAGCTCAGACGTGGCTAGGACCAATATGTCTAGGGTTATCTTTAAAAATCTAAATGTTTCGAGTGTACAACCCACAATGAAATTTTATACATGACGAAGTCATTGAGGAAGCTGTATCATTGCAGTGCTCCCCTTGTTTTCCGGTCAGCGCGAAAATTTAAATAACAATACATATACATGACAATCAGAATCCGAAATTATATATATTCAATCAGATATTCAATAAAATCAATATTATATTTTTAATTTATTCTACCATATATATGATAAACTTTCATACTTATGAAATAAGTGGTATTTCACAAACATTGCACCCTTCAGTCCCTTTGGATTTGAAGTATTCTTAAACTATTAGATGCAGTAATATTGAAACTGTGGATGAGGGTAACCTCCAGTGAAGGACAATCATTCAGTGTCAGGGCCCTCAGTGGACAGGCTATTCATCTGGACGTATGGCCCAACCCTGGAAGGCAAGCTGGCCATTTCATGGACAAGTTTGGCCCCAAACCAGGAAGACTAACCCCTTTCCAGGAAGCTCCAGTGCAAGGGAGATTGGCTCCCTCACCTGAAGGGTTGGCCTGAGTAAGGAAATGGGACCCTTTACCAAAGAGATTGGCCAAGGGAGGTTGAAAGAGACTGCAGCAAGAAACGTTGGTCCCTTGACCCTCTATATATATATATATTTTTTTTTATGTAATCCAAAACATCATTGTACCTCATTTTTTGGGTCAAATAAGTTCATTTCATTTCATTTCATTTTAAAGGCTGCCCCCTTCACCAAATAATGGCCCCTTCACCAAATGATGGCCCCTTCACCAAAACATGCCTTTTCCAGTGTCAATAACCAAACTGCACTGTTGCCACTTGCAGAGACTCTTGTATACTCTCCCAGTCTACAGCTCAGACGTGGCTAGGACCAATATGTCTAGGGTTATCTTTAAAAATCTAAATGTTTCGAGTGTACAACCCACAATGAAATTTTATACATGACGAAGTCATTGAGGGAGCTGTATCATTGCAGTGCTCCCCTTGTTTTCTGGTCAGGGGGACAGAGTTCCCCCAAGCTCCCCCCCCCCCACTTCCATCACCGGCTAAGGTGTAAATAAAATCAGAGTTTACAAGTGCCAAGGCATAATACTCTAGTTTAAAGCTTTATTCATGCAGGTATTTATTATGGGCTAGTGGACAAAAATGGCCATGCCTATGGACCTGCTAGCCCAGAAGTTATGAAAGATGTTAAAGACATCGATGGAGAGTTGGAGAGACTTCTTGATTTGCTTGACAATACAGAAGCATCTGATGGCACAGGGAAACTGAGCAACACAGTCAGCTTGATTATTGGTGAGGATTGTATTTAATGTAATTTTTTTGCTAAAGGGTAGTAGAATTTGAAGCAAATTTTTGCCCTCAGGGGCTGCAGCAAGGTGGCCTAGTGGTTGGAGCTCCACTGAATTAGCCTGGCACCAGTCCTGTAATTTTTCGCAGTATTTTGCAACAGGCTGGTTAATATTACTAAATATTCAGTTACGACAATATGCAAACATGAGTGCCTACTATCACCATTTCACATCACCGAAAATTAGTAATTAAGTTTTTATCGGCGATGACTAAGTCATTCAGTGATAACAAAAAAATGTTTATGAAGCAGAAGTTGAAATTGACGATTCAGTTCACATCAAAATGACAATTGTGTTCAAACAACAGAATGTCAAGGTTATCCGTAGTGTGAGCACTCATTATTTCTTGGTATAAATTAGATTTATGTATGTAAAAATGCTGTAAAACCGCATGCACACAGAATCCCACAAACACTATAAAGACCGCTGCATGGTCTTCATTCTGCAAACTCGGATGAACACGAGGGCTATGCTTGCTTGGCTACCACCGAATGACCTTGGTTTGAGTCCCGACCCAGGCACCGCACATTAGCGGATAAGCTTCATCTCAGCTGGATGTAAGTGGCATATTGGAGGTGCCTTGTACTCGGTATCCAGGGAAAATTAGAAATAGGTTTTCTGCTGAATTGGTTCTCAACATTAGCTACTTCATTATTAGTAAATATTGATGGGACGTTATCACGATAAAAAATGTCATTATAAGTAAAAATGAATGAGATATATGAATAGAGTCTTTTCACTGAGCAGCCCTTAATTCAGCAAGACATAAGTCTTTGCTCTCCTCTTATAACTCATTTTGCTTTTCAGACCTAGAAAATCTTACCTCACTGATTCAATAAATATTACTTTCTCAGGGAAATAAAAAAAATCAATTGAATGATAAGATGTCAAATATACATTAAAATGCATTAAAAATACTGCTGCTTGGATGCACTTTGCTTCGGCTAATCGCAGTCAAGGGCGGGAAAATTTTCAGCCAATAGAATTGCTGTATTCTGTCATAGCCTGCTGGTGGAAATACAGAGAACCTTCCGTGAAAATCCACTATTAAGGCAAAGAGGAGAGTTTCCACAGCTTCCAGAAGAAGTGGCGGTTGCTACAAGTGAGTGACAAATATATACTTGACTAAGTGATGTAATAATGCTTCTATTAATGATATAACAATTACTAAAACCATCATTACTGTATTTATGTGTACGTATGCCAGTCTTGCAGAATTTATTGTCACAAGAAGAGTGTATGGCCCCCGATAGATATTGCCAAATAAATTAAATTATTATTTCTTCTAAAAATTGTGTTAACGTTGCTAACATGTTATCAGTAAGGTGAAGTGTAGACTCAATCAAAAAACTTAAGGTGATGGATAGACAGATAGATAGATAGATAAGGGAAGTGCAGCCCTCTAAGGCAGGATTTGCCACTATCTAAGGAGTTACACATTTACCCCATGCCTCAGCATAGACACTGAGTACAACGAAACGCCAATTTAACGTCTCATCGAAACGACATCCCGCTGGGATGTTGCAGGCGAGCGTCTTACCACTACACCACCATTTGACTTAATATCAAGAAAAAACGTTTCAAATTGTTTTCACAAAATTTCACCAAAATTGCCATGGCATTGCCGCAATGCAATTTGAATATCTGCTATAAGTAAACCAGATAATATGCCACATTGGTTGGACGTCGGCTGACATTGATGTGATGTCAACTCAATCCGACACCCAGATAGCATTCCAAATCGGCACAACATCAGCATGACCTCGGTGATGTTGATACGGCATTGTACCGATGGTGGCCAATATTGAAACGATGTTAGGCGATTAGGATTGCTATCTGAAGTGTAGACTCAATCCTATCTGGGCATAATTCATATTTCCTGGTATAAATTAGATTTATGTATGTAAAAATGCTGTAAAACCGCATGCACACAGAATCCCATAAAAACTATAAAGACTGTTGCATGGCCTTCAATCTGCGAACTCGGATGAACACGAGGGCCATGCTTGCTTGGCTACCACCGAATGACCTTATTGAGTCTACACTTCAGATAGCAATCCTATCTGGGCATGTTATCTGGGCATGCTATCTGGACATATTGAAAATATTTTTTTGCTTGCAGGGATAGTAGCAGTGTAGCAATTTTGTGAAAAGAGTTTCTGTAGAAACTCTTTTTATCTCTTTATTTATTTTCATAATATTTTTTTTTCTGGATATCAGGATTCGAAAAACGAGTTATTTCATTTCAGTAACATGCCAGATTGTTCAACGATGGCTGACGGTGGCCAATATAATAAATTATTTCATGTTCACAGAAATAAAACTTCCTTTTTTTTCTCCAGTGTCTGACCATGGCATGGCTACAATTAAAAGTGACCAGAGAATTGTTCTTTCTGATATTATCGAAAAGAATGATTTAGATCGTGTCTTGAGACCAGACAGAGCAGATGTGACCATGCAACTTTGGCCCAAGGAGGGCAGGGAACAAGCTGTGGGTATCCCTATTTTACCAAAAAATGAAGTTTATATATAATCAATGAAAGATTAACATAATATTTGATTCAAGATAAATAAAAGAAATAACCATCTTTGGGAGATTACTGATTTTTACTAAACACAAAGATAGATTTATAAATCAATAAATAGATAATTTAAATGACAAGTATCCAAAAAAAAAATTTTAATAAAATAAATAACGAATGAATTTGTAGATATATAAATAATGAATATTTAAAGTCATCAAGTTTGCACTCTCTTTTCTTGAATTTATCGTGTGCAATTTGATTACTTGGACATAAATAATTAATGTTCGCCAAGCTGATAGTGCGATTTTATTTCAGATATACGATGCCCTGTCCAATACAGAAGGACTGACGCCATATTGGAAACAGGAAATTCCCGATAGGTGGCATTTTGCAAACAATCCAAGGGTTCCCCCTTTGCTCGTTGTGGCAGACAATCATTACATTATTTTGTCTGTAAGTGGAAACATTTTAAAAGAACAATAAGATACCAGAACACATGTAAGTAAGACAGAAAATTTAATAATGGATGGAGTCCAGATAATATATATAATTTTATTGACAGGATATTATCATAATATTATTATGACACATGTAAGTAAGACAGAAAATTTAATAATGGATGGAGTCCAGATAATATATATAATTTTATTGACAGGATATTATCATAATTGGTACATTTGTCAAACATACAATAATAACATACAATAATACAGTACTTTTACAGTAATAAGATAATAATACTAAAAGTGTTAAGCTGACAGTCTATATTAAATGTTTAAATCATTAAGTCTATAATAATGTGCTAGATTGGCAAGACATCAGTAGGATGTCAGCCATTGCAAATTGACTAAATGATCTCGACCGCATCTGGCATGCTTTCTTTCTCAACTCATCAATCAATCCTTGATAGTGGCAAGAATTTGCCTTAGAGGATGGCACTTTTCACATCTATCTTTCTATCTGGGTAAATTACATACACAAACAATAACTTAAACACTGTGTGTCGTCACCTCACAGCCCAGCGACCTAATTATGTACATGTTTTGCTCGTTTACTCATCTGAAGTAAATGAATCAATTTCTCTTGTAGTCTATAGGCTGGCTTATGGTATTGAAGGTGTAACAATGAAATTACAGAATAATTAGATGTTCATGTGCTGAGTATACATAATTCTTGTTCTGACAAACAGGCAATTTAGAAAAAATTGCCTCAATTCAAAAAATATTGTATCCATTTCTCTTGTATTTTTTAAAAGCAGATTTCTTAAGTCTATACCAAGCCTATCCCCAAAATAGGTAAACTAGCAAAGAATGTCCATAATTAGGTCACTGGGCTGTGAGGTGATGACACACAGTGTAAATGTATATCAAACTGCATTTGTATCATCTCATCAAACCAATGAGGGTGAGGGCCTTGCTCAGTGGTAGCGTGCTGGGCTTGCAACCACCGCGTCCTGGGTTCAATTTCGGTCAAACCTAAGTTGGATGGCTGGTTCATCTTTCACTTCATTGCCAAGATTCCTGCCTATCCTAATTAGCAAATCAAGTACAGAAATACAGGACATAAAACCCCAATCCACCCACCACCACCACATTAAACCAATGTCAAGCTATTGTGACATGGTATCTCTGGAAGGCGCCTCATACTTAGTGTCTATGTAGAGGCAAGTTAAAGATCACATTCATGGAATGAGAGTATTATCTCATCGTTATGTCTGCCTGTGACTGGTGGAATAAGCTACTAATGCGATATACAATAAAAACAGTACAATGTATGTACAATACAATAAAATATAATTTGAATACAGTAAATGCATATTTATGTACAATAATACAATAATGAATAATTATAACAATACATTACAATTTACAGAACTCAAAACAATACAATTATGAAATACCTGCACAATAATACTGCGCTAAATATGATACAATACAATACAATACAATACAATACGAATACAATAAATGCTTATTTATGTACAATAATACAATGAATAATTATAACAATACATTACAATTTACAAGAACTCAAAACAATACAATTATGAAATACCTGTACAATAATACTGCACTAAATACGATACAATACAATACAATACAATAAAATATAATTTGAATACAGTAAATGCATATTTATGTACAATAATACAATAATGAATAATTATAACAATACATTACAATTTACAGAACTCAAAACAATACAATTATGAAATACCTGCGCAATAATACTGCACTAAATACGATACAATACAATACAATACAATAAAATATAATTTGAATACAGTAAATGCATATTTATGTACAATAATACAATAATGAATAATTATAACAATACATTACAATTTACAGAACTCAAAACAATACAATTATGAAATACCTGCGCAATAATACTGCACTAAATACGATACAATACAATACAATACAAAAAAAAACAATACTATTTGTCATTTGCAGCCCACCCATGAGGGAGACCCTGGTGAATATATATGGAATGTAGGGACACATGGTTATGACAGTAATTTTCTTGATGTCAGTGGAATTTTACTTGCAATAGGACCAGGTATGTTGTGTTTTTATTTAATCATCATAAAATCAACATAAATCTGATGATTTCTACTCATAATCACGTAATTTTGTGCTATAAATTAATATCAATAGTTACATTTTAATCGTTTTATTGTTAAAACTTTTTCTCATATTTATTATTGTAAATATTTATACCTTTTTCTTAGTGATAATTAATAATACATTCCAAAGCTTTGTAAATGTGCTTCATTAACAAAGCAAAAACTATTTTTTGACAATTTACATTTTTACTGAATTCTCCAAAAATATTTTTTTGGGGGGGGGGGGAGGTGTTAAACATCCTAGATAGCATTCCAAATTGGGCCAGCGTAATTTCTATATCGACCGCCATGGGTAAAACATCGTTTCAACATCGCCGACATCGTGCCGACGTTGATACAATTTGGAATGCTATCTGGCATGCGTATAGTTAGATTAAAATGACTCGTACAATGATTCTTGCAACTATTATATAAAAAAATAAAATGTCCAGTAAACATCAAAGGACATTACCCAAAGAATTTCCAGATTTTGTTCTTAAAGTATCTTGTACAATTCTTTTTCAGCATTTAAATCCAACTACAAAACAGATCCTCTTGAAAATGTTGAAGTTTATCAAACTTTGTGCAGTATTTTAGACATCCCTGCAGCTCCAAACAATGGTACTTGGATAAATGTGGAAGGAATTTTTGATGAAGACTTTTTCAATTCAGCTTATGCAGTTAAAAATAACATCATGCTATATCTTTTGGCTTATGTAATTTTTAGCTATATTTATTGACATACTGAATAAATATTACTAATAGAAAATTAGGTCATAATTTACTGGGGAAAAAAGCAGCAATTAATAAACCACACAAAAAAAGACCCTGGAATATATATATCAGGGGCCAATCCCTAATCAAGGGCCAGACCATTGTTTATGACGTCACTAAACAATGGTCAACCAATTCACCTTGAGCTAGAGCCTCTGCAGTGGATCATTCTGTAAATTCCTGATTTTATTAATATTTTTTTTATCATTATTTGCCCCAGACAGGTTTATGCCGCAAAAACATTCGTTCTGAGTTATCCTGAAAAACCTTTTTTTCCAATTACACTCGGCGAAAGTGATTTTCGCCACGACAACGAGATTCGCCACTCTCCTAATACACGATTATGCACATTGCAAGGTCTTGATTTGTTACAAAACTAATTGTATAGATCATTGACATTGTTCTTACACTGTGGCAGCCATCTAAAAGGTATTTATTGTAGTTTTAGGGGGGGGGGGGGGGGGTGGCAAATCTCGCTGTCGTGGCGAAATTCACTGTCGCCGAGTGTATACTTGATTATCATAGACAACATCGAACACCTTTTTTAATTATTTTTCTTATTTTATTTGATTTATTACCTTATATTTTTACTTATCAACTCAGGCCTAATCTATATATTTATATTTATCACCTGATTGGACCATTATTCTGCCAAAGAAATAATTGGCTGACAGAAACAATGCTGCAACGTATGCAAAGTAAAGTGTTGTTGTGTAACAAATTCACAAAAGCAGCTAATGACGTCACAAACAAAGTGGCCCCTGAATAGGGATTGGCCCCTGTTCTGGGGCTGGCCCCCGATCTGAGTCTTACATACATTTTTCATAACTCGAATTAAAATGGACCACCGAATTAACCTAACATAGAGTTGTGTGGATTCAGAATTACCTGTTCCTACAATACTACATGTTGGACTCTTCACCATCCACTATTCTTATTATACTTGATGACTTTCCATACTCCATTTGTTGCATTCATCTCTGGGATGATGCTCAAAAATTTTCTTATCAATCACTTGCAGTGTGGTTGTTACAAATTCATGCTTATTGTTGCTATTAGATTAGACAACTTTGGTGAGGTGGTCTTAATCACTGGCGGATGCATCCCTGCGTCTATGGGGGGGGGGGGGGGGCAGCCTCTATGCGGGAGGAGGGCAAAAGCCTGACCGAAAGAGGTTCCTGTCAGTCATATTACAGAAAACTAAAAGTAATCAAGGCTGCTACGGAGGGGGGGGGGGGGGGCATGGCTCCAATGTCCCCCCGGGTCTGCCAGTGGTCTTAATAGTGGAAATTGCAATAACAGTTTTTTGGTTCAGATTAAGTGGTCTTCATAGTGGGGTGGTTTTGAAGTGGGGATGCTGTTGTGAGCGGTTTATGCAAAAGAAGGTCCACTCTTCGTATTCTTCATCTGTAAATTTATGTTGTTTTATTCGATCGATACCCACACATGCTAGCCTATATTTGACAACAGTGCATTTTGAAGAACAGATACTGGTAAAATAAAAAACAGATACTGGTAAAATAAAAATAAAAATATTTATATTAGGTCTGCATATATATCTACATTCACTTTTAAGGTCAAACAATATTAATATCTGATTTTTAAACCAACTATTCAGTAGACACCGAAAAAACGTATTGGACTGAAAACAGACAATCTACCAGACACTACCAAAGGTCGTTCAACTTGTTCACTAATAATTCACAGCACTTTTAAGGTCGAGGATAGCTATACAGGCCTAACTAGACTGCATACATAAACAGTTATAATTTCTTCATATCGTACAGCTCATAAACATATTTCCCAATCAGTGTCAAGTGTTTTTGTCCATTTTTTTTTGATAAAGTTGCACCAGAACAGTAATTTTGTAATTGGCAGAAGTCACTGAAATTCGTTTCTAAGATGTAACAGAAAAAATTCATGACAGTAAAGTATTCACCTACAGAGATTGTGAAACCCAAATGTTCTCGAAATGCTTACATAGTGAGCTATATACTTCAAAATGTTCTCAAAATAGTCAGCCATGATCATAAAAAGTTACATCTTAAAAAAACTATCAATGAAAGATGTTCCCATGACAACCAACTGATGTAATGAAACAATATAGTTTACCACATATTCATACAACAGTATTTTCATGCTAACTTAATATGTGCCTACCATATGACGACATTGAATGTGTCTATTTATAAACATATATGCTGACTTAGGATCTTGCTACCATGACAACAGTTGCCTGATTCAGCAAATATATGTGTCACCACATATGTGCAACAATGGCACACATTAATTTTGACATGACAATAAATTCATGACATGGTAATTATGCAATGAGCCACTAATGTAGGTTGTGGTCTTTTTAGAGGCAAGGACGACAGGACCGACAGACAGAGACAGACAAATAGCATGGGACAAAAAAACAAACAAACAAACAAATAAACAAACAAACAAACAAACATACCAACAAACAAACAAACAAACAGAAAGACAGAAAGACAGAAAGAAACAAAGATGTATAGCTAGATGTATAGCTAGATGTATAGCTAGACGTATAGACAGATGTATAGACAGATAGACAGCTAGACAGACAGACAGATAGACAGACAGATAGATATATAGGGAGATATATAAGGAGATATATAAGGAGATAGATAGAAAACAAATATATCTACATATATCAATTCCTAACAAAAAAGTATGCTAGGTAAGATTTGATTGCTTGACTGATTAATCGATTGAGTGATGAATTTATCAATATAATCAAAACAAAATAATAAAGGGATGTCTTGATAAAACAGAGCTACTTTCCAGGGGCAGTTTTTTGCTATCTCATCGACTCGCCATATTTATAACCAAACTAAGGGAATGGGAAACACTTTTTGTCGACTGTACGCATTTCTTTATTCACATATGATTTGCAAACATGCAGCAAAACTATGTCAGTTGTATTTGTGCAATTTGATGGGTATAATTATGCAATATACTGAATCAGCCCTCAATGTCACAGGTCTGTGACACTGACCGTCATTTACCATTGTCACATGTGGGTACTGTGACTAAAGTTCAGCAGACTTAGTTCCTGTAGTTTAAATGACCCAAAATGTCACAAATATATAAATAGGATATGCGAATCAGTATATATATGCACCACAGGATATATGCATCAATGTGGCATATGAAGATTGTGAATGCAAACAGCAGTTAGTCTCAAGTGTTGTTTATGTACAAAAGTATAAAGATGCATCTTCATTTTCGGTAAGTGAAGTTTGTTTTATAATCTTGAACAGAGATATAATCATACTGGTTGTTGTACAAAAATGCCCAGGTCATAGATTTTCATATAGAGCATTGGGTAGCACACAATGAACAGAAATATTAGCAATTTGTCAAATCCATCATCTAAATAATAATAACATGTGTGTCCATTTTGTGCATCTCAATGCTAAGGACGCTAAAAAAAAAGCAAAAAAAAAAAGAAGCGAACAATTCGACAAGAATTATTCACAACCATCGTATTGGCCTATATGACACACATGTTACCAATTTTAGAAAAAATTATTGTGTCATTATCTCAGAAAGTAAATTTAGCATGTTTGCACTGAATCAGATGTGGTTAATAACCACTATATGGCTTAATGGTCAAAATATTTATATGCTCATTCAAAGGTTGTGGGTTCGAACCCCACCATGGCATATATGGAGGAACTGAGCAGATTCTATGTAACTCTTTGCTCCACTCCAAAAAGGGGAGCAGCTGGTTATGGACAGTGATGGCAATTGTAGTGCTTAGCCCCTTTGTTAATTGTGCTGTAAACTCTCCATGAGTTGAGAAAGACTAATGCTTAGCCAGGTCTACTGTCTTGCTCAGTGTGGTTATTGGTTTCAATTAACGTAATGGTGCCATTGCTGACAGAACACCATGTGCATGTACCTACATATATATATGCCACCTGAGAACGAAATAGATTTTAAAACATTTATACAGTTTGTTTCAATAAGATTTAAAAAAATAATTTTTGCAGATCCCAATTGGCCATTGTTGGCTTTATCCTCATTTGGACGATGGTTGCCCAGGGATTCATTCCTTACAGTTGCTCATTTGACCCACCAGAGGGCTGCACCTGTGTATTTCCCAAAAGGCCAAAGGTCACGTGTCATCCGAAAGTGCCCTTAAACGCCTTCCCAGAAGTCACTGAGAACATGTCAGCCATTCATACATTGGACTTATCTGACAACAACATCACAGCAGTTGAGGAACCTGTTTGCCAGAATTGTGTGTCACTTAGGATGTTGGTCTTATCTAACAACAAGATGAAACGTTTTTCCGAGTCTACTCTACAGGGATTGATTTGGCCGTCAGCTTTACAGTACTTGGACCTCAGTCACAATGAATTTTCAACGACAACACAGATTTATTTTCTCAAACATTTCGTTGACCTCAAGGTCTTGAAGTTGAACCACAATAAACTTGTCTTCTTCCATTATGATGAAATATTACCTAAACTGCGTGAACTGCATCTTGACAACAACCCGCTGACTTACTTTGGCATAGACTCGGCTGCATTAACAACATTGACCCTCTCTTTTGATCCTTACAATTCAGAAATGGCTAAATTGTCAACGCTTAATGCGAAAAATCTGAGATCAGTCCATTTCAAAGATACTGCAACTGAAATACTGAAGATGGACTGGGATCCCACTTCAAAACTCCAGTACCTCGGAATGGAAAATGCACACTTAGAAGATACCGAGCTGGCAGATATAAAATTTTATCATGATTCTAATTCCTTGGAAGCTTTGTCTCTGACAGATAACCGGCTAGACCTGCAAAGAAGCTACTTCAAGAACTTTGCAAAGAGAATAAAGGGTGTAAAGTATCTTGACATGAGTTTCAACTTGATCAAGAAAATCGAAGCCAGTACATTTAAAGATTTGAATAACCTCGAAACACTTCTACTTAATCACAACCGGATCAAGGACATTAATTGGAATTTCCTGAGCCATCTGAATCATCTTAAAAAATTGGACTTGAGGAACAATCGAATCAAGTCAACTGAACTTCTGAAAGAAAATCTGATGAAACTGCCTCGTTTCCACACTTTGTTAATTGGGGATAATCTCTTTGATTGTGCATGCCCAAATGAGGATCTGCTTGAACTCATTTCAATGCAGAGAAATGGAGAATTCCATATTCTCGATCCCCTTGAGATAAGACACTCTATGATGTGTGCAAGTCCACCAGTGGCTGCTGGGCACCTGGTGGCAAATGTGAACATTACAAGATGCTAAGTACCTTAAACATGTCAGGGATATTTAAATTTTGGGCAAAAATTCTTCAAAATGTAAAGTGTTTTTACTACATCGTTAAAGTAGTGCACTGATTTGTAACATGCAACAGGTTTTCTGGAAACATTCCATTAATGCAAAATAATATTGACTACATCACCCTCCAAAAATGGATTTTTTCAATAAATCTTTCAATATATTGGACCACAGCAATGTTTATATAGACTTGTGACTATGATATTTGGACAGATGGTGTATTATGTTAATTTTTGTATCGATATAACTCTCTGTTATATATGTTGCAACACGCACCCAGATAGCATTCCAAATCATTTCAATGTCGGCGCGATGTTGGCGATGTTAATACAATGTTGTAATGACAGTGGCCTATATGGAAATGATGCTGGGCCAATTTGGATTGCTATCTGGGTATTGTTAATGCTGTTTTTACTTTTTTCAATATTCAGAATTTTGTCCATAAACTCCATGTTAGTAGCGTAGGTCAGCTCTTGTTGCCTAAAATTATGTTCTAAGTAAATGTACAGTGCTTCATTCGATTTGGTGGTAAAAGGTAAAGAATAAATGCACAAATAAGTCAATAACATCACAAAAGTATTCATTTGTTTTCTATGTGCTCATAATTTAATAATGATATACAATGACATAATTGTCTACAAGTAGACTGCTTCTTTTTGTTTTGTGAGCGCTAGCTGGAAGTCTACAAAACTCACGTGGACTATATTTACATTATCACTACGTCCATGCAATGCATCACAAACCTCACAAAATAGATCGATGCATAATATCCTAATTTCGGCGGTTTTTTATTTTTTTTATAATATTGAGCAAGTTTGAATGAAGGACCATAGATCAAAAGTGACTGGGTTAGTTGTGTGAGACATTTTTGTTGAGTGGCTCTAAATGAGTTTCCAGGAGCCCTCAATACCTTTTTGAAAGTGCCTCGTCAGTTAAGACTAACTCAGGAGCAAACACCTTTTTCATGCCACAGCCATTAGGACATTGACCTCATTTTAATTATGTTTTATATTATGACATCATTACTTGACCATTGTGCTTGTGACCTCACCATGGCCATTGTCTAATGATAACATTACAATATTTATATCTGAGTACAAAGAGAGGTCAATGAAGCAAAAATGCTCACATGGCTGCTCTGTGAAAAAGGTGAAGAATTGAAATTTTGGAAACATAAAGCCTTAAAAACACTTGATCTTGATCCACTAACTTCCTCAACAAATATAAAGCATTAACTATCATAGATCATTATGCCTTAAACATGGCCAAAATAGAAGAATTAGGAGATAACAATTAAAAAAAAAGAAAAAATATCAAGCAGCATGCATATGGAATGAAATTATGTCACAACTGCCATCACATTTTGAAGTGGGGGAAAGTTTTATTTAAAGGCACTATAAAGAATCATAAATTATCAACTATCATAATTTTCAAATATTTTTTCAAATTGTCAAAATTTTGCTTTTTGCTACCTTTTTAGAGCATGATAATTACTCTGCTTCAATATAATTTTAAATTTATTTAAATAGACACGTAATTATTATGTTAATGTGAAAATGTATAGCTGTATATTTTTATATCTTTAATTTGTACCAGGTAGATAAGCATAAACAAAGAAACTACGTACTAATGTACTCCATAGTAATTATTATTTATATATTTAATTACTGTAAAATCCAAGGCCACATGTGCAGGACAGAACCAAGTCATATTTTTAAATAGTGTTGTCAATGGCGTGTACATTGCCAGGTTCCAATGGTCAGAACTATAGGTAGTTTCAGGTCTTTTCAGGTAGTTTCAGGTAGCTTCGTATAGAAAAAGTTGAATGTTATTTCTGAGTTGAACCATACTTTCCAAATTCATCTAGACTTGACTTGTGATAGTCCTACAACTCTCATTTCTGAGTGGCCTCGATGATTGTCATAAACCCGAGACACTGCTCTCCCCACCAGATCCCGGTGATTTGAAACATCGGAACATTTTCATCAGTTCCATGCGGAACCTTGGTCCGCTGATGCAGTACAGAAAGAAGTTCATGGAGTTGTTCAAATACGACATGATGGCAGCAATTGAAAAGTAGACTTCCATCTGACTGTAAAACGGCAGTCCTGCACCATCGAACCAGAAATTTTGACCGATGAGATAAACAGCAACAGGAGCGGTGCACACGATGTAAAAGACAGACACAGAGATGAGTATTGCGGTCATGCTGGAGAGACGATTGTTTGATTTGTGATCGGTGGCCATCTTGGATCTGAGGACCTTCACTGCGATGCTGGTGTTGCAAAGCAGGATACATAAAAAAGGTCCTAGGCAGTAGAATATCAGGTCTATCCAAGGGAAAATGGCGAATTGGTAATGTTCAAATTGGGGTTTATCTTCGCACGATTTGATTATGTCTCCGGTTGTGTTTGAAACTTTGACGTTCAACTCGATACTGAACAAATAGTGGCAGTTAACTAAACCCAACAAAACAGCACATATGATTAATGATATGGCAGCTTTAGATCTAGTGCAGGCCAGCTTGTATACATGAGGTACGTTTGCTGCGAAACATCTCTCCGCTGACACCAAAGCCAAAATCCATCCCGAGAAGTCAACCGACCAATATACGAAGAAAGTGTGAAGCTTACAAGCGGCATCGGAATTTATTCTGACATCGTGGTCGGTTAATCCTAATATCCAGTATCTCAGTAATCCAGTTAGGAGACAAAAAGTATCAACGAAAGCAAGAACGGTGAAAAACAAACTAGAAACAGTTCTCTTCAATGATGGCCTAGTCATCACTAAAGCTGACAGTGTGTTTCCTATGATTCCAATACAGATTACAAAACCTGAAACATATTTCCAAATGACTGAAGCCATGTTTTTGTAATAGAAATAGGCTCTAAGTTCTTCTGGAGAATATTTACTGGTGGATGATTCATCGCTAAATGTCTCTGTGGATATTGTAGTGTAATTTGCTAGGGTACTCGTGTCAGTGTAGTCAGGAAGATATGAAGTGTTTGTATCCATTCTTATAGCCAGGTTCATATCAATGGCAGGTTTCTGCAATTAGACAGTAAGAAAATATGATTAGGCAATTCATTTATAATGATAATAATAATAATTCATTTTACATACCGTAGAATCCGTACAATGTTCTAAATCATTTTACAAAATATGACATATGAACCTTTTTATGAAGTTTTTTGTATGCATGCATGATGTCACTAGCGCAAAACTATTGTCTGCGAAAAATTTTAAGTTAGTGCCAACCTTTACTAGTAAAAACCAAGGGAATTTAAATTTAATTTAAGATGAAGTCTTTTAAATTAGATTTAAAAATGTCAATCGAAGCAATCTTAAAGTTTTGGATATTGACCGGTTAGTTCCAGAGTCTTGGACCTGCATGACTGCGTGTAAATGGAATTATAAATTTGCTGGAGGTCAAGTGAAAGGCTGCTGCCCATTATTAGGCGCCAAAACTTATTGTTTTACCACAAACTGTGGTTCCCTTTATGACTACATATAAAGTGTAGAATTTAACAGTGTCAAGACAGTGTTTATATTGTTAGGACTGTTTAATTTTGATCTAAAATTACATTAAAGTTAATGCAAGTTGACAGTTAGTTGCTGGTGTTATCAAGAAAGATGCAGCTTGTACTGAATGTTTTGTTGGCCATTATGTGATGCTGTAGGTAAACAAATAAATAAATAATTAAATAAATGACAAATAAGTACATTTAAGTGTCACTTTATCAATGAGAACTTAACTTAAAAAATATTTGTTACTGTTATGGTGTAAGTTTGGTAAACGAAATGAAACTTCTTAATGTTTTCTGATTCAAAATATACAGTGGAGGCCAAAAATATCCAATTACCCCTAGAAAAGTAAACGTTTCCTAGTTTTTTCAAATTAAAAATATCAACTGTATTGTAAATTAACAAAATTGCCCTGATGTTAAAATTCATGAGTACTGGGACACAATCTTTGACTAAATATGCTTGATTCGTAAATTTCATTACTTGTACTTCAATGCTTGTAAAATTACGCGCATACTTTGTCTGGTGTCTGTCATTAAAATTGTATGGAAATTTCGGATATCTGCCTATTTCTGTAAAATAATCGATTTTCACATCTTTATCTTAAGATTTGCAAGTGCAAACAAATGTTTTACACTGAAACATATGATTTCATGAGCAAACTCACTTGAATAAAGTCTCTAGTGATTGAGTAATTTTGGCCTCCACAGTATGGCAATTATATGGTTACTCGTCTAAAATGTATCATTAATTACCAAGCTCCAACTCAAACAAAATGTAAGGACACGAACAGAGAAATTAGAAAATCGTAGTGACATGTAAATATTTATAGAAACAATTAGCAAGATAACTAGATCAACTGACAGGAGTCAACGAAATTAGGCAGGTTAGAAAATTTACAAATTTACTCTTTGACATGTAGCAAATAACAGACTAACTACATCGGTTAATATTATGACAAATATCTTGGTTTTTTTTATGGTGTCTTAGAATGTCTTATCGTATGTTTTGACTAATACATTAGTTTGTCAATATCTTAGAAGGTGACATTTTGATCAAAATGTTAATGACTAATATGCAAAAAATTATATAAAAATCACGACAACTAGTTATTAATGTGGTAAATTGCTTTGTTTGTTTTATTGTAAATGTCAAAAACTGGTATGATTCTTGGTTTTGTAAGAAGATAAAATTTGTGTATAATTTGATGATGATATTATCATGATGTGTTTTTTCAGTGTTATTTGGGGAAAAAATTTTATACTATCTAATATATGTGTCAATATTAAGATTTAAATAAAAATTTAATTATGGGGGCAACTTAATATAGTTTCTATGGACTCTGTTGCAGCCCTTCTTGGTACCTGATTATTTATATGTAATTGTATGTTCTATTTATACATGTGTATTTGTATGTTTTTTTGTACCAAGAAAAGATAAAAAAACTTCAAACTAATGACATATAGTAAACTGACTAGGACTATTAAACATTATTATTAAGAATTAACATGGAAGGTAGGTTATAATGACTGCCATACAGTACCAAATAAATGAGCAAGAATTTGGAGAAAAAATAGTCTTCTTATTTTAAGTTCTTGTATGGAATATTTTACCAGTGCACTTGACAAGGTCAAGGACGACTTTGCCAATTATATTTAAAGAATAATTATAAAGGTTTTGATTTCATAATAAACAAATTTAATAATATTAGGAGGAAAAAAAATACATATCTGGTGTGCAAAAACTTATTTGCAACACTGTAAATCTAAGATAAAAAGTTAGATTCTTTGGTAAGTAATACTTCAGACAAAAAATAAAAAATAAATAAAATATAAAAACACGATTTTCAATGGATATCAACTATCAACAACAACTCAAATTCGAAAATTATTTTCACCAAATTCTTGCTCATTTAATTGGTACTGTGTAGTGTACATGTAATTTCATGTATAATGCAAGCTGGCTTCCATATAGATGCCTTCCATATATTATGTTTAATCCATCAATTATTAATTATGAAAAAAGAGAACAATATCAATATGCTTACCTTCAATGGAGTACTCTAAAATTGATCTAACCTCTGATGTAATCACACGTAAAATTATGATACCATATTAATATCTTAGTTATGCATAATATCCATTTCTTGACCTTAAGGTTCTAACTAACAATGACCTCTTCTAACTGTGTCCACTTCTAACTGATAGTGACCTCTGTTTTTGTTATTTGATGTTTTTCTCTCTCTACTTTTCTTGCTATTTTGTTAGCTGAAAGCTGATTGGCTGGCAGTTGGCTGTTATTTTAATAGATCCAAATATATTCAGAGTGCTGTGTCATTACATTGATCCTGTTTTAAGAATTAAGTTAATTTAGTTAATTTATACACAGTCATGTGTAGATGTACAGGGCTACCCCACCTTAAGGCCACCTCACTATTAGGACCATTTAACAATTAGGACCACCTCTAGACTACTTTACAGTTAGACAAACTCAGTATTAAGACCACCTCACTATTAAGACCACCTCACTATTAAGACAACCTCACTATTAAGACCACCTCACGATTAAGATCACCTCACAATTACAAACACCTCACTATTAAGACAACCTCACTATTAACATCATCTCCCAATAAATAAATCATATAGGACCACATTTTAACCAACTATTTAGCTGACATAGCATTTACCTCACTATGAAGACCACTTCACTATTAAAAAAACTGGTCTTACTAATGAGATTTCACTGAATTTTACTGTCTTAAATGTTATAATAGATTTTTCAATGTTTAGGTATATGCATTTTGTGGCATTTCTTAATTTTCAAGGTTTCTTAGTCGTGTTTTGGGCCGATTAGCAAATTTATTATCTAGCTTTTATGCAGTTGGCAAAGTAAGACACATTCTCCAAATATTCATATTTTTATTGTTGTATTAATGTTTTTCTTTTTTATTTATTTGCCTTTTCTAGTTCCAATAATTTCTCTGAATTTGCCAAGAAAAAACATAGTACACCTACATGTCCCAGATAGCATACCAAAGTGTTTTGACATCTCGCCGACATCGCGCCGACGTCGATACGATTTGGAATGCTATCTGGGTATATATACTATATGCATCAAGATTATAAAGGTTCATATTTTTGTAAAATATGTATGGGATAGCACACAAATGAAAAAAAGTTAGCAATAAGTCAAATTCCAAAAGGTAAAATATATTATGATTTTATGTGCATTTTATCTATTTTTATTAATAAATGTTTAATTAAATCAAAAGGATAAAAAAATAGCCTGTGTTACTGAACCTGGAAGAACATGCTTAAATTTTATTTGATGAGTCATTCAGAAAAATATTTACATTTTTATGCTTATTTTGAAATAATACATCAGGTAAATAAATAAATAGTTGATAAAATTGGTAATATAAGTAATTCGAAGTAATTTCTAAATTAACAGGAATTTAATTTCTTGGTAAAAGCATAGAGGTATTTATCTCTGGTAAAAGCAATAACATTGTTCAGGTAATCTTTTATCCAGTATTATTTAATCATTCTTTACACCAGAATTACTGTATGTGACCAGAGTTCAGTTTTTAGCCTCCTTTAATGTGACTTAATTATCATTAAGGAAGAATTATTTGCCCTTAAGAGCGATGATAAATTACATTAAGAGCAATACTTAGATAAGAAAATGGCTCCAATCTATAGGTCAAAGTACAGTGGGACACCATTAAGTCGACGTTAAGACCACTTTGCTATGAAGATAACTTACTATTTAGATTATCTTACTATTATCCACTTCGCTATTAAAACAGCCCCACTATTAAGACCAGACCACTTGAGAATTAGGTCCACCTTACTGTTTTAAAAGACCCTCACCATTAAGACCACCTCACTATTAAGACCACCTCACTAAGTATTTTACCCCACTATTAAGAACACCTTACTATGAAGACCACTTCACTATTAAGACCACTTCACTATTAAAAACCACCTCACTATTAAGATCATCTTACTATTAAGAATACGTTACTATAAAGAATACCTCAGTATTAAGATCACCGATATTAAGAACACCTTACTATGAAGACCACCTCACTATTAAGACCATCTTACTATTAAGACCACTTCACTATTAAAAACAACCTCACTATTGGGATCACCTTACTATTAAGAATACGTCACTATAAAGACTACCTCAGCATTAGGATCACCGCTATTAAGACCACCTCAATATAAGACCACCTCACTATTAAGACCACCTCAATATTAAGACCACCTCAATATTAAGACCACCTCACTATTAAGACCATCTCACTATTAAGACCATCTTAAGCCCCGTTCCCACATAGCCGAGTTACTCGTAGTCAACTCGTAGTATTACGTAACACGCCTCTCGGGCCCAACTCTTACTAAACTCGGCGATTACTCCTCGCACTCGAGAGATGCTCGGCGAGTAACTCCTGAGTCTCGTAGCGAACTCGTGAGATTTGGAGCCGAGTTTGCCGAGTCTCCCGAGTATGCCGTGCTGCACGGCACACTCGGCGAATTATCCAGGAGTCCAAAAACTCGGCCATGACTCGCCGAGTTACTCCTCGAACTCGCCGAGTTACTCCTCGAACTCGCCGAGTTACTCCTCGAACTCGCCGAGTTACTCGGCGCTATTTTCGCTCGTATTACACCCGGGGGGGATGTTCAGGAGTGCGAGGAGTAACTCGGCGAGTTGTAGGAGTAACTCACCGAGTTGTAGGAGTAACTCGCCGAGTAACTCGCCGAGTTCTACCTTTAGTACATGCATCATCAGCGTAGGGGGTCGTATATAATATAAAAGGCCGCTGCTCCTCTAATATCAGTCCGATTTTCGTCAAATAAAGATTGTTTTGTAGTATAATTCATAGTGATTCCATACGTATTTTCGGATTTAAAAAAACCCGAATATTAAGCGAGATATTTGTCTGAGAAGGCAGTTGTCTTGCGGTGGCTGCTGCTCCATTTATATTAATCCGATTTTCGTCAAATCAGGACTGAATTGTAGTATAAATCATACTGATTCCATACGCGTTTTCGGATTGAAAATAGACCAAATATTAAGCGAGATATTCGTCTGAGAAGGCAGCTAAGTTGGCGGAGGCAAACAGTGGTGCTCTCGCAGACGTCCGCGCCCGGACTGTATCAATGCAGGTAAGGCTGAGCGCTACTTTAAAAGGCTGCTGCTCCCCTAATATTAGTCCGATTTTCGTCAAATAAATATTGAATTATAGTCGAGTTCATACTTATTCCACACAGATTTTCAGATTGAAAATAGACCAAATATTAAGCGAGATATTTGTCTGAGAAGGCAGGTAGTCTGGCGGCGGCAAGTGTATGGCCCTGACATGAATGGTGTGGTCAATATTTTTGACCATTTTATATACATTGTTTGGATGAGCTTTATTGCAATTCATTTCTACTCATTCTGCCAACTGCCATGACTGTTATGTCAATTGCTATTAGCATTTTGAATGATACAAAGAATGGGTGTAGAGCATACAGCAAATTCAATACATGTGTCAATTGCCTAATTGCCTAAATTGGGGTTCTTTGACCTGTCATTTCATGGTTTGTTCAAAGATGACACAGTAATTGCTATTAGCATTTTGAATGATACAAAGAATTGGTGTAGAGCATACAGCAAATTCAATACATGTGTCAATTGCCTAATTGCCTAAATTGGGGTTCTTTGACCTGTCATTTCATGGTTTGTTCAAAGATGACACAGTAATATGACATTGTCTTGATTGTCATTCACAATTACAAAAATATGTAATTGCTTTCATTAATTAAAAGCAATATATTTAATTGTAATTACCAGGCAATGATTATATTTGTATAACTTTCTTATCTTTTTGTGTTAATTTGAATCTTATTGTGATATTATAATCAATATAAATTTGTGTATATTTTGTAAAATTTAAATCTAATATTGATATTGTAATTAGTATTTGTGATTTGATCTGTGATTTTATTTGCTATATTTAATTTACTTATACTGGTGCTCCCTGAAGCGTCCGCGCCCAGACTGTATTAATGCAGAAAGCTGAGCGCTTCTTTAAAAAGCTACTGCTCCCTTAATATTAGTCCGATTTTCGTCAAATAAAGATTGTTTTGTATTATAATTCATAGTGACTCCATAGGTTTTTTCGGATCGAAAATAGACCAAATATTAAGCGAGATATTCATCTGAGAATGCAGGTAGGCTGGCGTCGGCCTATCATTCGATGGGTGACTCGTCGCTGTCGTAGACACCTTGCTTCACCCGGCGAGTTACTCCTGGTACTCGGCGAGTTACTCCTGGTACTCGGCGAGTTACTCCTGGTACTCGGCGAGTCACTCCTGGTACTCGGCGAGTCGCTCGCTGAACCCGCCGAGTAACTCGGCGAGTAATTCGGCGAGTAACTCGGCGAGTCACTCCTGGTCATTTTTTCCGCAAAAATTCGTCGCCAACTCCTCGAATTTTGGGTGTTACGTAATTTTTGTTATTACTACGAGTTGACTACGAGTAACTCGGCTATGTGGGAACGGGGCTTTACTATTAAGACCACTTCACTATTAAAAACAACCTCACTATTGGGATCACCTTACTATTAAGAATACGTCACTATAAAGACTACCTCAGCATTAGGATCACCGCTATTAAGACCACCTCAATATAAGACCACCTCACTATTAAGACCCCCTCAATATTAAGACCACCTCAATATTAAGACCACCTCACTATTAAGACCATCTCACTATTAAGATCACCTTACTATTAAGAATACGTCACTATAAAGACTACCTTAGCATTAGGATCACCGATATTAAGACCACCTCAATATAAGACCACCTCAGCATTAAGACCATCTCATTATTAAGACCATCTCACTATTAAGACCATCTCACTATTAAGATCACATCACTATGAAGACATAATAAATTATATTTCATAAACCTCATAAAACATGAGTGTACACAAAAAATTTATAACGGTAAAATTAGGACCACCTCATGATTAAGATCGCTAATTTTGTGTCCAATGTTATACCATTGTATATTTACCTCTTTATTAAGACCTCACCTTGATAAGACCAGTAAATTGTGTACCTAGGGTGGTCTTAATGGGGAGGTTCCACTTTACATTGAAATCTAAGACTGTAGATTAAACATTTAGTGTCTAAATCGACTCAGACCTGTTGTATATCACCAGTTACACAAGACAGTTGTCTCTATCTATGAATTATTCCTGGACAGACACACTATCAATACAAGTGACAATTCAAGGCACGCACAGTCACGAATGGAATGGATAACATTGATTGACTTGCAAACACTTTAGAAGAACAAAGGATAAATAAAACCTGTAAACTGCAGGTGTAATTTGATAGGCTATGAGTCAGTTATTCTTTTGATTATAGAGTGGAATCAATCGAGAAAGGTCGATATGGAATTTACAAGAAAAGACAAGAACAGAAAAAAAGTATAATAAATATATGTCTTACCTTACCTTATAGTATATTTTAAATTCATAATTGATGTCATTCTATTTATCCGAAATGGTAGCTTGTTTGATTTTGATTTAATAGTCTACATTAAGACAATCAAGAAAAGTTGAAAATTAAAAATAATGTCACAATTCCATAAAACTGCATATTGAGCTATGTTGGAACAACCAACCCATCACTGTTATATATCATGGACTGCTATATACTTCTCTAATTCTCTTGCAGTTCACCAGGTGTCGTTGCCTGTATTGCAAAATGACACCTGGCGGGATAACGTTGAAAATAGACTGAAAATGAAAATCTGTGTTTCCGTCGAACATATGGTGCCCAATTATGGTCAGGTTTTTCTTATGAGAGCCAATAATAAAAGTCTTGCACGTTCCTGATAACTCTATTAAGAATACTTATTTCACAAAATCATTGAAAATAATTGAAAATATTTGTTAATCATTTAAAGATACAGTGCCCGACGTCGAAGTTGTGGCCGACACCGGAGTTGTGGACTTCAATAGTGACGTCCAGGGGCAGATTCAGAACATTTTGACAGAGAAAGATTTAGAATAATAGCGATATCTATCACCCTTTTCAATCAGAATGTTTGGATCGGCCCCAGGACGTCACTATTGAAGTCCACGACTCCAGTGTCGGCCACAACTTCGACGTCGGCCACTGTACAACTTGTTAAAACAAGAAATCTCATATTATGGTCGCCAAAGATGCCCTATTATTGTCAGGGTGCCCTTTTGTGATCATCGATTTTGGCTTATTTTGTTACAAATTCATACCATTTGTCCTTGAATGACCTTGCAAACTGAAAAAGGACCAGGCACATGTAGTGTAATCAGAGAGCTTTAATTATAACTGACCATATTAGGACACTGACCATAAGAGGACACCATACATAACGTACATTTGAAAAGGGCATAACCACAATCTTTTATTCACAATTTTGAAAGTCACAGTAATAATTTCATATCTATAATAGAGACAAGCCAACTGACATATATTTGTGTCTGCATAATTTGAAAACTATTAAAGTGTATATGCTTGGTTCATAGGCTGTCAACACTTAATTGCCTGCTCACTGGTGTTTAAACATTTTTGACCAATTGGTCAAGTGCAAATTACAACGCACACAGTTGTCACTTTGATTGACAGTTGCTTGTTCAACTGTGGCAATGTTATTGTTTTAGAATCATTGGGACGTCCAATGCAGTGCGTAGATATTTACTTTTATTTGCTGGCTCACCACTGCTCTTAGTGAAGTATTAATTTTTCTTGGTTAAAAAAAAGTAATCCGTGATTTAGCACTATCCTATCCTATCCCATAAAAAAAAAAATTTTGAAACACATGCATTATTGGCAACATGTGGATTAATTAGCTGGAATACATGTTATAAGGACAACTGTCTGCACAAGGCATGGTTTAAACCCCTTTTAATTTTTGTTCATATTTGCAATATTCACTACCGACGTTTCAAAGGAAAAAAGATACGTTCTAAAAGCAAAAAGGAAAAAGCTTGGCACTTGTGGCGCTATGGAAAGGGAAAGTGGCACCCTCTTTTGCATTTAAGAAAAACCATAGCGCAGCGTGTCGGTGTTTTTTAAAGGTTTTAAATTATTGAAAGTTAAAGCGTTAAATTGGAAAGTACAACTATTTAAATGCTGGGAACTAGTGGGTTGCCACCAATTGCTCTTCAGCAAACGAAGATTTCTGGCAGGTATGTAGAGATCACACGACGTCACTGTGACTCTGAGATTTTTCAACATTCAACATTATTACCGGAAGGTGCATCAGCTCACGAATTCAGCCACTTCGTTTGCTCTCCGCTCTATTAAAAATTGGTATTGATGAATATCCGATTGCATATCATATCCATAACTTTTGTATTTTGTAAATAAAATGATATGAAAGTTTGCATCAATAGTTTCAAGATCCAATAAAATTCTAAAGATCAGGGTCTAGAATAACCTTCAAAAGTTCAGGCAAGGTTACTTTGTCCTGTATGGGAATTATTTATTCTTACATTGTTTTCTGTTTTTTATTATTGACATAAAACACCTTTTTTAATGGGGTTCTCATAAATATTCCAGCATCCGTGCATAAAATCATCTTTTTTTCCTCTTTGACAAATGGGGCTACCGGTTGCTCATTACCACGTAACCCTGGTGAACCACGTGGCCATCGTGTGACCTCAGCAAGTTGCCATAACGACATGTTGTGAACAGAGAGATGGAATACAGATTCATATAATTCTAAGCGGAGTTTAATTCACAACGACGCGATGGGTTTATTTAAAAGATTTATTTGTAAACTCCCGAAGAAAAACTCTGTATCAACAGAAAAAAAGCAACATAAGTAAAACATGTAAAAATTACTAAATTATAAATATCACAAATTTATAAATGCGGTTATTTAACTAAACAAAACAAATACCTGACATGAATTATTGCCCTGTGACACTTAAGGTCAGGTACAACAAGCTGAACAAGCATTGGCTTACTTCTTTATTATTGAGTCGATCTTGACCATGCATAAGCCATTACCTGCACAATATACATATTGCGATGGGATCGGTTCCTCTGATTGAAGACTCGACAATCATTGTTAAATTAAAATGTTTTATTATCATTAAACAAATATATCTTAATATTGTCAAATAATATAGTCACGAAACGCAATATAGCAGTGCACAACAGTTCTCAGTATTAATGAATCATATGAAATAACAATTGAGTAAACATACCTTTTATCTCTCTTGACATTTGAGAGATATTCTAAGTCACATCTTATGCCAGTCTGCACAACACTTCTGCTTACAAGTCTGCTGGTGGCCACTGTCTGGCCTCCTATTCTATTTTCACACTATTAAGGCCTCATGACACACTGGCCTGCATCAAGTCACATGCTTAGCTGTAATTTCTATTAATAACCATTACATCAGAAAGCAGTGATTACAGCCATCACTAAACATAGTATCATAACACAAATGCTAAAGATAGACATTATGACAATATCTTTAAGTAACACATTTGGTTAAGTTTTAACTGAATATAATTTATATAAACAAGATAACAAATGAATTTAAGTTTCACCAAGACTGACATCAATTATAACAATTGAACATGATTTGTTAATAAATATATCCACCATTTATGTACAATACCAAACATCACTATTCATAAAACATGGCTGCCTAAATTACAAAATATATCTAGCATGGCTGAAAAGCACATGTTTTATCAAAATGTCATTCTAGAACTGAGCTTTTAACCTAGCATACTACATATATTTTAATATGTTGAGAATTGCAATTACATCCACAATTATATTTAAACACATATATTTCTAAAGTTCTATACCAGTAAAATATGAAATGAAACTCACCTACAGCACAAATAGTGCTTAGTAGATAATATGTGCCAGATCTTTCTCTAGACAAGAATCACTGAACCAGAAAATATACTTTGTGTCATTTCCACAAGATCAATTAGTACCAGCTGGTGCTGCCTCTTAAGTAATTTATTTAAGTTATTTAAACTATAAAACTATATAACAAAAAGTACCTCTTACATAATGTTGCATGGTGAAGCCCAGATATCACAAGGAATAGTTTACCTGAATTTTAGGTCACGATGGGTCATAATTCACAATATTTCTGAAAATTATCTTTTTTTATTTAAACTCAATTTACACTAGAATGATGGTCGATCGTCATGGCCATTAAGCATTTTTCAGGTAAATTAACGGCTCCTCAGCTAATCAGATGGCTAGAATCTTTGAAATAAGGACACACAAAACGTCAGACTAGAGTTGCATCACCAGAATAGAACCAACCACAATTCATAGTGCAGATAGAATCCCAAATCGGGACAACATCAGCGCAATGTTGGCGATGTTGATTTGTTGTTCCGATGGCAGCCAATATTGAAATGACATTGTTCTGATTTAAAAAGCTATCTGGGACAGAGAGACTAACATGATGACAGAAAACAGATACAGTTTGTTCCATTAAAAACGGCCTATTAATTTGAATCTAGACAAAAGCTTCCAGATAGCATTCCAAATGGCATCGACGTCGACATGTCGGCTACATCAAAACAATGTTTACCAACGATGGCCGATATAGAAACGATGCCGGCCCAATTTGGAATGCTATCTGAGTGAGACAAATTCTGCTATAAGATGATATAGCTGGCTACTCAAAGCCAGATCTAAAAGTACAGGCATATCAGATAAAGTTTATACATATACCAAGGTTTATAAATTTTTTCAGTGGTTATCGGTGTAAGCCGACCATGAGCTAGAAGTAGACAGAAGCAACTAGCTTGAGCCAGTTATAGCTACTGCCAGGAAGAATAGGTTGTGCTACAGCTGTCTAGAGTCAATATTTTATGAAACTAACTGTACGTAAATGTGTAGTATACTGAGTAAGAGAGTCGTTCACATTTTGAAAGAAAGCATACTAGGGGGCGAAACAGGGAAAGGGTGATTTAAGGACAGACAAGGACAGACAAACTGCACAAAAGACAGACAGCTTGGCTCTCCAACAGCCAGACTGACATAGATAGTGATAGAAGAACAGATTCACAGACAAGCAATTTTCAATCCACCTCTTAACAACCGTTTCAGAAAATAATGTTTTTGCTGGTGTCAATCTGAAATTTTGATCAAAATCTGCCAAGATATTATTTGTCCTTAAACTATGATTGTATATGTAAACAATGATGTTTTTTTGCTTGCACGTTCAATCTCTGAAGCAAACAAAAATGACTTGTTTTAAATAAACATTTTGGATGGACATCAAAGAAACAGTTATAGTCTGAGACAGACAATCTTTAAGTCTCTGCTCGGGACCATTGAATCTTCAGGGTTCCTGGAATATGAAGCGACCTACATAGCGGTATCACTACACAAGTACAACGTATTACTGACCGAAAAAATTAGTTCAACATTCGCCTCTCTAGACCAATGATAATGAAAATTAATCAAGGTTGTGCGAGAAATTTGGTGAGTTGCTCTAAATGAGAATCTGTACACGCTCGCACTGTTCGCCTAGTATTTAAATTTAATATAGATAGCGCGGGCAGTGGACTTGTACACAGGAGTGCACCCAAATGAAAGATTGAGACAATCCATAAAAAAAAGACAGACATGGCAAACAGTCGGACAGACAGACAAACTTTATAATGAAGATCTTTGATGCGTATTTCATGAAAGAGAGAAGATGAACTGTAAATAAACTATAAGACAACTGAAATATAAGACAGACAAATGGACAGCCAGACAGTTGAGAAGATTATTATATCTCCTCTTAAGTCTGTTGTTCACCCAAATAATTGTTGATTCCATGGAGGGTCTGAAAACTTAAATTGCAGGTCAGGATGTATTGCAGCAAGACTGACAATTTAGATTGAGTGGCTTTCTCCCCAACAACCACTTCACTGCTTTCTTTGAGCCAACACTTGCATACATCACATGGTCAGTTGATGGTGGGTTGCTTGATTGAACCAGCAGTAACACGTGACATGGTCAGCTAGTGCTGCATTTGATCTTGTCCGTTTATCTTGTTACACACATTGAATTTGGATAGGAACTAATTAAAACCAGACAGAGCCAGTTCTGTGCAGGAAAACTAGAAGAATGCAAGTTGTATCGAAATAGAGCCAACACACCAAGAAAGGCTGTCCAATTTCAGCCAATTTCATAGAGTTGGAGCCTCATGCATGTGAGTCCAGGAATCTTATAGGTTGAGGGACTGCTTTAGCCAATGGGAGTTCTGGATTCACATGACCTTATCAAGAGTTTAACTTTCAAGTCTCTGAGATTTGTTTCCAACTCTATGAAATTCGCTGTAAAAAGCAGCCAATCATCAGGATATAATGAACATTTCTGAAATTTTATGTAATTTGGATAACATCTATGTGGTCCACCAGAGCTTCAAAGTTACAGGTATTGAATATCACACAATTTGTAGGTTTTTCTTCCGTCTGTGGCTAATCTTTTAATATTACATCAATGGAAGATCAAAATATTTTACAGAAGAACTTGCTTAAGTATGTTTTGCATCTCTACTATATTAAGGATTTTTTTAAGCAACCCTAAAAATTATCAAGTGCCATTATTGGTTTAAAATGAGGGAATCGTCTGCCCATTTATCCAAAATAGGCTGTCGTGATACTACACTGACCTTGTAAAGGTGTTTGGAATATGCAAAAATCTTGTAAGTCAGGGTCTCAAAGACTTCTCCTTCTGATTCTCCTACAGTGTGCCAGACTTCCAACCTATGATCTAATACTAGTGAACAAAATGCTCAGTAGCCCTTAACTGTGAATTGTGGCATTGTGGTTTAACCAAATATCAGAGTGCTCAGGTCAAACATTTACAAAGACAAGCACTAAAAAACTGTGTACCCGGACATGCCTTATGGAGATCCACTAACCTAGATAGTATTCCAAATTGTTTCAACATCAGCACGATGTTGGCGATTTTATATACGATCTGGAATGCTATCTGGGAATGGCATCTAATCTAGAGAAGCTTTTCAAAGCCATCGCAAAGCCAGACCATGAACTGCATTATTTTATGCCAAAAATTTGAAGTGCTTCAAACAATCTGGGGAGAAGTGAAAGCTTTCCTAGACCAAAAATCAGAGTAAAAGAACAATGGGATCATTATCCATACATTATTAATATTGTATCCCTTTTCTTTGTATCATGTCATTTACTATTTTCAAAACTATAATTTTCATGCAATAATTTCAACTTTATAGTTGCCAATCAATAAACAAATATGCATATATACATGTAATCCTATGGAAGATCAACTTATTATCATTTTTTTTTGCCAAATGGTCCAGAACGAGACTACGTCATCATGTCATAACAACGTCGTCGGTTCAAAAGTTGCGATGTCCATAATTTCGTAACGAATACACATCCAGCTTGAAACTTGGAGAAAACTTGTTTCTCTAACTGTAAAAATTCTAACTGTGACTAGAAATAGCGTTTATTTAAGGGGAACTCACCAGATATGAATAACAAATCATCTTGAATCGATCACGCTCGCGCCAACGACATTGTTGGAATGACGTTTTATCACACCAGGGGGCAGTTGTAAGCGATCGCAGCACCCCTGGCGGCTGAGAAACGCATTACAATTATCTGACTTCTTTTGCCTCTAAAATTGTTATCTATTGTCCGATTTTGAAAATTTAAAAACCTACATGAAGTCCAATTAATAGTTGAGAATAACTAATGGGCCAATATTTCTGTTGGATGCAAAATTCCCCACCAGAAATATTCAGGGCATACTAAATTTGTGTGTTAACTAATGATTTCATCAGACATTATTACTAAAAATAAATCTTACATTGAAAATCCAGACTAAAACATTGGAAACACACTGGGTATGATGGCCTGAAAAACTAATACTTAAATTATTTATTGTAAATTAAGACTCAATTGTTGTGCAAAAGTGGCCATGTGTAATGGTAAAAAATATCAAAAGACAAGAAAGCAGCATTTGTATATATATATAATTACTTGAATGTGCTAAATCTGGAGACACAGTAACTTTAAGACATAAATATAATATAGCTTCGCTCAATTCTGTCATTGACAGCTACATATTATATTATGAACGAAGCTCCAACGACGCAGGCGGCGAGCGCAGCTCACTTCCCGTAGAGAGAGGTTCCAAAATGAGGCTACACAGTGATCAAGCTGAACCGGAAGTGTCCCAAAGTGTCCCAAAATTTCTAAAATACATGTAATCCTATGGAAGATCAACTTAATATCGCTTTTTGACCAATGGTCCAGAACGAGACTACGTCATCACGTCATAACAACGTCCTCGGTTCAACTGTTGTGATGTCCATAATTTCGTAAAGAGTACAAATCCAGCTTCAAACTTAGAAAAAACTTGTTTACCTGACTGTAACAGTTCTAACGGTACATAGAATGGATATCTGTTAATGGGAATAATCTTGAAACGATGACGTTTGCGCTAGCAATCCACATTGTTATGATGACGCCATGTCACACCAGGGGGCCAGTGTAAGCGATTGCAGCGCCCCTGGCGGCCGAAGATACACATTACAATTCCTGAGCAGATCTGACTTATTTTGCCTCTAAAATCATTATTTATTGTCCGATTTTGAAAAATAAAAAACATACACGAGTCTTATTAAACGAACACAGACTGTAACATTAAGTTTTCATATAGAACAACACAATTTCAAGCTATAATGTCACTATATTTTCAGCAATGAAGCAGCTATAGGTGTAATTAATGCTCTTGGCATATTTCTAAACCATGTCCCTCCAAAGATTTTTTTAATTTTATTTCTCTCTGGCAATGTCTGGGCTCCTTCTATTAAATCTGTACATGGATAGCCAAATTTGATTTTAAAAACCACTGGCACAAGCAATATATTGTCTGTATTTTAAGTTTAATTTTATCATTATTTTTTACTAGTCAACTTTCTGTAAAATATATAGTTACAACATGTAGTATAGACTGTTGCCTTAACCCTTATAGTGTTACTTTTAATAATAATACTTTATCATTAAGGAAATATGTTAATGTATTTTGTAATAATTATATATGCTTTTTTTATTTCATGAATGTATCAATGATGTCATATCTCAATAAAATTTTATGATAGACATATATTGTAAAGCTTCGCTCACTCCTGGCAATGACAGCTACATATTATATTAAATACTGATTACTTCGGTGGCCCCATATTAATGATAAATGAATTGTTTTACATTTTGAATTGAATCTATATAAATATTCAAATAAATGGAGTCTAAAATAAAAACCTCAGTAAAATTATATTAAAGCAAATTCACCAAATTCAGCAATGCAGCATTTCTAACAGATGGCGCCAGTGGCGCATGCCTGCCACCTGAAGGGTTTGAGTTGAACTAATTGCTAGACTATTACTATATATATGGGTTATATCCATGCACCAATGGGGTAAATGTGTAATATTGCATTATCTATGTTTTTACAATAACATTGAACATATCATTTGCCAATAAAAAAAATATAAAATAATAATGCACACATGGCTTCCATGGTTTTAAATTGTATATAAAAGAAGACAGTGAGAATTATATATTGAGGAATGCGATATACCAAATATTCATGCATATTTTATTCATATCCAAATCAAAATTACTTATCATAATTTTCTACATTTCCACCAATTTCCTTTTATTACATTAACACTTTCTTCCTCATTACATACTATTGATATATTTGTAACTGTATTCTTCCCTAAAGGGGCATGTCATTAAACCATGGGGAAGAGTGCTTTTTTCAGACACCTTTCATGAGCAACATTCCAGCTGGATGTCGTTCGGATGAGACGTTAAATTGGAGGTCCCTTGTACTCGGTGTCTATGCTGAGGCAAGTAAATTAAGATCCCACCCATGGGGTAAATGTGTAACGTGGGTGGACTCCCCCCCTCTCTCTCTCTCTCTCACCTCATCAATCAACCCTAGATAGCGGCAAGAACTTGCCTAAGAGGGCTACACTTTCCACATCTATCTATTTATCTATCTATTCGAAAAATCCATAAATATATAAATGTATGTATTTCTAAATCTTGAATTAACATAAATAAAAAAATTAATAAATACGTTTGCAAAAGCCATGGGTCGATTTCTATTAAAAAAAAAAAAAAAGAAGTAAAGTAGATACATATAAATAAATCATAATTTACATGACCTTTTAGTCATTTTTCTTCTTGTAACAAAAGTATAATGTTGCAGTGAGCTGCAGAATACTATTTCGTGTCAGTAAGGAAAAGCTTGTCGCGCCATCTTTTGTTCTCTTTTGGGGCACAATAATTGGCTTTGATGGGTCATCCTTTGTCAAGACGCCGCGAGATGGCGCTCTCTGCCTTCTCTCACTTCCGGTTATTTTACCAAAATCTCGTGTCACGTGACACATGATGAGAACTGGCGAGATTTGTGAGGCTATTTCGAGTTGGTGCATGTCATACATAAGTGACATAAGTGACATGTGTATGGAACTATGTTAAAACTGAAATAGAGGAAACAAAGAGAAAAAAAGAAGAAGAGAAAAAAAGACAAGAGAAATTGGTACATTTTATAATTCATCAAATGATGAACTTACTGGCAATAAATCCCAGATAGCATTCCAAATTGGGCCAGCGTTGTTTCTATATCGGCAGCCGTTATCACAACATTGTTTTGACATCGCCGACATCGTGCCGACATTGATTCGATTTGGAATGAGGTGATTGCTATCTGGGATAAACTTTTTGTCAAAATATATCTCAAAGATGAAGGTATGAAGCGAGTTAGCTTATATGACCAACTTTAATTAAGAGGCAGGCGTAATGATGAGATGATCAGGTTGGGGTCCACCAGCTACGCAATAAATATTATTTAAAAAGCAAACACGAGGCTGATTTTAGTACAGTTGTGACCGATTAAGAATCTTGACTGTGGTGTTCAACTGGGAAGATGAATGGTATGAAAGGGGTCGAGCCACGGATGCGATTTCAGGTAAAGTTTTCTCAGCGAATGATATTGAGCTATACGGTGCTTCCTAGGAGTGGGATTTTACACTCCCAACAATGGTTTGTCCTGAGTCCGCGCATGGGCCTTGTGCCTTGCATTAAGGGGCACTTAGGATGCATGTTAAATTCTGTCAAAGTATTGGTGCCTGGGATAGAAACACTCACTGATTACATAACAGTAGGTTAGTATCCAGGAAGTTAAGTGACTTTTTTGTCAGTGTTAGTTAGGAGGAGATGGCAATGAGATAAAGGATGAAACAGCCATCCAACTTATTAGGCTCGACAGGTAGTCGAACCTGGGACCCAGACTGAGCTTGTTAACCAGCCTGAGGATGGGTGGGTGGGTTGATTAGGGCTTTACATCCTGTATTTCTGCACCGGATAGGCTAATTAGGACAGAAAGGGATCATGGCAATGAGATGAAGGATGAAACAGCCATTTAACTTATTAGGCTCGACAGGGAGTCGAACCTGGGACCCAGGCTGAGCTTGTTAACCAGCCTGAGGATGGGTGGGTGGGTGGACTAGGGCTTTACGTTTTGTATTTCTGCACCTGATGGGCTAATTAGGACAGGCAGAGACCATGGCAATGAGATGATGGATGAAACGGCCATCCGACTTAGGCTCGACCGGGAATTGAACCTGAGACCCAGTGATTGGATGCCCAGCGCGCTACCACTGAGCTAGGCCCCACCCTGATACTTGATGCTGTTAGTGACTGTATCTTGTCATAATATTATACTGTGATAATGTATATTGTTGAATTTCTATATTAACAAATGTGAAAAGCTGCCGTTATTTAAAAATGTTTTTGTTACCCTTTTTTTTTAGTCTTTCATGATTATTTTACAGAATGGCTTTACTCAAACCCTTGTCAATATGTTGCCTTTATAGAAATGTATAGGTGAGACTCTTATAAAATGTTTTGACTAAATGCTCACACTCTGGTCCTGACTGGACTGCTCAACAGAAAGTCTTCTGATTTCCCAATTTTGGAATTTTTGTCGTCCTTGAATGATATTGTCCAACTTTGAATAGTGGATTTTCACGGAAGGTTCTCTATATTTCACCAGGTGGCTATGAAAGAATACTGCAATTCTATTGGCTGAAAAAATTCCCCACCCTTGGCTGTGATTGGCTGAAGCAAAGTGCATCCTAGCAGCAGTATTTTTAGTGCAATCTAATGTATATTTGACACCTTATCATTCAGTTGATTTTTGTTATTTTTATGAGAAAGTTATATTTATCGAACAAGTCAGTGATTATCTTCTATGTTTGAAAAGCAATATGAGTAATAAGGGGAGAGGAAGAACTTATGTCTTGCTGAACTCAGGGCTGCTCAGTGAAATGACTCTATTGAGGACCATGGTTCAAAAGTGGCTGGTTGGCTTGTGTGTGTGTGTGCATTGTTCAGAACTTCAGAGTCAGTTTCCAGGGATCCTGCGAGTCCTGGTCAGAGACAGCAGCAACTGACCGCTGGACCACCCAGCTTCTAGTCCATCTTCAAGTAAGTAAGTAAGTAAGTAGAATTTTATTTCAAGTCGGATAATAGCATCAACAATAAAACAGAAGCGCACAGCACTTGTGTCCGACAATAACAAATAAGAACAATGAGTATTTACAGATGAAAGATGAATGAAATAAAACTATAAGGTACATAAAAGGCACGTGCCACATTGACACTCAGGTTGCCACCTAAGAACATAACTTTTAAAACCATTAAAATCCAAAGCCTTAACAGTATCAGGAATCTTGTTCCATAACATTGCACCTTGGTAACGCAGCGAATGAAATCCATGTTTTAGAGTCTTATACATTGGTTGTCTTAGCATATTGACATTTCTAAAATTGTATGAAATATCTTTTACTGCGAAAAAATCTTTTGACATTGGTGGACATTTGTTTTGCAAAATCATTAGACAAAAGACTACCAAGGTATATATTTCCTGTACCCTTTCTATTTTTCTGTCCTTTATATCATTAGCAGGAAAATGAATTGTCTATGCGTAATAGTAGACTATTAGGCGTTGTATGGTCTTCATTATTATTATTCTATTACCGTCCATTAGTTGTTGGGTGGATGATAATGAAGGCAAAATGAGTTTCAGATCCAGTAACTATCTATCTATGTCAACGTCGTCTAAGCTTGGTTCGAATACCGGCCTGGGTACTCTTTGTGAGCTACATCTCATTATCAGTTGGATGTTTGGAGCATGAGATGTTAAATTGTTTAAAGATACAGGCTGTTAAACAAGTAATTAACCTCATATTGATGATATTACACCAGTGTCTCATATTATGGTCGCCAAAGATGCCCTATTATTGTCGGGGTGCCCTAGTGTGATCACCTTGCTTTTTTGCATGAAACAAACGACTTCTCCCTGCTGGTATAAAAAGAGCCTCTAATGTCAAATAGATGAAATAAATTCTTGAAAGTCTGCTTAGTAAAGGTTGAAGCTTCAAATATGCAAGTTAAGAAGAGAAACCCTGACATATATTGATGTCTGCATAATTTGAACACTGTTATATATATTACAAATTGGTATTGATAAATATCCAATTACATATTCTATCCATAACTTTTGTATTTTGTAAATAAAATGATAAGAAAGTTTGCATTTATAGTTTCAAGATCCAATAAAATTCTAAAGATCAGGGTCTAGAATAACCTTCAAAAGTTCAGTTAATTTATCCATTTGATCAAGTTTTCAGCAACTTGTTTGCTTTCCCCATACAGCATATTTCCAATGTCTTGCTTGTAATCTAGTCCATTCAAAATTTTCTCAATTCCTAAAATAAGAAAACATAAGAAAAATTTATAAATCGATATATGCTGAGTGTGATACAAAAATGTTTGACTTATCCGCCATATAATTTTTAATATTTTTTATTTGTATCTTTTGTTCAATTATGCAGTTTTAACTTCTGTCTTATATATGAACATGAAATTTAGATAAATATTGATTGCTAAAACAAAAACGACTAAATATGTATTTTGAATAACACTGTATGCTTTTGAGAGAAACTGCAGAACTTTAAGCACAATTTAATTAAATCGACTTTATGTTTCCACCAAAATCACTCCAGTGTTTCCATGGCAATTCATTTCACATACCCTTGTGCAACTATCCTCTTTTGTTTACCTTCATTAAAATCCTCTTGTTCATCCAAGTCGTATTCCAATTTCCAGCCTGTGGTTCTTTGAGAACCTTGAGCTTCACGTCCTGTAAATAACTCATTATAAGACTGATTGAATGACTGACTGAATGATTGATTGGCTAATTGGTTGATTGATTGATGGATATATTGATCGATTGAATTATTGAATGATTGATTGGTCGAGTGGATAACAGTTTGAATGGTTGTTGAATGATTGATTGATTGAATAGTTGATTGGTTGATGAATATAATAAGTAATGATTGGTTAGATGTTGGAAGATTGATTAAATGATTGAGATTGACTGATGAAGGGAATTATTGTTTACACTGTACTTTATTTAATTGAACGACTGAATGAATGACTGAATGATTAATTGATTGATTGAATAATCGAATACAACTTATTGAATAATTGATTGACTGATAGACTGACTGAATGATTGATTGATTCAAGGAAAGCACCTAAAATAAAACACAATTTTTATTTGTTATTTAAGATTTCCAATTATTAACACTGTGTGACGTCATCTATAAGCTAAGCGACCTAATTATGGACCTTCTTTGCTGGTTTACCTAGTATTTATTGAGTTTAGGCAGTTTTTCTGAATCGCCTGTTTGTCAGAACAAGAATTGCGAAAACTCAGCACATCAACATCTAATTATTCTGTTATTTCATTGTTAGATCTTTAATACCATAGGCTAGCCTACAGACCATAAGAGAAATTGATTAATTTACTTAAGATGAGTAAACGAGCAAAACATGTACATAATTAGGTCGCTGGGCTGTGAGGTGACGACACAGTGTTAAGCATACAGATGTTATTGCAGTGTATTTTTTGTCTGTTACCAAAGAGCAAATCCTGAATAAAGATGTTTAAATAAAAGAAGAAAGCTTGTTGTCTTTGGCATAAGCATTTTGGGCAAAGGTTGACCATGTCCATCCTTGCCCATCCTTGCCCATCCATAGCCCTCTCCTCATTCAATCTTGAACCACTCGCATGATCGATCAACGAGTGCTTCACTGATGCCTCACGGATGCTTGGCGAAATAATTAAAGCATGATTACCTAGTGGTCAATGGACGTCCGCCGAGCAGTCGATGGACGTCCTTTGAACGCTTGTCGAAAGAATTTATACGTGATAAACATAGCTATGAATGAGTCCAATTTGGCCATTCGTGGTCACTCGGCTCTATAACTCGTGACAGTGTGAACTGGGCTTAAGTTGATTGGGGAAGCAAGGAAGGAAGGAAAGATGGATGGATAGATAGATAGATAGATAGATAGATAGATACACCTTTTTGTTGAATAACAACAAATTGCAAATAATAAGTAAAATGATAGAATCAAATAGATAGCTAAAGATAATGACAATCATCACAAAAATAATTTATAAATGACAAAGAAATAATCTAATAACTGAATAATTAAATAAATAAAATACTTCAAACTTTTCCAAATCGTCCGGTACCAAATGCATGGAAGCAGGGGGACTCAGAGCCCTTGGGCGTTCAAATGGTTCTACAACTGATCGAAGATTTCAAATATATTAAATAAATATCATTATTATAACTATTTTAACATTCGATAATTTTTATAATTATTTATGGTGATATCCTACGATAACAAAAAATAAATAAAACAATTTTAAAATTTAAAATTAATAAATTGACTTTTATAATAACCTAGTAAAGTACATATTTGGTTCCTGTTTTAATTCACAGAGAATTGTAAACATTTCAAAATCAATTATTTTATGTAAAGGTTTATCTGGCGCTTACATCTGCACTTAATAATGTAATACAGAAGAGCCTATTTCAACAGTAAAGTGGTCTTGATAGAGGGGTGCAGCAGCTATGAAAACATAATACAGTTGGTCTTAATAATAGTGAGGTGGTTTTTAAAACAAAGGTTATACATAAAATTACCAGTACTACACATTAATTAAATTATAAAGAATTGTTTTAGAATAGTTTAAGAGTTATATTCTGTGTTATCACAATGAATAATTTTGGATGTATATACACAATTCACCTGCAGATTTAGACATTGTTTATCCACAGAACTTCTGTCATTGAGAAATGATTTGTTTGTTTATATGTTTTTCTTCTTCAGCTATTGTAGCTATGCACAAATATACATGCTCGTGGAAAATGTATAGCTATTATGATTTATAATACACTTAAAATATTTCCTATAATTGAAATTAATCATATTAAGTAGTTCTTATCCAGTACAAGAATAGCAAAGTACCCCAGAAAATAAGTAGCTTTAAATAATAAAGTATCAGCCATAACACTTTAATAAAGATTTGGGTCACCTTAATAATTCATTTATTTGGCATTATGGCAGTTTAAATTGTTTGAAAACAATATAGCGGTTTTAATTGATTGAAATACATATGGGTCCAGCTCACAATCTTTGCCAAAGACGTATAGATTTTTATTGACAGCAAAATATCAAATTGATACATGTGTCAGCATGACAAAATAAGAAATGGCAAAAAAAAAATAAATAATAGAAATACATGGATCAACAGTGAAAATAATTAAATAGGTGTATACATATATATATATACATAGGAATTCTTAAATATTCTTACCTTGTTTTCTGTTTTTTATTATTAACATAAAACACCTTTTTATGGGGTTCTCATAAATGTAGCAACATCCGTGCATAAAGTCACCTTTTTTTTTCCTCTTTGACAGATGGGGCTTCCAGTTGCTCATTACCACGTGACCCTGGTGAACCACGTGGCCATCACGTGACCCATAGGCATAGGAGGCTCCTTTCTTTTGGGGGGGGCAAAGGTCATCTTTTATTAGCACCCCTTTATGCCCGAATTTTTCAACTTTTGCCCGAATGTTTGACTTTCCTGGACACTTGGGGGGGGGGGCAATTGTCCCCCCCTGCCCCCCCATCTCCTACGCCTATGACGTGACCTCAGCAAGTTGCCCTAACAACATGTTGTGAACAGAGAGATGGTGAGATGGAATGAAGTGCAAAGTAGAGATAGGAAGTCGATACATATTCATATCATGCTGCATGGTGAACCCCAGATAAATTTTTGTAGCATCCCAAATCGGGACAACATCAGCGCGATGTTGGCGATGTTGATAAGAGGTTGTTCCGATGGTAGCAAATATTTAAATGACGTTATTCTGATTTAAAATGCTATCTGGGACAGACAGCCGAACATGATGACAGATACAGTTAGTTCAATTAAAAACAGCCCATCAAATTGGACCCAGACAAAACTAGACAACTTCTGCTGTACATTGCTACCTGCCACCAAACGGAACTGCCTGGCTATAGCTGACTAATCAAAGCCGGGTCTAAAATTACATGCAGCACCATATCAGATAAATTTCATACATATACCAAAGTTGATAATTTTTCAGTGGTGATAGGTGTAAGCTGACTATAAGCTAGGAGTGGACGGAAGCAGATGGCTTTAGCCAGTTATAGCTACAGACGCTACAGCTGTCTAGAGTCGACCATATTTTATGAAACTTAGTCTAACTGTATGTAAATGTGTAGTATACTGAGAAAGAGAGCCAACCACAACTTGAAAGAAAGCATAAAGGGGCGAAACAGGGAAAGGGTGATTTAAGGACAACTGACAAACAGCACAAAAGACATACAGCATGGCTCTCCAACAGGCAGACTGACAGACAGCGCAAAACCCTGACAGACAAGTCATAGAAAGATAAATTGAAAGACAAGCAGTTTTCAACCCACACTCTTAACAAACGTTTCAGAAAATAATGGTTTTGCTGGTGTCAATCTGAAATTTTGATCAAAATCTGCCAAGATATTGTTTGTCCTTAAATAATGATTGTATATGTATGAAACAATGATGTAATTTTGCTTGCACATTCAATCTCTGAGACAAACAAAATCTTGACAGATTTTAAATAAATATTTTGGATGGACATCAAAGAAACAGTTATAGTCTGAGACAGACAATCTTTAAGAGTGCACCCTGTCTCTGCTCGGGGCCCTTGAATCTTCAGGGTTCCTGGAAAGTGAACTGACCTACATAGCGGTATCGCTACACACGTACAACGTATTACTGACCGAACAAATTAGTTCAACATTCGCCGCTCTAGACTGCTTTGCGTGTGTTTGTATTTCTTGAATGATGATGAAAATTGAATCAAGGACCATAAGTCAAAACTGTCTGGGTAATTTGTGTGAGAAATTTGGTGAATTGCTCTAAAATAGAATCTTTACAAGCTCGCGTTGTTCGCCTAGTATTTAAATTGAATATAGATGGCGCGGGCAGTGGACTTGTACACAGGAGTGCACCAAAATGAAAGATTGAGACAATCCATAAAAAAAAGACAGAAAAGGATGCTGACATATATCAATTGAGACATGGCAAACAGTCGAACAGACAGACAATTTTTATAATGAAGATCTTCAACGCGTATTTCATGAAAGAGGGCAGATAAACTGTAACTGAAATATATAACAGACAAATGTACAGCCAGACAGATGAAAAGATTATTATGTCTCCTCATAAGTCCGACCAGCGTGATATTTCTTGGGGCTCACATAACCTTTCTATGACTTTTTGACCTTCCAATGACCCCAGGTGACCCAGTCCTTATTTGTGGCGACCCCTGGTGACTTTCGTACACTTCGACTTCCTCGGGTCAAAAAGGTTTCCTTTGAAAGTTGTAAGTATTGGACATTCGATAGTGGTGATTTTTCTATTGGTTGGTTTTTCCAGCTTTGATTATGAGGCCATGCAACCAAATGATTTTATTCATATGATGCTTTTTATGGCTCCTTGGTTTTGATGGTTTAGTTGAGTTCAAGCTGATGTGCAATCAATCAACTTGATTTTTTATTTTATTTTTTTTATTTTTTTTTATTTATATTGATGCTTCCATAAACTGTTCGATTTAATTTTGTACTATGTAGGTACGAATAAACATAATAATAGGTACAATGTACAATGTACAATCAATCAATAAATCAATCAACCAACCAACCAACCAACCAACCAACTAATGATTCGCTTATGAGCAGTTGTTATAGAACATTCATTGATCATTCAATCAAACTGACTACATTTCACACATGAGATTTATGGAATAGCTCTGGCCAATTCCCAAGTTTGTTGTTCACCCAAATAGTTGTTGATTCCATGGAGGGTCTGAAAACCTAAATTGTGGGTCAGGATGTATTGCAGCAAGACTGACAATTTAGATTGAGTGGCTTTCTCCCCAACAACCACTTCACTGCTTTCTTTGAGCCAACACTTGCATACCTCTTTGAGCCAACACTTGCATACGTCACATGGTCAGTTGTGGTTGGTTGCTTGGACTCAGTGTAGACTCAAGAAAGACTCAAGAAATTGTATTCACTTATCATAACAAAATAGTTACAATAAGTGGGGTGGCATACAAGCAGTAACACATGACATTGTGTGCTAGTGCTCCACTTGATCTTGGATAGGAACTAATTAAAACCAGACAGAGCCAATTCTGTGCAGGAAAACAAGAAGAATGTAAGTTGTAGCGAAATAGAGCCAACACTCTGAGAAAGGCTGTGTCCAATTTCAGCCAATTTCATAGAGTTGAAACAGAATCTCACAGACTTGGAAGCTGAACTTCAGAAGACGTCATGCGAGTCCAGGAATCTTATTGGTTGAGGGACTGCTTTAGCCAATGGGAGTTCTGGATTCACATGACCTTATCAAGAGTTTAACTTTCAAGTCTCTGAGATTTGTTTCCAACTCTATGAAATTCGCTGTAAAAAGCAACCAATCATCAGGATATAATGAACATTTCTGAAATTGGTGGAAAGATGTGTAAGCAAGATCATCAGTTAATTGGTGGAAAGATGTGTTAGAAAGATCAGTTAATTGGTGGAAAGATGTGTAAGAAAGATCAGTTAATTGGTGGAAAGATGTGTAAGAAAGATCAGTTAATTGGTGGAAAGATGTGTAAGAAAGGGTCTCAAAGACTTCTTCTTCTGATTCTCCTAGTGTGCCAGACTTCCAACCTATGATCTAATACTAGTGAACAAGACGCTCAGTAGGCCTTAACTGGAATATATGCTTGTGAATTGCGGCATTGTGGTTTAACCAAATATCAGAGTGCTCAGGTCGAACATTTACAAACACGAGCACTAAAAACTGTGTACTCGGACATGCCTTATGGAGATCCACTAACCTAGATAGTATTCCAAATTGTTTCAACATCAGCACGATGTCGGCGATTTTACATTCGATCTAGAATGCTATCTGGGAACGGCATCTAATCTAGAGAAACTAGAAAGTAGACATGACCAACGGTGTCGAAAGCTTTTCAAAGCCATCGCAAAGCCAGACCACAAACTGCTTTATCTGATGCAAAAATTTTGAAGTGCTTCAAACAATCTGGGGAAAAGTGAAAGCTTTCCTTGACCAATGGGATCATTATTAATACATGTACTAATAATTATAAATATTGCATCCCTTTTCTTTGTATCATGTCATTTGCTATTTTTACAACTATAATTTTCATGCAATAATTTCAACTTTATAGTTGCCAATCAATAAACAAATAATGTAGTTCTGAGCATGAAATAACCAACAAAAATGTTAGTTAATTCCCTCCTGAGTGCATACAAACTGAGCTTATTTTGTTTTATAAAGGCATTAAAACAAAACAAACAATCAAACTAGTAAATATGCCTAATGGAGTTTGGCGTTGGGATAAATCCAACAAAAATGTAAGTTAGTTCCCTCCTATTATGGAATTAACGAATACATAAGATAACATAAATCAAGAATAATCAACAATACAAAAAACTACAAAAACTCATTTACTTCATCAACAATACAATGAACCAGGTAGTGTAAGTGAACAATCAAATATGTCTAAAGCATAGATCTCACATAGCCGTAAAATGACAGAAAATCCGTGGTTTATACGTAGACCCAAAATTGACGGAAGGGTCAAGGATTCGCCAAGGAATTATAAAGGTGTGAAAAAGGGGCTAGGCTAGGCATTGACGGATGGCTACGTAAGAGTTGGGGTATGCGACGGATATTCAGCGGATCATATGTGGTTTACGTGGCAAGAGACGCGGAAGACCGACGTAAACTAGGTGTGATCCACGGAAGTCTACGTATAATCCGCCATAACTTCCTTGGACTTCCGTGGTGCATTTGTTGGTGCAGACACGTAAGGGGGATCTCAAATAGCCAGATGATTCAAGACGCTGTAAACCACGTAAAATGGATGGAAGCCGAAGTAAGAGCTGACGGAAGCGGACGGAAACTTACGGTAATCAACAGAAATTTGGGGAAGGCGACTGCATTATTGTAAGCCACGTAAGATCTGGCGACTGCGGCGTAAAAAATTGCATAATAATCTTTCTGTCGCTTTCCCGCTTGATCTCATGGAATTGTCGTGCATGCATGAAAATTCCGCTAAAACAGCCGGAATGTGAAGGAACAATGATGTAAGACCAACGTAAGCTTGCATAAAGCTCATGGAATCCGATGGAAGGCTTTCCATGGTCTTTCCGTCGCTTTCCGTCGACCTTTACGACTATGAGAGATCTATGCTTTAATGATTTCTTCTGTCACCCATTTTTCACAAACTTGAGGAAACACTCGGTCAAAATTTGACCAAGATGATATCAACTGCCAACCATTTGCCAACATTGAGTCACCATGCTCAATTCTTAATAAGTCCACATTAAGAATCACATCAAACTTTATCCCAACTTCAATGTAGACACCTTGTTCGCTCGCCAATTTCATTTTATAAATCCCTGATTCCATTTTTTGCTGAAATAGAAAATTTTTTATTTTGACTTTACATATTTATATAATTTTATTGACAGTATTATATCAAACATGACATCATTTTAGCAACAGAATCTGATGCACAAAAAGAATGCTAGTAAAATATTTTTTTTCCAATTACGTTTATGTCGAATTTTGTAAAATATTTGAATGACAGTCGCAGAATATCATTTTCTGAAACAGCAGAAGTTATCTTTAACCCTCAGCGAAAGAAGGTGGATAAAGGTTTTGTTGTCATCAATGTCCGTCCAACGGGCGGACAGGCAGGTGGATGTAACACTTTTCGTTTCCAGAGCATAACTCTTAAAGGTGCCCTCCGGTGAAAAATATCACTTTGCTAATTTTCATTCTAAAATGTTGTCTAATATGTCATTTTCACCCACTTTCATGTTTATCTGTTTATTGTAACCATGTGTAAGTTGAGTGTGAAGTTGAGGGGTGCTGGGGAAATTCCTGAGCCGACCGCCATGGCAGTTTATTACCTCCCTACATCACAGGGGTCATCTAAAACCCCTAGCAAACACTCACATAGCATGTTTTTCATACATACTTGTTACTTCTGCTCTATTATATGTCAAAAGATCACCGAATTAAAAACGTTGTGTTAAATAAAATTAACACCTGTGTGTACAGTTCTCATTGTGTCACTGTTAGGCAAAGGCAATGCCTGAGAGGTGTGTTGTATATGGGTGTAACAACACCCCAGGCCATTTGATCACCTTGCATCAATTTCCAATCAAGGTTCCACCCACGTGCAAGGCATGGATTAATCTTGTACAGACAAAGAGAAAATGGGATCCAAAATCTGCATCAAGTCATATATGTAGTGCCCACTTCTCCAGAGATTGTTTTATTAATTGGACTGAAGTGCAGGAGAAGACAGCAAAGCGATTGATTTTAAAGGATGGTGCCACTCCTGGGGGACAATTGCAAGATGAGACATTTCAAAGACCTGCAGTTAGGAAACGAGAGATCCAAAGGGTGAGTTATTTAATTAATTAATTGGATCAAAATATTTATAGGTCCAATACCAGTCAGTTGTTTTAAATTGTATGTACATTTACAGAGGCATAACAAAAGAATAGAAAAAGTTATATATAAATGCATATATAACTTCTATATCTGTCATATCTATGGAGGGCTTCAAGGGGATTTTGGTTGTATTTTCTTTGATCTTTTTTTTTCCTATACATTTTATTATAACTTGGGGGTGGGGGAGGGGGAATGTTTCTTCCTACCCAAATACTCCCTGGCAGTGACCCTGAGGAGCATGTAGTGAGAACTCTATGTTATGAAGTGATGATCAAATTATGATTCGTTTTTAATTCCATGTCCTATAGTTGCTACAAGAACATGATGGATCAGTTACGCAAGATCCACATGAGATCAGCAGGACAGAAGAGGAGTCAGTCAATGATGATGGCATGGACTTGCAGGAAACTGACACAGTGACTGCCCATGAGCCCCTGACTAAGGATGCCACCACCCAGTGGGAGGATCAAATCACTGTGCCCTGGTATAGGAGTATTGGTACACAGACCAAGTTTGAGGCCAAGCCAAAAACCAAGAAAGATACTTACCACAGATCAATAGGTGACTATGATAAACACAGTAAATAATATTATTAAATGCTCATAGCACTATACATAGTTTTCTTGGTTTATAACCACATTTATAATATTCCATTTATTTGTAATGGATTAACCTATCCCAAAAAGCACACAATGGAAACATTCACTTTCACTGTTATTCATGTTAATTAACAGGTATTCAAGTAAAACCACGAGTGACTGACTTTGGGATTAACTGTAACAGGAAATCTGACAGGATTGCATCACCACTTCATGCCTCAACTCCAGCTAATAAGAGGAGGTTGGATTTTTCAGTTGACATGGAGGAAGACTCGCAAGATTTGTCTTATCAGCCAAACATGTCAAGCATAGCGGAATATGCAACAGACAGGTAAAGACAGTCTCTCGAATTCAGTAAATAATCACTGTTAGTCAGGAGTGTGTTCACTATGCATTGTCACTATTATTCGGGTTACTTTTAATAACATAAGCCTATATATGCATTAGTACATCGCAACTGGTTCATTCTGAGGGATCAGCATCTCATAAACATTTTGCTTCCAGGAAACTATATATAGACTCTACTGCTGTACATGAGAAAGTCAAGTATCTGGTCTACAGGGAATGCCTTCTGGAACTCTTACATGACTGTCCAATCTGTAGTAGGCCATGTGTATTACAGGAACACAGCATTGGGTCATTTTTCGCCTTGAGTCAGAAGTGTGTTCATTGTGGTCATAAGCGGAAGTGGCACAGTCAGCCTATCGTTCAGAATTTACCTGCTGGAAATTTGCATTTGTCAGCAGCAATATGCTTCACTGGCTCTTCATTTGCCTCAGTGCACAAGGTAATATCATTAGCTTAAAAGCACTTTTAAAATAAACCTTGTTAAACTGAGCATTTCTGTCATTCTCAGCATATAAAATGATTCCTGTGTCATTTCAGGTGCTGACTGCAATAAAAGTGCAGACAATCAGTGAAAGTACTTATTTCGATCATGTCAAGAGGGTTATGCAGCCATCCATCATCTGGCACTGGAAAGACCATCAGGCAGTTCTACTGCAGCAACTGATGCAAGAGACCAGCATCACCCTTGGAGGTGACATGCGAGCAGATAGCCCGGGTCACTGTGCAAAGTACCACAGATCAATAGGTGACTATGATAAACACAGTAAATAATATTATTAAATGCTCATAGCACTATACATAGTTTTCTTGGTTTATAACCACATTTATAATATTCCATTTATTTGTAATGGATTAACCTATCCCAAAAAGCACACAATGGAAACATTCACTTTCACTGTTATTCATGTTAATTAACAGGTATTCAAGTAAAACCACGAGTGACTGACTTTGGGATTAACTGTAACAGGAAATCTGACAGGATTGCATCACCACTTCATGCCTCAACTCCAGCTAATAAGAGGAGGTTGGATTTTTCAGTTGACATGGAGGAAGACTCGCAAGATTTGTCTTTTCAGCCAAACATGTCAAGCATAGCGGAATATGCAACAGACAGGTAAAGACAGTCTCTCGAATTCAGTAAATAGTCACTGTTAGTCAGGAGTGTGTTCACTATGCATTGTCACTATTATTCGGGTTACTTTTAATAACATAAGCCTATATATGCATTAGTACATCGCAACTGGTTCATTCTGAGGGATCAGCATCTCATAAACATTTTGCTTCCAGGAAACTATATATAGACTCTACTGCTGTACATGAGAAAGTCAAGTATCTGGTCTACAGGGAATGCCTTCTGGAACTCTTACATGACTGTCCAATCTGTAGTAGGCCATGTGTATTACAGGAACACAGCATTGGGTCATTCTTCGCCTTGAGTCAGAAGTGTGTTTATTGTGGTCATAAGCGGAAGTGGCACAGTCAGCCTATCGTTCAGAATTTACCTGCTGGAAATTTGCATTTGTCAGCAGCAATATGCTTCACTGGCTCTTCATTTGCCTCAGTGCACAAGGTAATATCATTAGCTTAAAAGCACTTTTAAAATAAACCTTGTTAAACTGAGCATTTCTGTCATTCTCAGCATATAAAATGATTCCTGTGTCATTTCAGGTGCTGACTGCAATAAAAGTGCAGACAATCAGTGAAAGTACTTATTTCGATCATGTCAAGAGGGTTATGCAGCCATCCATCATCTGGCACTGGAAAGACCATCAGGCAGTTCTACTGCAGCAACTGATGCAAGAGACCAGCATCACCCTTGGAGGTGACATGCGAGCAGATAGCCCGGGTCACTGTGCAAAGTATGGGTCCTACACCACCATGGATTTGAAAAGCAACAAAGTGGTAGACATCCAATTAGTACAGGTACATTTGTGTTGCGTAAAGCACTTTTTTCATTTTATTGTATCCTGGGATCCAGTTGTGCAGTAGCAGTTTCATTGCTTGAATTTTACAGAGCATTTGGCGGCAGTACTCGTATGGAAAAGGAGGGTGGAGAAGACCCCTGTGACGTCACTGCCAAATATGGCGTCTCACTAGAGGGTGCTTTCACAGGAGGGAATCCCCTCCGCCAGCAGCTAGCAGATTAGCTCCAATATTGTCAAGTGGAGAGTGTATTGAATGCTGTAACTGTGAGGAATGTACTCAGAAACACTAGACTTTTCAAAATGACCAATAAAAAAAGGTCACTGGAGGGCACCTTTAACACTAATGCATTTACCCTACCAAAATTTTGTACAGTAATACTCTATATGGCCTAGTGGTGCCTTTTGATAGCCACATTGATGTATGTGTTGTAATATTACGAATAGCGCTTGGCGCCAAATATCACAAACGTAGTATTTCATGAATGTAGTCATACTAAACTTGTACATGCGCATGCGCAGAATAAATAAAATTATTCGATCCTCGCAACATGGCTGGTTAAGTCGTATATTTAACAAAAAAGCATATATATGGCTATATTTTATTTTACAAAAACTTGGAAAAAATCTTTTTTGTTTTGTTTCCGGAGCAGAACTCTGACGCTACTGCACCTACATGCTTAAAACTTAATATGTCTAAAATAGTTTAGTGGTGCATTTTGGGGGTCTCATGGCCGTAAATACTATAGAACTTTCAAAATTAGGGCAAAATAGGGAAAATTCCTACTTTTTCAAACCTCCATACCAAAAACACTATTTACCTTACATGAATGAAATTGTATCATTAAATTATAGTATTTTCATAACATATCTAAATTATAGTATTTTCATAACATATCTAAATTATAGTTTTTTCATAACATATCTAAATTATAGTTTTTTCATAACATATCTAAATTATAGTATTTTCATAACATATCTAAATTATAGTATTTTCACTTTTCGAACTTCATTATCATTAATTTCATTTTATATGCTGATTACATAATAATGGAAAATCAGAAAAAAATAATTTGTATTCTAAAAATAATTTGTATTCTAAAAATTGTGATGCTTCCTTCATATTCCTTGGCATCCCATACTTTTAAAAAAATTGTGTTAATTTGTGTTACCACAGCTATATAGCTTAGTTGTGCATTTTGATAGTCATATCGACAGATCTCAGCTCTGTTTTAAAATATTTAGAGAAAATTAAAAAAAAAAAAAGATAAACATTTCTGTTTCCGGAGCGGGACTCACATACTACTGCACCTACATGCATACAAAACTTAAATAAAATAGTGTAACATTTTGCCAATGATATATCTAGATTATAGTACTTTCAATTTTAAGCTTCATTTTGACATTTTTTTAATAATCGAAAATCTGGAAAGAAATTCTAAAAATTGTGATGCTTCCTTCATATTCCTTAGCATCCCATACTTAACAATGACAGCCATAAATGTTGTACAATATGTGCATACAATTACTAAATATTTGATCATAGTTTTGCCATGCTCAACCCATTTAACAGTTTTTGTTTATTATTAGCAATTTCATAATAATTTGTTGCATAATGGTCTATATTACCTTCACTTGACTCCAATACTTATTTTGGTTTTCTTCATATACACCTGTAAAGCGTTCGGTTATAAATACTAATTTAAATGCCATAGATTTAATGCAAATCAGCAACCCAACAATTCAGTAACTGTTGAGGGGAACATGGCAATTGATAATATATAGTTCCTTCAGTTGCCAGCTAAGTGCTAACAGCAAGCAAGAAATATTTGGACTTATAAAGGCACTACAATGGGTGTGTTGAGTATCATTCCATACAAAATAAACCTTTTAGATTTGTATCAATACTCCTTATTGTGCATAAAATCCTTAAAACAGAACATTAAATTGCAGGCAAAATGATAGACAATACTTTTTATACTCACTTGGCTTTACTCTGAACAGAATGGATTGCTGTTAATAAGTAAGATATTTGTGAGACATTATAACCCACGGGAACACTGTAATATTTCACACTTAGCAGAATATAATGCACAATGAAAAAATTCAAGAGTTCAAAAAATAGGACATCTTGGACTGTAATTAGCATTGCATAACAGGCTATGTAGACCAAGTGGCAATTGTTGCGCTTCATCACACACACTATATAAACACCACTTGGCCATATAGAGTGTTACTAGTATACAATTTCATTAGGGTAAGTGCATTAGTGTCAGAGTTCAGCTCTGGAAACGAAAGTGTGTGTTAAGAGTTCTGCTCTGGAAATGAAAGTATAATGTCCATCCTTCTGCCTGTCGGACGAACACTAAAACATTTTAATGCTGCCTGTGTGCTATGTGGAATTCGCTGAGGTTTTAGCTGCAGCGCAGCCTATGTTTTGTTAAAATAATAAACAATATATTTAATTTTACCATGGTTAATCAACACTATGCTTTTTGACAGATGGCCTATTACATAATAGATAAACACAATGAAATGTGATAACAAAAAAATGATTATTCTAATTATTTAAATGATAATAGCTCTCTATAGAAGACAAGTAAATGGTACTAGTATCAAGAAAATACTTAACATTAAATGCAAAAATCATTCAAAGAGAATAAAACATTTCATTTGGCTGAATTTCTTTTCTTTTCTTCTTATGTTCGAATATTTTTCTCTTAATGTAAGTTTTTCTTTGCATATTGTGTGCTGTCACCTCAAAGCTAAGTATGGGCATTTTTTGCTAGTTTACCTAGTTGATCTAAATAATTGGTTTCACTGATATAAGTAACCGATAGGCCGTATATTGACTTAATAAATCTTCTCTTATAAATACAAGATTAATTGATTGATATTTTTTAGTTCAGGCAATTTGTTGCTTGTCAGATTAGCACTACACAACAATTGCGCAAAATCAGCACATTAACGTCTAATTATTCTGTAATTTCATTGTTAGACCTTTAATACCATAAGCCAGCCTAAAAGAGAAATTGATTAATTAAGTTTTGGTTAGTAAATGAGCAAAACATGTACATAATCAGGTCCCTGGGCTTTGAGGCGACAGCACACAGTGTTCATATCGAACAACTTAGCAGCTTAGAGAAATAATTAAGCTACAGAATTGAACGAATTAAAAGTAAATGATTCAATTCTTACATTTACACTTGAAGATAGAGCAAAATGTGAAAATTCTTTATTGAAGATAGGAATTGCAGCTACGTTTTCCTTTTTTCCTGCAATAGTGAACCTCCTACGAGCAGGACCCGTGTTTATGTTAGATATATAATAATGCATCTCTATTGTTTTTCGGTGACCTGAAATAGACAATTACATAGATAGATAGATGTATATGCACAAGCTTACTTACTAAAGCTGTGAAATTGTACACACATTTTGCATTATTAATGAATTGAAATTAAGTTGTGCACTTAACTATTGATGTCCACAAAGTGTCATTAAGTGCACTCCAACCCAGTAAACAGTCCATGACATCTTTTTGAAACTTAATCAAGTTTTGTCAACTTAAATCCGTTTATAGCTGCTGCAGTGTTTATATAGCATCGGCCACGGCCATTGACGGCCAGGCAACCCCAGTCTATTTATAGAGCACAGAATGAAGTCACGGTAAACGCTCCTATAGTTAGGCCAGTCAAATTCAACCTAGACAAACTCTGCCGCTACCTGCCAGTTGTAGCTGTCTAGAGTCGACTGTTTTTAATAAAACTAACTGCAGGAGGGGGGGGGGGGGGTTAAACCTAAATCCGCTACTGCATGGTACATTATTTGAAAGAACGAAGCAACAACAAAAGAACATTTAAAAAAAAAAATTCAGCGGTTCCTAGGATACAATTCAATTTGTTAACCCACCCCTCGAAAAAAAAAATCTGGATCCGCCCCTGCCGTCACGGCAGATAGACTTAAGATAGACTTAATTTTCATTTTGACTAATATTGGCCAGCAATATTTAATAGCATAGACAGTCTATAATCAATGTCATACTGTCTACAAGCTACATTAAGCTAATAGTTAGATTAAATTGACAAACTTGTCAGGCATTTCAGAGTCAAATAATACTTACATGTGCCCACATAAGCCATATTGACGATACGATGCTTAATGTACACTGCTTTCTATGCGGTTTTTGTGGTCTGAGGGGTGATCTGACCTACTTTCTACCCACGTCTACCGGAGCATGCTAGGTATAGACCTATCCCTTTATCTTGATGTATGAGTACGGATAGCCAATGAGCGAGCGAGGCCAGCGGCGTGTCCTATTTATAAACAAATTAGCATCGAGTTAGCATAGCTGAACAAAGTGAAACCTCACTATTAAGACCACCTCAATAATTTCGACATTGGACATCGATGGAGAGCCAAAAATTTTTCTCAATACATTTTCGAACATCTTGCATCGTTTTATAATATGAGCAAAGCTCCGCTGCCGCAGGCGGCGAGCACAGCTCACTTCCGGTAGACGATATAATAGGCTACAAAGTGGTCAAGCCAACCGGAATTGGTTAAAAAATTGATTTCACTTATTATCGCTGTTCAAAAATACATGTAATCCTATGGAAGATCAACTTATTATCGCTTTTTTTTTGCCAAATGGTCCAGAACGAGACTACGTCATCATGTCATAACAACGTCGTCGGTTCAAAAGTTGCGATGTCCATAATTTCGTAACGAATACACATCCAGTTTGAAACTTGGAGAAAACTTGTTTCTCTTACTGTAAAAATTCTAACTGTGACTAGAAATAGCGTTTATTTAAGGGGAACTCACCAGATATGAATAACAAATCATCTTGAATCGATCACGCTCGTGCCAACGACATTGTTGGGATGACGTTTTATCACACCAGGGGGCAGTTGTAAGCGATCGCAGCACCCCTGGCGGCTGAGAAACGCATTACAATTATTTGACTTCTTTTGCCTCTAAAATTGTTATCTATTGTCCGATTTTGAAAATTTAAAAACCTACATGAAGTCCAATTAATAGTTGAGAATAACTAATGGGCCAATATTTCTGTTGGATGCAAAATTCCCCACCAGAAATATTCAGGGCATACTAAATTTGTGTGTTAACTAATGATTTCATCAGACATTATCACTAAAAAAAAAATCTTACATTGAAAATCCAGACTAAAACATTGGAAACACACTGGGTATGATGGCCTGAAAAACTAATACTTAAATTATTTATTGTAAATTAAGACTAAATTGTTGTGCAAAAGTGGCCATGTGTAATGGTAAAAAATATCAAAAGACAAGAAAGCAGCATTTGTATATATATAATTACTTGAATGTGCTAAATCTGGAGACACAGTAACTTTAAGACATAAATATAATATAGCTTCGCTCACTTCTGTCATTGACAGCTACATATTATATTATGAACGAAGCTCCAACGACGCAGGCGGCGAGCGCAGCTCACTTTCCGTAGAGAGAGGTTCCAAAATGAGGCTACATAGTGATCAAGCTGAACCGGAAGTGTCCCAAAGTGTCCCAAAATTTCTAAAATACATGTAATCCTATGGAAGATCAACTTAATATCGCTTTTTGACCAATGGTCCAGAACGAGACTACGTCATCACGTCATAACAACGTCGTCGGTTCAACTGTTGTGATGTCCATAATTTCGTAAAGAGTACACATCCAGCTTCAAACTTAGAAAAAACTTGTTTACCTGACTGTAACAGTTCTAACGGTACATAGAATGGATATCTGTTAATGGGAATAATCTTGAAACGATGACGTTTGCGCTAGCAATCCACATTGTTATGATGACGCCATGTCACACCAGGGGGCCAGTGTAAGCGACTGCAGTGCCCCTGGCGGCCGAAGATACACATTACAATTCCTGAGCAGATCTGACTTATTTTGCCTCTATAATCATTATTTATTGTCCGATTTTGAAAAATAAAAAACATACACGAGTCTTATTAAACGAACACAGACTGTAACATTAAGTTTTCATATAGAACAACACGATTTCAAGCTATAATGTCACTATATTTTCAGCAATGAAGCAGCTATAGGTGTAATTAATGCTCTTGGCATATTTCTAAACCATGTCCCTCCAAAGATTTTTTTAATTTTATTTCTCTCTGGCAATGTCTGGGCTCCTTCAATTAAATCTGTACATGGATAGCCAAATTTGATTTTAAAAACCACTGGCACAAGCAATATATTGTCTGTATTTTAAGTTTAATTTTATCATTATTTTTTACTAGTCAACTTTCTGTAAAATATATAGTTACAACATGTAGTATAGACTGTTGCCTTAACCCTTATAGTGTTACTTTTAATAATAATACTTTATCATTAAGGAAATATGTTAATGTATTTTGTAATAATTATATATGCTTTTTTTATTTCATGAATGTATCAATGATGTCATATCTCAATAAAATTTTATGATAGACATATATTGTAAAGCTTCGCTCACTCCTGGCAATGACAGCTACATATTATATTAAATACTGATTACTTCGGTGGCCCCATATTAATGATAAATGAATTGTTTTACTTTTTGAATTGAATCTATATAAATATTCAAATAAATGGAGTCTAAAATAAAAACCTCAGTAAAATTATATTAAAGCAAATTCACCAAATTCAGCAATGCAGCATTTCTAACAGATGGCGCCAGTGGCGCATGCCTGCCACCTGAAGGGTTTGAGTTGAACTAATTGCTAGACTATTACTATATATATGAGTTATATCCATGCACCAATGGGGTAAATGTGTAATATTGCATTATCTATGTTTTTACAATAACATTGAACATATCATTTGCCAATAAAAAAAATATAAAATAATAATGCACACATGGCTTCCATGGTTTTAAATTGTGTATAAAAGAAGACAGTGAGAATTATATTGAGGAATGCGATATACTCATACATATTTTATTCATATCCACATCAAAATTACTTATCATAATTTTGTACATTTCCACCAATTTCCTTTTATTACATTAACACTTTCTTCCTCATTACATACTATTGATATATTTGTAACTGTATTCTTCCCTAAAGGGGCATGTCATTAAACCATGGGGAAGAGTGCTTTTTTCAGACACCTTTCATGAGCAACATTCCAGCTGGATGTCGTTCGGATGACGGGGGGGGGGGGGGTTAAACCTAAATCCGCTACTGCATGGTACATTAATTGAAAGAACGAAGCAACAACAAAAAGAACATTTAAAAAAAAAAATTCAGCGGTTCCTAGGATACAATTCAATTTGTAAACCCACCCCTCGAAAATAAATTCTGGATCCGCCCCTGCCGTCACGGCATGTAATATAGTAATATATATAGACAGATAGACTTAATTTTCATTTTGACTAATATTGGCCAGCAATATTTAATAGCATAGACAGCCTATTATCAATGTCATACTGTCTACAAGCTACATTAAGCTAATAGTTAGATTAAATTGACAAACTTGTCAGGCATTTCAGAGTCAAATAATACTTACATGTGCCCACATAAGCCATATTGACGATACTATGCTTAATGTACACTGCTTTCCGTGCGGTTTTTGTGGTCTGAGGGGTGATCTGACCTACTTTCTACCCACGTCTACCGGAGCATGCTAGGTATAGACCTACCCCTTTATCTTGATGTATGAGTACGGATAGCCAATGAGCGAGCGAGGCCAGCGGCGTGTCCTATTTATAAACAAATTAGCATCGAGTTAGCATAGCTGAACATAGTGAAACCTCACTATTAAGACCACCTCAATAATTTCGACATTGGACATCGATGGAGAGCCAAAAATTCTTCTCAATACATTTTCGAACATCTTGCATCGTTTTATAATATGAGCAAAGCTCAGCCGCCGCAGGCGGCGAGCGCAGCTCACTTCCCGTAGATGATATAATAGGCTACACAGTGGACAAGCCAACCGGAACTGGTTAAAAAATTGATTTCACTTATTATCGCTGTTCAAAAATACATGTAATCCTATGGAAGATCAACTTATTATCTTTTTTTTTTTGCCAAATGGTCCAGAACGAGACTACGTCATCATGTCATAACAACGTCGTCAGTTCAAAAGTTGCGATGTCCATAATTTCGTAACGAATACACATCCAGTTTGAAACTTGGAGAAAACTTGTTTCTCTAACTGTAAAAATTCTAACTGTGACTAGAAATAGCGTTTATTTAAGGGGAACTCACCAGATATGAATAACAAATCATCTTGAATCGATCACGCTCGCGCCAACGACATTGTTGCGATGACGTTTTATCACACCAGGGGGCAGTTGTAAGCGATCGCAGCACCCCTGGCGGCTGAGAAACGCATTACAATTATCTGACTTCTTTTGCCTCTAAAATTGTTATCTATTGTCCGATTTTGAAAATTTAAAAACCTACATGAAGTCCAATTAATAGTTGAGAATAACTAATGGCCCAATATTTCTGTTGGATGCAAAATTCCCCACCAGAAATATTCAGGGCATACTAAATTTGTGTGTTAACTAATGATTTCATCAGACATTATTACTAAAAATAAATCTTACATTGAAAATCCAGACTAAAACATTGGAAACACACTGGGTATGATGGCCTGAAAAACTAATACTTAAATTATTTATTGTAAATTAAGACTAAATTGTTGTGCAAAAGTGGCCATGTGTAATGGTAAAAAATATCAAAAGACAAGAAAGCAGCATTTGTATATATATAATTACTTGAATGTGCTAAATCTGGAGACACAGTAACTTTAAGACATAAATATAATAAAGCTTCGCTCACTTCTGTCATTGACAGCTACATATTATATTATGAACGAAGCTCCAACGACGCAGGCGGCGAGCGCAGCTCACTTCCCGTAGAGAGAGGTTCCAAAATGAGGCTACACAGTGATCAAGCTGAACCGGAAGTGTCCCAAAGTGTCCCAAAATTTCTAAAATACATGTAATCCTATGGAAGATCAACTTAATATCGCTTTTTGACCAATGGTCCAGAACGAGACTACGTCATCACGTCATAACAACGTCGTCGGTTCAACTGTTGTGATGTCCATAATTTCGTAAAGAGTACACATCCAGCTTCAAACTTAGAAAAAACTTGTTTACCTGACTGTAACAGTTCTAACGGTACATAGAATGGATATCTGTTAATGGGAATAATCTTGAAACGATGACGTTTGCGCTAGCAATCCACATTGTTATGATGACGCCATGTCACACCAGGGGGCCAGTGTAAGCGACTGCAGCGCCCCTGGCGGCCAAAGATACACATTACAATTCCTGAGCAGATCTGACTAATTTTGCCTCTAAAATCATTATTTATTGTCCGATTTAAAAAAAAAAAAACATACACGAGTCTTATTAAGCGAACACAGACTGTAACATTAAGTTTTCATAAAGAACAACACAATTTCAAGCTATAATGTCACTATATTTTCAGCAATGAAGCAGCTATAGGTGTAATTAATGCTCTTGGCATATTTCTAAACCATGTCCCTCCAAAGATTTTTTTAATTTTATTTCTCTCTGGCAATGTCTGGGCTCCTTCAATTAAATCTGTACATGGATAGCCAAATTTGATTTTAAAAACCACTGGCACAAGCAATATATTGTCTGTATTTTAAGTTTAATTTTATCATTATTTTTTACTAGTCAACTTTCTGTAAAATATATAGTTACAACATGTAGTATAGACTGTTGCCTTAACCCTTATAGTGTTACTTTTAATAATAATACTTTATCATTAAGGAAATATGTTAATGTATTTTGTAATAATTATATATGCTTTTTTTCTCAATAAAATTTTATGATAGACATATATTGTAAAGCTTCGCTCACTCCTGGCAATGACAGCTACATATTATATTAAATACTGATTACTTCGGTGGCCCCATATTAATGATAAATGAATTGTTTTTCCTTTTTGAATTGAATCTATATAAATATTCAAATAAACGGAGTCTAAAATAAAAACCTTAGTAAAATTATATTAAAGCAAATTCACCAAATTCAGCAATGCAGCATTTCTAACAGATGGCGCCAGTGGCGCATGCCTGCCACCTGAAGGGTTTGAGTTGAACTAATTGCTAGACTATTACTATATATATGGGTTATATCCATGCACCAATGGGGTAAATGTGTAATATTGCATTATCTATGTTTTTACAATAACATTGAACATATCATTTGCCAATAAAAAAAATATAAAATAATAATGCACACATGGCTTCCATGGTTTTAAATTGTATATAAAAGAAGACAGTGAGAATTATATATTGAGGAATGCGATATACCAAATATTCATACATATTTTATTCATATCCAAATCAAAATTACTTATCATAATTTTGTACATTTCCACCAATTTCCTTTTATTACATTAACACTTTCTTCCTCATTACATACTATTGATATATTTGTAACTGTATTCTTCCCTAAAGGGGCATGTCATTAAACCATGGGGAAGAGTGCTTTTTTCAGACACCTTTCATGAGCAACATTCCAGCTGGATGTCGTTCGGATGAGACGTTAAATTGGAGGTCCCTTGTACTCGGTGTCTATGCTGAGGCAAGTAAATTAAGATCCCACCCATGGGGTAAATGTGTAACGTGGGTGGACTCCACCCCCCTCTCTCTCTCTCTCTCACCTCATCAATCAACCCTAGATAGCGGCAAGAACTTGCCTTAGAGGGCTACACTTTCCACATCTATCTATTTATCTATCCATTCGAAAAATCCATAAATATATAAATGTATGTATTTCTAAATCTTGAATTAACATAAATAAAAAAATAATAGATACTTTTGCACAAGCCATGGGTCAATTTCTATTCAAATTAAAAAAAAAGTGAAGTAGATACATATAAATAAATCATAATTTACATGACCATTTAGTCATTTTTCTTCTCATACAACAGTATAATATTGCAGTAAGCTGCAGAATACTATTTCGTTTCAGTAAGAAAAAGCTTGTCGCGCCATCTTTTGTTCTCTTTTGGGGCACAATAATTGGCTTTGATGGGTCATCCTTTGTCAAGACGCCGCGAGATGGCGCTCTCTGCCTTCTCTCACTTCCGGTTATTTTACCAAAATCTCGTGTCACGTGACACATGATGAGAACTGGCGAGATTTGTGAGGCTATTTCGAGTTGGTGCATGTCACACATAAGTGACATAAGTGACATGTGTATGGAACTATGTTAAAACTGAAATAGAGGAAACAAAGAGAAAAAAAGAAGAAGAGAAAAAAAGACAAGAGAAATTGGTACATTTTATAATTCATCAAATGATGAACTTACTGGCAATAAATCCCAGATAGCATTCCAAATTGGGCCAGCGTCGTTTTTATATTGGCAGCAGTCGTCACAACATCGTTTTGACATCGCCGACATCGTACCGACATTGATTCGATTTGGAATGAGCTGATTGCTATCTGGGATAAACTTTTTGTCAAAATATATCTCAAAGATGAAGGTATGAAGCGAGTCAGCTTATATGACCAACTTTAATTAAGAGGCAGGTGTAATGATGAGAAAATCAGGTTGGAGTCCACCAGCTACGCAATAAATATTATTTAAAAAGCAAAAACGTGGCTGATTTTAGTACAGATGTGACCAATTAAGAATCTTGACTGTGGTGTTCAACTGGGAAGATGAATGGTATGAAAGGGGTCGAGCCACGGATGCGATTTCAGGTAAAGTTTTCTTAGCGAATGATATTGAGCGCTATGGTGCTTCCTAGGAGTGGGATTTTACACTCCCAACAATGGTTTGTCCTTGGACCGACTCAATGCTAGAGTCCGCGCATGGGCCTTGTGCTTTGCGTTAAGGGGCACTAAGGATGCATGTTAAATTCTGTCAAAGTATTGGTGCCTGTGATAGAAACACTCACTGATTACATAACAGGAGGTTAGTATCCAGGAAGTTAAGTGACTTTTTTGTCAGTGTTAGTAAGGAGTAAATGGCAATGAGATAAAGGATGAAACAGCCATCCAACTTATTAGGCTCAACAGGGCGTCGAACCTGGGACCCCGTCTGAGCTTGTTAACCAGCCTGAGGATGAGTGGGTGGGTTGATCAGGGCTTTACATCCTGTATTTCTGCATCGGATAGGCTAATTAGGACAGAAAGGGACCATGGCAATGAGATGAAGGATGAAACAGCCATTTAACTTATTAGGCTCGACAGGGAGTCGAACCTGGGACCCAGGCTGAGCTTGTTGACCAGCCTGAGGATGGGTGGGTGGGTGGACTAGGGCTTTACGTTTTGTATTTCTGCACCTGATGGGCTAATTAGGACAGGCAGAGACCATGGCAATGAGATGATGGATGAAACGGCCATCCGACTTAGGCTCGACCAGGAATTGAACCTGAGACCCAGTGATTGGAAGCCCAGCGCGCTACCACTGAGCTAGGCCCCACCCTGATACTTGATGCTGTTAGTGACTGTATCTTGTCATAATATTATACTGTGATAATGTATATTGTTGAATTTCTATATTAAAAAATGTGAAAAGCTGCCGTTATTTAAAAATATTTTTGTTACCCTTTTTTTTTTAGTCTTTCATGATTATTTTACAGAATGGCTTTACTCAAACCCTTGTCAATATGTTGCCTTTATAGAAATGTATAGGTGAGACTCTTATAAAATGTTTTGACTAAATGCTCACACTCTGGTCCTGACTGGACTGCTCAACAGAAAGTCTTCTGATTTCCCAATTTTGGAATTTTTGTCGTCCTTGAATGATATTGAGCAACTTTGAATAGTGGATTTTCACGGAAGGTTCTCTATATTTCACCAGGTGGCTATGAAAGAATACTGCAATTCTATTGGCTGAAAAAATTCCCCACCCTTGGCTGTGATTGGCTGAAGCAAAGTGCATCCTAGCAGCAGTATTTTTAGTGCATTCTAATGTATATTTGACACCTTATCATTCAGTTGATTTTTGTTATTTTTATGAGAAAGTTATATTTATCGAACAAATCAGTGATTATCTTCTATGTTTGAAAAGCAATATGAGTAATAAGGGGAGAGGAAGGACTTATGTCTTGTTGAACTCAGGGCTGCTCAGTGAAAGGTCTCTATTGAGGACCATGGGTCAAAGTGGCTGGTTGTCTTGTGTGTGTGTGGGCTCATTTGCGTGCATTGTTCAGAACTTCAAAGTCAGTTTCCCGGGATCCTACGAGTGCTGGTCAGAGACAGCAGCAGCTGACCGCTGGACCACCCAGCTTCTAGTCCATCTTCATCATTAGACAAAAGACTACCAAGGGTATATATTTCCTGTACCCTTTCTTTTTTTCTGTCCTTTATATCATTAGCAGGAAAATGAATTGTCTATGCGTAATAGTAGACTATTAGGGGTTGTATGGTCTTCATTATTATTATTCTATTACCGTCCATTAGTTGTTGGCTGGATGATAATGAAGGCAAAATGACTTTCAGATCCAGTAACCTTTTCGGAGACTCTACCATTAACGTTGGGGGTAATAATAAGGCTCTTTCGCAAAGTGATACACACATACAATCCCACAGAGAGCTGAGCAGAGTGATGATGTGGTTACCAAGCAGAGAGACAATGGTATAACTCATTAAGGGTTTTTTTTTTTTTTTTTTTTGGACACGTATGGTAGAATGGCCATTTAATTTTTTTACAATTATCAACAGAGTGGGTGAGAATACATATTGTAGACATACAGGTGGCATGCATAATCAATCAATCAATCAATAAATCAATAACTCAATCAATAACTCAACCAATCACTCAATCAATCAATCAATAAATCTATCTACCTATCGACCTATCAACCTATCGACCTATCTATCTATCGACCTATCGACCTATCTATCTATCTATCTATCTACCTACCTACCTACCTACCTACCTACCTACCTACCTACCTACCTACATATCTATCTATCTATCTATCTATCTATCTATCTGTCTATCTGTCTATCTGTCTGTCTGTCTGTCTGTCTGTCTGTCTTTATCTATCTATCTATCTATCTATCTTTATCTATCTATTTATCTGTCTATCTAATCTTTCTATCTATCTCTCTTTATCTATCTATATATCTGTCTATCTGTCTATCTAATCTTTCTATCTATCTATCTATCTATCTATCTATCTATTTTATCTCAGCGTCGTCTGAGCTGGTTTGAATACTGGCCTGGGTACTCTTTGTAAGCTACATCTCATTATCATCTGGATGTTAGGAGCATGAGATGTTAAATTAGTTTGGAACTAATATTAAACTATTCCTTATATGCAAAGCAATGTTAATATAGCAAGGTAATTCTATACAAACAAGAAAAAAAATATAAAATTTAAACAATAATTCAAACATTTCTGTTCTGATGCCCGATGGTAAAATTTTATTAATTTTTTTATTAAGAAAACAATTTTGCATGTATGTAGAATTCGATTGAAAACTAAATTCTGTATTTTGATATCCCCCATTCAGTGCAGACTGCCTCACTTTAGTACCCAGCTCCCCAAAGACCAAGTTCACCTAAGTGGAAATCTCTGAGTGACCAAGAGAGCAAGGTTTTCCAATTCGGTGAATAAAACATGCATGGAAGATGCATGCCCTTAAGGCCATCCCATGAGCCTTAACTGCAGCTGGGTGGTCTAGTGGTAATAAGACACTCGCCGGCTCCACGGAAGGACCCGGGTTCAATTCCAGGCCTGAGACCCCTTCATGAGCAACATCCCAGCAGCTGGATGTCGTTCGGATGAGACGTTAAATTGGCGGTCCCTTGTACTCGGTGTCTATGCTGAGGCAAGTAAAAGATCCCACCCATGGTGTAAATGTGTAACATGGGTGGACTCCTCCTCTCTCTCACCTCATCATTCAACCCTCGATAGCAGCAAGAACTTGCCTCAGAGGGCTGCACTTTCAATATCTCTCTATTTGATTGCCATGGCTACCCACGTGGTTGCTATGGAAGTACGGTTATGCTAATTAGTTCTTATCCATGCACAATCCCTCGCTCCGAGGAGTAATATACCATGTGATTCAACAAGTAATTTGTTCTACCAAGCATTAACCCCGTAAGATAAATTGAGGAAGATTTCATCAGGATTTATTATGATTTAATACAGACCTCATTAATTTGGAATATGATCTAAGATTGTCTTATAATTGAAAGCACTTGATGAACCCCATCAGCTTTGCTAATCAGATCATCTATATTAGATCATTCTGATATCAGTGCAAGATGAGCTACAATCATAGTTTGGGCAACATGATGGTTATATAGTTACGATCTGAGCATTTAATTAGGAGTGACTTTGATTATAGTGTATAAATGTTATCTTTTCTGTGACGAATTTGTGAATACGTTTGTGATATAGTCAGTGAAATAAAATGAAACAATAGACTATTTTTAATTGTTATTTGTATTATCTTTGTATTATCTTTTTTCAACTCTTTATCATTGTTGTTTGCCCTATTAAGACTACCTCACTATTAAGACCACATCACTGTTAAGGCCACCCATGCTGGACCCAAATGTATTCTTGCCATTGTATTCTACCTCTCCATTAAGACCACCTCAGTATCAAGGCCAGTAAAAATTGCTAAAAGATAGGGTAGTCTCAATGGCGAGGTTTTACTGTGCATTGAAACTTCACCATTACAACCACTTTCTGAAAAAAAAACACACAAAAAAAAAAAACAACAAATGGCATTATTATTATGACTCAAGAGTGAAGTATATATTATAGTAAAAATACTGTTAGTCCAATAAGTTGTGGAGTTCTTAAGGCCTCAAAAACATGGGATGGTCCAACATAGAGTATTGTGGGTTTTGGAAAACTATGTTGGACGACACGCCACTGTATATATTCTCCATAGAATCACAGTGCATTGTACAATGTACTACTCAATGCAACAGAGGGCGAATATATAGCCCAAAATTCCAGCTAAGCAGGCCAACATACTTAGCAGCTGTCCAATATACTCTGATGTTGTACAACATATACCCATGTGAGATGACAACGTCCAAAGCTTCTGATTGGCTCACAGTGGCCAGCTTGAGTCCAGAATATAATTGTACAGCAATATAATATAATATAATATAATATAATATAATATAGTATAATAAAATATAACACAATATACATAATGTAACATTATGTAACATAATATAAAATGATATAAAATAATATATAATAATATGAAATAATATAAAATAATATAATATAATATAATATAACACAATATAACATAATGCAACATCAGGTAACATAATATAAAATAATATAAAATAATATAATATAATATAATATAATGGAAAACAGAATAGAACCCAGATAGCACTCCAAATCGGGACAACATTGGCGCGACGTCAGCGATGTTGATACGATGTGGTTTTCCATTGACGGACAACATAGAAACGACGTCGGTCCGATTTGGATAGTATAAGGATACTGAAGACCATATACCTCACATGTACATTTCTGTATAGGAGGGCACCACACAAAGACAAATAACCCCATGGGAGCCCAATGGCCATGCCTTTTCACTGCCTTATCAAGCAATGTCCTTGCCTGTCTTTGGCTACACAGATAACCCTGACACATTGCCTTGACATAGCCAGGCCATTATCACAGCACTGCAGCATTATACTGTGATAATGGCAGGCCCAGTCACAGCCTAGAGGTTAACGGGCTTCCGTGATATTGTTCTAGAAGGGCAGTTGACCTTCATATAGACCTAATATCAATAGGGGAAAGAGAGCGGTTCTGTACTTCGATGCGGGTTCTCATTGTCTATGCTGAGGCAAGTGAGACATCCCATCTATATACTATAATAATATATAAAGAAATGTGCAACACGGTGTGGACTCCAAGCTGTTCTATCATCTCATCATAATGTCTGCCTGCAGTTGGTCATAAAACAAGTTGGATTCAAACCAGTAGCAATGACATAATCAATTCCCAGTAATTTTCAACTTATATCAGATCTAAATAATTGTTCCCACAAAGCACTGAACCCTCATAATAATTTCCAGTATAAATGATATTTAAACAGTTGTTCTAATGTTTTTGATTGTATGAAAAGTGCAGCCCTCTAAGGCAAGTTCTTGCCGCTATCAAGGGTTGATTGATGAGGTGAGAGAGAGAGAGGAGGAGTCCACGCATGTTACACATTTACCCCATGAATGGGATCTTTTACTTGCCTCAGCAAAGACACTGAGTCCAAGTGACCGCCAATTCCACATCTCATCCAACGACATCAAGAAACACCTGTACCTCATAATGACTTCCAAAATACATCAGATCTAAACAATAGTATTTTCCAATGAACATCTGGGCCCAAACAGTTGTTCCCATAAAGCATAGAACCCTCGTAATATTTCCAAAATGCAATAGACCTAATTCATAATAATTTCCAAAATACATATAAGTCAAAACCAGAATGATATCCAAAATACATCGGAACCATGGTGATTTCAAACATATATCATACATAAATAAATGTTCCCAAACCAAACTACATCAGATCTTAATCATAATGATATCTAATATACACCATAATAACTTTCAATATACCGGTACATCAGATCTAAATAATCCTTCCCCACAAAGTATTGAGTCCTCATATAAATTTCACCCTATGACACCGAACCGCTGTTGGTGGCAACGCTATGTAGACTCACAGAGGGCAACCTAGGAGATGTGAGCTCAGAGAAGACAGTGTGATTGTGGAATGATTTGTGGGGGTTCAACGCAGATCTCTTGTTGACAAGTGGAACCTTCCGAAGTCTTTCTTCTGTCGCTCTATGCCAATCCCATCATTCAACCTCTGATCTCGGGAAACCGCCGAGTGGAACGAGATCTCGCGGAGACTCCTTTTCCGAGAGAAGAAAGATGGTGGACGGATTGAAAGAACGGTCGACAAAAGGCACAAGGGAGAGATCTGCCATAGAGATGGGATCTAGGCAATGAAGTTGGTACAGAGTGCATGTGAGATTGGCTATGATTGGGAATTTATTGAATTGAAATTGGTTGCAGGTTATTGCAGAAATAGGAAAATAATAAACCACACTGCAATTGGACTGTCAACTCACTGAGCACGGTTTACTAAGATTGATTCGTGAGACGAGAGCAAGAGGAAGTCCACACCATGTTACATATTTACCCCATGGGAGGGGATCGTTTACTTCTAGACCCCCACTATAAGTTCACCTTACCATTAAGACGAAACTTCACCATTGAAACCACCCAAGTGTAGTAGTAGTATAAATTTCTTTAACGTCGTATTAAAATCAGTAGTAATTCTATTGTTCTATTGCATTTTACCTCTCTATTAAGTCCCCCTTGCCATTAAGACTAGTTAAATTTTGACCAAGGTAAAATTCCATAAGCTAAGCAATACGGATTCATTCATTCATTCATTCATCCCTTTTCTTCTGATTCATTTATCTCTTCCTTTCTATTCCTTTTACATCTCATTTCTCATTGCCCCTCATTTGCCTTTTCCACAATTTCTATTTAATTACTTCACAATTCTTCCCAATCACTTGTCTACTCCTCACTTCTATTCCATTTCTCTTTCTTTCTCTAATTACTCATTCCCATTCCACTAAAATTGTTCCTGCTACTGTATTCCACGCATTATATTCCATTTCCATTGCTTTCCTCATTTCCTAATACCCCATTCCTATTCCTGTGTATAACTTAATTTATATTCCATTCCCCATTTTCTCTCCTATGCCTTTCTCATTCATTTCCATCTACCCAATTTTCGATTCCTGTGGCTATCTATCTATCTATCTTCCATTCTTTTTAATTTATTTTCCAATTTCCTCGTACGTATATACCCTATTCCTCTGTGCAGCTCCATTCTATCAATTTATCCCTATCAAATAACTGGACACATTATACCTCCTTGCAGTACACTTTTTCTGGGGGATTTCTTTGAGGCTACAAGGTCAACAGCAGTTGTGTGGCATTGCCAATTGCTCAACTGCATATCACACATCAGTCCTACGTGATCTGTTATATTGGCAATGATTGCTATCACAAAGTACTGCCACACTTGGTAAAAAGAGACCTTTCAGCTGGTATATTACACTTAGTTGATGCTTTATAGGCCGTAGTTTCCAAGTACCGTATCTTCTAAATTAGAAGCCGTGGCCTCTAATATTTTAAAGAGGATTATCTGTCTACTAGTAGACTGCTTAATTATTTAGTTAGCACCATATCGCAGTTTTCCATAACTATTTTTACGTTATTGCTACGCACATTGAAATGTCATTTTTTTCTGCACCTGTTGGGCTAATTAGGAAAGGCAGGGACCATGGCAATGAGATGATGGATGAAACAGCTATTCAACTTAGTCTCGACCGGGAATCGAACCTGGGACCCAGGCTGAGCTAGTTAACCAGCCTGAGGATGGGTGGGTGGGTGGACTAGAGCTTCACGTCCTGTATTTCTGCACTTAATGGGCTATTCGGACAGGCCGAGACCATGGGAACGAGATGAAAGATGAAACAGCCATCCAACTTAGGCTCCACCGGGAATTGAATGCGGGACCAAGTGGTTGGAAGCCCAGCGCGCTACCGCTGAGCTAGGCCCCCACAGACTGCCCTAACAGCAAAGTGTAAAGAACAGTCACCTACGGCAAACGGCCACTCCCAAACTGAATTTTCACTGCCTGCTTTTACCCCCTCCACTTAACGGCCAGTTAATAAATGGCCGCATTGATTAATTTCCATGAGTGACTACCTAGCACAGGTTTGGATATTAAACAACTATTGCAAAGTACTGTACTGTCTTGATTAAATTGATTACAACCTCGGGTTTCTATTATTTTAAAGAGCATTTGCTCTTGCGTCCATGTCAAACTGCTATTTATTAGAGATTTGAAATAACTTAGTAAGAATGATATGCAATATGTAAATCATAAGTTATTTCAAATCTCTCATTATTTACATATTGCATATCATTCTTACTATTGTTGGCCTCGATATGAGACTGGCCTAGCTTTATTTTAGCCCCCAGCTTCTAATCGAGATCAAGCGGTATTCCAAAACTGGGTGCGGTGTCTATCTACGCCCAAATATATATCAGATATCAGAGAAAACGAAGCTATCACACCCACAATTTTATCACTGATCATTCCATAGTTGCGCAAAATATGATCAAATGATGACAAATTACCCCAGTCATTGGTAAATTTGTCAATATATTGACGGACACTAAGGTCGTGATATGAATGACACAGAGATTCTAGATGGCCACCAAGATATTTTGCTATAAATTGCCAAGAAATGTAGCCTGGAATTGGTTCATATTACCCAGGAAACTGATATCTATGGCTCCTGGTACATGGATGTATTCGGATCTTTTTGGTGTCATTTGCTCGACCTACGTACAGCTGAACTTGCCTTAAGATCCCCTCTCTATTAAAATCACCTTGCTGTTAAGACCACCTCAATATTAAGACCACCTTACTATTAAGACCACCTTACTATTAAGACCACCTCAATATTAAGACCATTTCACTATTAAGACCATCTAACTATTAAGACCATTTCACAATTAAGACCACCTCACTATTAAGACCACCTCACTGTTAAGACCACCTCTATTAAGACCACCTCAATATTAAGACTACCACCTCAATATTAAGACTACCACCTCAATATTAAGACTACCACCTCAATATTAAGACCACCTTACTATTAAGACCACCTTACTATCAAGACCACCTCACTATTAAGACCACCTTACTATTAAGACCACCTCAATATTAAGACCACCTCAATATTGATACCATCTCACTTTTAAGACAACCTTACTATTAAGACCAATTCATTGCTAGACTACCTCACTTTTAAGACCATCTCATTAACAATATAACCAAACTATCAAGACCTCCTTACACCTCACTATTAAGACCACCTTATTATCAAGACCACCTAATTTATAAGACCACCACACTATTCTAAAATCTAAATTGATCAATAAAAAAAGATAAACACATAAATAAATAAATTAGTAAAATAGAATGTAACTGTGAATAATTAATATATAATCGATTGATAAATAAATAGAATATATAGAGTTTAAATCTTAAAAAAAAAAAAATCTCAATATTAAAATCACAGTTTAACGATTAGACAAAATACCAGTATTAATACACATTTCATAGTACAAATATATATCAATATAACAGTTTTAAAAGAGCCATAATTCATAACGTTATTAGAATTAAAAAACACAATATTTCTGGTCATTTCATCCTAAGCCAAAGTGATGGAAAAGCAGCTCTGTGATTGGTCGACGAAATCACATGACTGGCGCGGATGTAAACATTAGCACGTGGTTGCCAGCTTCAGTGTTCGCTAGGATGCTGAGACGTCAGGTTGCTCTCACAGCAACGTTCCGACGGCCGTCATAACTGTGACGTTTCCACGTCAAAAACAGCGTGTCGACGTCATGTTGATCTACCCAGGTGTGAAGCCACAAAAGAGCTATGGAATATGATATGGATAAGCTACCATATATGGATTGATTTGTAAAATTGTGTGTGATAAAAAGATTTTATCGGATTTACCTGATTGACTTGACCCTGATATTCTGGGAAAATATTGGATAATATTGGATTTTTACTTGGATTTTAACAGCATAAGGTAAGATTTATTATTTATTATTGGAAATATTGTGATATTTTGCATTTTCTTGTAGTGATTGTTAATATTAAAACATTTGATTGTCATAATGATAAATATGATAACACTATATATTATATATACAGGCTGCAAATACTGGAATTTCCATACAATATTCAGAATATGATTAATCCATTAATTTGTAACACTATTGATCAAAGTTAGCAAAATTTCGCTATATATAGTGTTTGTATATTTATCGATAATTAAATCATATCTAAAAACATCTGCAATCGAAGAGGTGTTTATACAGTTCTTATTATTACATATAAAAATAATATTCAATTATTATTCAATATTCATATTTTGTGCTAATCAACAGTCAGTGAGTTTTGTTCAACATATATCTGTATATTGAATCTATATTTCAGGCTGGTATATTGACTGATTTTCACATACATATAATATGCAATGGTAATGATGAAATATGCAAAACATAGCTGCTACTTTGTTCAAATGTAGGTCTATGTAGATTATGGAATATTGCTCAATGCAAACTCTTTTTAAGACCACCTCACTGATAAGACCACCTCACTATTAAGACCACCTCACTATTGAGACCACCTAGCTATTAAGACCACCCTCACAATTGTGACCACCTAACTATTAATCATAAAGATATATAATTTGCCTATCACCAAAACAAAATCTTTTCTTTATTGTTTTATAAATTCTTTCATTGTTTTTGGCCTCAGTATTAAACTACCTTACTAAGACCTCTTCACTGTTAATACCACCTCACTATAAAGACCATATCTAAGTTAAAACCCATTGCACTGTACCTCTCTATTAAGACCTTATCCCTATTAAGGCCTATTTATATATTACTCGTGTAAACCCATGAAGAATTCAAAAGCAAAAATCCAGAATATTTTAACCATACAAAGCAAAACTGATCAATTAAAATTTAAGGAAATGCCTTAAATTGTAGCCTTAAATACCAACAAAACAAAATATCATTGTATGATATTATTCCTAGTGTTATTTTAATATAACAATAGAACATTGTTAATAATACCCATATTATCATTATTTTAATTTACCAGAATGTAAATGATTTAGTTGAAAACAATTTTGCATAATTACAGTGATTTAAAAAATGAAATACTGCTAGATTTTGCAAGTTTATAACGATATTTATCATACCAACAATTAAATTTTTCTAACAAAAAAAAATTATAATAAAATAGAAGATATTTCAGAATTCTTGTATCTCTGCGGCTCCACAAATAAACAATTTTGGATTCTGCGAATGGAATGATGTGTCAAAAACGCTATGATAATAGAAAGATAGAAAGATAGGTAGTAAAAAAAAAAATACATAAAAATAAATCAATAAAACTATGAGAGAAGGTAGATAGCGAAATATTAGGTTGAAGAAAGGAAAGACAGAAAAATACTGACAGATTAATAAATAGATGCTTGGATAGACAGACAGCTGTAGAGATAAACCAATAGAATGAATGAAAGAGACATTGATGAGAAAGAAAGACATTTTTGTATGAAGGAAAGAAAGAATGATGGGAAGATAGAAAGAAAGCAAGAGAGATAGATACATAGAAAACAATTAAGAGGAAAGAAAGAAAGAAAGAGATCAAGATAGAAAGAAAGCAAGAGAGATAGATAGACAGGTAGTCAAATTGCAATAAAGAAGGAGAGAGAGAAAAAGAAAGAAAGAATGAAAGAATCAACCCATACTACTGAATTTCTCTCAAACACCATCAATACTACAAAAAACACCATGTAATTGCCACGCCCATGATCCAAGGTTTCGGAGACATTGTGGTAATTCTTTTTACCTGTCTTTTGCATGGTTACCTTACACCTTTACCTTTCTTAATTATCTTCAAGTACACTGGGTGCAGACCAATATTCACTGACAGATTTTCACAGAAACTTAACAGCTTGAATCAGGTGCGCTGTCTACCAGTGTAATTTCCGCGAATTCTCAGGTTTTGATTGATAGCAAATTGTCACAGCATCTGTGGATTTGTTCTCCTGTGACAAACATAAAAAAAAGATAATAAAATGGTGAGCTCAGTCGTTGGTGACGCGGTAGCCATAGTGCTTCAGATCCAAATGTATTGTTTAGTTGATCACTAATGTCATGTTAGAATTAAATTTGGTTTGGTTATACATTATAATTGCAACTCACTATTAGGACCACCTCAAAATTAAGACTACCTCACAATTAAAGCCATCTCAAAGTTGTAAGACCACCTCATTATTCAGATCACCTCTCTATTAATACCACCACCTTATTATTAAGACCACTTTGCTATTAAGACCACCTCACTATTAAGAACACCTCACTGTAAAGACCACCTCACTGTGACAAATGCATAATTCAGACCATCTCACTATTAAGACCACCTCACTATGACAAATGCATAATTCAGACCATCTCACTATTAAGACCATCTCACAGTTGTAAGACCACCTCACTATTAAGACCACTTTACTATTAATATTAAGACCACGTTACTATTAAGAACACTTCATTATAAAGACCACCTTACTATTAAGACCACTATTAAGACCAACTTACTATTAAGAACACTTCACTATTAAGAGCACCTCATTATTAAGAACACCTCACTAGTAATACCACCTCACTATTGAGACCATCTCACTATGACAAGTTCATAATTCAGACAACCTCACTATTAAGACCATCTCACAGTTGTAAGACCTACTCATTATCAAAATCACTTCACTATTAAAATCACATCATTAAGTACTAAGAACACATCATAAAACTCCTCACTATAACACCACCTCAGTACAGAGACTACCTAATTATAGAAATAAGACATATTTCAGTTTCAAACTACATTGTATTTACCTCACTATTAAGACCACCTCGCCATTACGAATTAACGAATAATGTTGGTGTTATAAGTTAGATCTCCCATATCATAGATCCGCTTATCAGCAAGTTGAATTCAACACGAACAGTATTTTAAATTTTAAAACGCAGGAGTCAGTCATACTGCTACATATAAACACTTAAAAAAAACTGTTATGCAACCGAAAAAAATAGTCAGTTTTTTTATTAGTGTTTTCATGGAAAACTTGTTTTTGAAAGCTCTTTATAAAGCCAACCACATGTGTCGATCTAGGTAAATGTCGCTCACTGCAGTAAGAGATGAAGCTGAAAGTGCTATTCAATGTTTAAGTCAAACGATTTTTAGTTTTCGGGAAAAATCGAATTTTACATGTAGCTTTCAGTTCAGGTAAAACGCAGAAAATTCAGATCGCAAGAGTTAATGAAATTTGCAATTAACTATAGCAGATATTTCGGAGCTATTAGAATCGGAGTGTATTTAATTGATGTCTGTTTAATGCAGTTTTCTAGTCAGACCAAAATCTCTATTCTATCCTGTAAATGGAGCGCAGTTTTGCATCAGATGCGCTTCAATGGATAAATCGATAGTTCGCGAGTTCTACACATGTGCCCAAAAGTGTGGCAAACAATAAATAGCTAGTGATTGTTTATCTCACTTTACACCTTCATTGCTAAAAAAGAAAATAAGAACAAAAAGTTATTATCTTGCTGTAAAATCTGGAAGTCTTAAAACCGATTGATGGATGGGATATTATTCTGAGAAATATATATTTATATGTCATAAATTGCCATGTTATGGTAAATATGAAATGCATTTAATAAAAAATACTTTCAAGGCAGAGTTGATGGCACTCATTGAGAATTTGTGCTTTTTCGTTCTTACAAACTTTGAAATCTCACAGAGCTATGTTCTTATTTCCTGATACATATTTTATCTTTCACCTGACTTACTCACTTGCTCACTTACTTACTTATGTACTTATCTACGTACTTATGTACTTACATACTTTCATACACCATTCAAGCCTTCCTTCCTTATTTATTTACTTACTAACTAGCCAATTTACTTACATACTTACTTACCTACTTACTTACTTACTTACTTACCTACTAACTTACTAACTGACTAACTAGCCAATTAACTTACTTGCTTACTTGCATACTTACTTACTTGCTTACTCACTTGCTTACTTACTTGCTTACTTCCCGCCTTACTTACTTACTTGCTTATTTACTTACTTACTTACTTACTTACCTACTTACTTACTTACTTAATTATTTACTTACCTACTGACCTACTAATTTACTAACTAGCCAATTAACTTACTTGCTTACTTGCTTACTCACTTGCTTACTTACTTGCTTACTTCCCGCCTTACTTACTTACTTGCTTATTTACTTACTTACTTACTTACTTACCTACTTACTTACTTACTTAATTATTTACTTACCTACTGACCTACTAATTTACTAACTAGCCAATTAACTTACTTGCTTACTTGCTTACTCACTTGCTTACTTACTTGCTTACTTCCCGCCTTACTTACTTACTTGCTTATTTACTTACTTACTTACTTACTTACCTACTTACTTACTTACTTAATTATTTACTTACCTACTGACCTACTAATTTACTAACTAGCCAATTAACATACTTGCTTACTTGCTTACTCACTTGCTTACTTACTTGCTTACTTCCCGACTTACTTACTTACTTGCTTATTTGCTTGCTTACTTACTTACTTACTGGTAATATTTCCACATATCCTTTGCAGTATTTTTCTGCCCTGTGCTATAGCCTTTTTGCACAACATAGAACCACTTCCCTTGTAGTGTGTGCTTTTCATCATTATGTCAAAAGTGTAGCCTAGATCAATACATCTTACTGTTGACCATATTTATTTAGTGGTTAGAGCACATATTCCATATTTTTCCCTACATTTTTTACCATATTTTTGTCCACATTTTTTGGTGTATGACTGAGTTCAGACATCTATCTTTTGTGGTGCTGTGCTGCCCAGTTCAAACATTTGCGCTCATAGATTTAGCAAACAGCCCCATATGCATGGAGGCACTGGAGCTCCCAGCTAATGCCTCGTTGGACCGCACAGGCTTTTTAATGCAATGTTGGATCATGATTTATTATGCTGTAATGTTTGTGTAGCAGACTCAGAATTTAGTGTACACTTGGTTTATATGTTGATATTATAGAGAATGATATGTTATAGAGATCCATAGAGTCTATCGATGTATCTAGCCATTAAGTCCAAAGACCACCTCACCATTAAGAGCAGCAAATATGCCCCAATTTTAAGGTTGTCTTAATTATAGTGAAGTAAATGCAATGGAACATTTTTAATTTGTTTTAAAGTGCTAATTAAATACTCTCAGTTCGCTATAGCTCCATACTGGACTTTTTTACACTCTAATAAGTGAATTAAGCCAATTAAGTTCTTGCATATTTTATACCACCTCACGACTGGTATTTAATTGTTGGGCATGTTTATTGCAATTATGTAGTTATTAACAGTGTTTATGCTAATGCCGGTAATGTAGGATTTCAGTAGAGTCAACTATTAGGTATCTCCAGCTAGGTATGGCTTGGTTTGGCTTGTTGTAGCTTCAGGTAGTTGCGTCTGGCTCTGGATAGTTATCACTTGACATTCTAAAAGAGTATAGGAATTACAAAAATGTTGAGAGTTTTGTGTGAGATATCATTAGGTGTCTCTAGCTAGGTATGGCTTGGTGTGGCTTGTTGTAGCTTCAGGTAGTTGCATCTAGCTCTGGATAGTTATAGCTTGACATTCCATAAGAGTATAGGAATTACAAAGATGTTGAGAGTTTTGTGTGAGATATTATTAGGTGTCTCTAGCTAAGTATAGCTTCAGGTACTTGCGTCCAGCTCTAGGTAGCTATAGCCGAATGTGGAGTTCCTAGTTCATCAGTCTTTCCGATTAATTGCTGTATGCAGCCTTCTTGTACAATGAATTTGAAATACGATGTAATTAGCATTTGCGATCTGAAATCTTCTACAGGTATTAAAATCCAAGGTTAGGTAATTATTCATTTTCAGGCGGCACTACTTCATTAATTTTCCTTGAGACCTAAAAAATCTAACATTAATTTGCCTTTAATGGCTCCAAAATTATTGTTTTCTTAGCTGTTAAAACTGCATGAATCTGAATTTGTTTGGAGAGTTTGATAAGCATCTTGGAACTTCCCTATAAAGACCATCCTAGGGGCAACATTTTACTAGTCTCAATAGTGAGGTGGTCTTACTGGAGAGGTAAACTTCACTGGTAATAATAGTTGTTCCAAAAGTAAGGTCTTGATATCGAGGTGGTCTTAATTCTCAATGCAGCTTTAAGATCACCTCACCTCATGAAGTAGTGCCGTCTGAAATTGAATAATTACAAACCTTGAATTTTAATACCTGTAGAAGATTTCAGATCGCAAATGCTAATTGCATCGTATTTCAAATTCATTGTACAAGAAGGCTTATCTGAAGGTCTAGATATGGAATACAGCAATTAATCGGAAAGACTGATGACCTAGGAACTCCACATTCGGCTATAGCTACCCAGAGCTAGACGCGAGTACCTGAAGCTATACCTAACTAGAGACACCTAATAATATCTCACACAAAACTCTCAACATCTTTGTAATTCCTATACTCTTATAGAATGTCAAGCTATAACTATCCAGAGCTAGACGCAACTACACTATTATAAGACCACCTAAAATTAAGACCACTCACTATTTACCTCACCACTAAGACCAGTCATTGGACCCTACTATGTGTATCCAACCAATTTTTGCTTGTTTTTCTTCTATCCCTGTATTAAGACCACCTCACTATAAAGACCAGCCCAGGCTCCTGTAGCCCTAATATTGATCTCAGGCAGTTAAATCGGGGTGCAACTGCACCAATCAATCAAGTAGCTAATCTGGAATCACTGAGCCGAAACAATTGGCAAGAAAGACAGATAGACAGACAGACAGATTAGATCAATACCACTTTGATGGTGTCCAGGTCCTATGAAGTGTGTTATGGTGTGCCAATTACATTAGGATCAATAGAAAATTGACCATTGTAGCAGTCAAAGGGTAAAGGGAAAAAAGATGTTCTACAGCTTAATCCAGTTGTGTGTTCAATGCATTACTATTTAGATAGATAGATAGATATATATTGATTGATAGATTGATTGATATATAGATAGGTAGATAGATAGATAGATAGATAGATAGACAGACAGATAGACGGATGGATAGATAGATAAACAGATAGACAGATGGATAGATAGATAAATAGATAGATAGACAGATAGATAGATAACATGCTCTCAGAGCATCGTTCTGCTTACCTAAAAATTACACCCCCAGCAGGCCTGTTTCAGCTTGAGCCCTTCTCAACTACTTTGCGGCTGCATGAGGAGTATAAACCTGCAGCCATTATGGCACTTCTTGGGTCAAGCACTCTACAATTGCCATCACTGCCTATTGCCAAGTACCCATTTACACCTGGGTGGAATGAAGATCTGCTCAGTTCATTCATGCCATGGCTAGGTTTGAACCCACGAATTTGTGTATACGAGTCCAACACCTTGTCCATTAGGCCACAACATCTACACAAATAGATAGGTTAGCCACCCCAAAACATCTCAATATTAAGACCACCTCACAATTAACACTACAAACCTAATTTAGATGGGAGTCAAATTTGCGAATCCTCCTTTTATTTTAGAATTATTAATTTTTGTGAGATACCTATGAATCTAGTGCTTTAATATATTTTTTACAGTTAATTCTAAGTGCGTTGGTAGTGCATACAACTCTAGCCTTTCTACTTTGAATCTTTTTTAGATCGATTATAGAGTGCTACTTAAGTACTAGCCCTTAGCACAAAATCTGACGTATTTAGCCACAGGGTACACTGAAGTGTCAATAGCACAGGTGATGCTGCTGGAGTGAATTTAGCTGGTGTGACAGCAGCAGCAGCAGCAGCAGTAGCAGCAGTAGCAGCAGAAGCAGCAGAAGCAGCAGAAGCAAGCTTCATGTTATGGTAGCATCAATAACCAGAAGCGTAGCTTCCACAGGTCAGCTTAAGTAGTTGGGCATGTTTAGCACTGGAGTGCACTCCCCTCACTTAAAACAGCTGATGACAGGGTGTGGGACTATAAATAGAAACTCACTCACCACAACGTCACCTCGCCATTAAGACCACTGTGTTAAATTTACTAGTTATAGGAGTGAGGTGGTCTTACTTCTGAGGCAAAATACAGACGCAGAATAGTATAAAGTATAGGAGTCAGGAATCTCATTTTGATGCAGTCTCAACAGTGAGGTGGTCTTAATAGTGAGGTGGTCTTAGTATAGGTGGTCTTAGTAGTTATGTTATGAGAGGTTTCAAGTTCAAGTTCAATCAAGTTCAATCATTTTATTCACCACTTGATTTAACAAAATTATACATAATCAACATAAAAATAAAAATAATTCAGTGGAGGAGAACCCTCTAAGGCATTTAGGTGCCGCTATCGAGGGGCCACCTATAGTAAAAGTAAATGTTTTATTTGCAATAAAAATTTTAGCAGATCAGAAAAAAGGTACTGCAAAGTAGACTGCTGCTTCACTGGAAATTGGGCAGATAAGTCAAACTGATATGTTATTCGAATAAACACAACTTGTCAATAGTCGAAATAGAAATAAAATTATGAAATTAGATTAATATATACAGACAATTTAATAACAGTAACTTTTATGACTGTCACAATAAAATACCGTTAAAATGGTATTGTACTGTATTGCTGTACCTGTACAACATTGATGCAGTTACACAACACAACACAGTACTACACAATACAATACAATACAATACAATACAATACAATACAATACAATACAATACAATACAATACAATACATTTATCTACTTAGATAACAGTAATGGGCTTCTATTTTTTGCCATACACCATTCGCCTTTCGGATAAGCAATAGCGTAGGTGTACCACAGGGTCAAACGATCTTCCCTATGCAGGTGTGGTATCTCTAGTCCATTTTCCATCCAGGAAGTCTGCATTTAGATTCCCGGAAAGATAGTTAATACGCCATGAAAGTAGATAAGTTTCCCATTATGTTCTTCTGCCTTGTTTAGAAGATGATACAGCTTCCCAACAGTTTCTGTTATACAGCCAGCTAATCGCACCAGTTGTGAAACTATTATACTATGTAGGGCATAACTATATAGTTTTCATATTAAACAAGAATATTCTTTTCAAAAAAAGAATAGATACCTGGTGTTGTGTGTAGAATGCCAGCAGCACCATAGGGAAATCCTGCCAAAACTGTTTTAATTTGCGCTTTCGTAGTTTTAGGAGTACACCTATAAATGACACACTATTATAACCGCGATGCAAAAGCGCAACTTCCAAATTAAATTTGACGAAGATCCGACCAGTAGAAGCCGAGAAAAGTGTGATTATAGTACAAATTCAGGCCACGCATAATCCCCCTCCCTGACTACGCTGCCTACGCTGCTGCTGCGCATAGGCGTTTTAGGCGATCCCGTGGATGATTTGCCAAAATCACGGATTTTGACAGGCTTGAATTTGTACTATTATGTGAAACCGCGCTATCCCCCTCCCCGCCTACGCTACCTATGCTGCTGTTGCGTTGACCCAAATATTTTCAGTCCTCAGACCTTTCGTTCGTAAATATACTTGGTCTGTCATAGAACATATTATGATAGTTCTATACTTGATAAAGGCCTAGGCCCAGGTATAACAAAATAAAAAATTAATGTTAACCTATGTAAATTTGTCTAAACACCAGCAATAAGTTGATTATTGAATATGATGATTTTCTCCAAGTTCTTCTTTTTTATGCACACACTTATACCAACATGACTTTTCATTTCACAATAAGCACGGTAGTTTGTTAGTGCCAACACAGAATGGTTTACAACACATGCCGCAACTTAACTGTAAAAAATCGTTTATTCGCGAGTACATATGTCAAGTGTAATATAGCATTGTAAGAATGAGTGACAGTTGAAACTCACTGTTAAGATCACTTTGGTATGAAATATATTGTCTTAACAGTGAGATGGTCTTTATAGAGAGGTAAAACAGTGGAAAAATGGTGGTCTTTTAGCAAAGTGTTCTTTGTAGTGAGGTATTCTTAATAGTGAGGTGGTCCTAGTAATGAGGTGGTCTTAATAGTGGGGTGATCTTAATGGCGAGAGTGTCTTAATAGTGAGGTGATCTGAAAGCAGGTTCTTTGCATTATATAAGTAATAACAATTCAATATAACATAATATTTTTCTATATTTACCCCATGATAAAAACCAAATTACCACAAAAAACAGCATATTGATGACTAAAGTGCTTCTTGGAGCAAGCTGTTTCTACAGTTGGAAGCAACTTTTAATCTTGTACTTGTGTGACGAAAGTACTTTTCTCAAGGAATGTGGCAGACCGGGCTCTTGTACTCCAGTAAATCTGGTTGTATGTCGACTGATCATCAATCGAATTGTACCGAAACGCTGTGATCAAAGACCCGGGACATTGATTTCTTTGCAAGGACTGGATTTCCACCATAGACTGTGAAGGTTTTCTTTTTAATGGTACTTCGGGAGTTTCCTATCTTGCGAATTACTTCTTCCCACGATAGCCTTAAAACTGGCACTATGCTTGAAAGACTAGACTCAAGCACACTGCGCAAAATATGAGAAAAGCCTAGTGCAAAAGTAACGATTTTATCGGAACAGACTGAAGTTAGCAAAATATCTCCTATTTTATGCATCAGTTGCAGTTATACAAATACCATCCCATACTGACTAGAAATGGAGGGAATATGATCTAAAGACACACCTGCATAGGGAAGATCGCATGACCTTGTGGTACACCCACGCTTTTTCTTTTATGAATGGCATATGGGCACGTGGCGATAAATAGGCGCCTATTATTGTATTGTATTTTATTATATTGTATTGTATTGTATTGTACCCAGTTGCGGGTAGACATACTGATCAGTTGATGCTAAATAGGTAGTGCCTTGTAAAAGACGACTCAATAGTTAAATGTGTGGACTCAAGCTTAATCATTTCATCATAACGTCTGCCTGCAGCTGGTGCAATAAGTAAGCTAGATTAATAACCAAACTATCATTTCATTATGATTATTACAAGGGTGGTGCTGACGTAAAACTTCTGCTTTACGCCAATAATTACAGTCCAATACATCAATGCCCCGAAACACCAGAGTCTCATACACTCGCAATAATATTGATGGCTGGAGCATCTGCCTCATTCATTTGACATGAACACAGGTGAGAGCTCTCAAGCAGCAAACAGATGCTGATGAAGATTAGGCCTATGAAGCACTAGGGATGCCGAGGACCCTTAAACTGTCATCTGCATCCAGCCATCACATCTAAGATGCCAAGCAGCTTAGAACCACAGCAGCATCCTCATGTCACAATGTGTCTATTTTGGAACATTGCGATGCTCTAATAAGGATTGTAGGAATTAAATTTCAGGACATACATATTTTGTGGTTGAGGCAAGAATGGCAGGATGTATAAGAAATAACCTGTTTTGAATGAATGAATGAATGAATGGATGGGCGGATGGATGGATATATGGATGAAAGGATGGGTGGAGCATTGGACTATCTATCTATCTATCTATCTATTTGCCTAGACTGAATAATTACACTGCATGAAGGCCACCAATGAACCAGTTCAAGCATGGGTCATTCTAAACTTCCTGAGAAGTATGTAGCCCTTTACAAAGATAGGGTGGGTGGATTAGGGCTTTACATCCTGTATTCCTGCATCCATTGGGCTAATGAAGGATGAAACAGCCACCCGACTTGGGCTCAACCGGGAATCGAACCTTTTACAAAGAATTTCCTGCTAAAGAACTCTACAATCACCAACAATTATCCATAGCCAGCTTCCCGGTTTTTACCTAGGTGGAAGGCAGCGGTAACAGGTCGATTCATCACTGCAGCTGGTTGGAAACCGGTCCCTGATACGTCCGATTGCCGCAATTAGATTAAAATTACAACCAAAAAGTTATTTTATTACTATAGATAACTACGGGTGATGAACTGACCAGTTTCGAGTGATGTACCGACCATATTTGGGTGACGAACCAACAACATTTGGGTGACGAACCGACCAGGTTTGGGTGACGAACCGACCACATTCGGGTGACGAACAGACCAGGTTTGGCTGACAAACAGACTTTTTTTAAATGACGAATTGACCCGTTTTGGCAGGGACGAATCGCACAGTGACGAATCGACTAGAAAGCAGTGCAGCACAGTTGGTTTGCTCATGTTCCTCAATGCCATGGTGGGGGCTCAAACCCATAACCTTGCAGTTGGCAGGTGAGCACCTTGACCAAACGATCACAAAATCTCTTTCATATGCAGCATCAACAGTGTTGAGTCACGGAGGTGGGGGCCTAGCTCAGAGGTAGCGCTCTGGGCTTCCAACGGCTGGGTCCCAGGTTCGATTCCCGGTCGAGCCTAAGTTGGATGGCTGTTTCATCCTTCGTCTCATTGCCATGGTCTCTGCCTGTCCTAATTAGCCCAACTGGTGCAGAAATACAGGACGTAAAGCCCTAATCACAAAACACACACACAGTGTGGAGTCACCCACACCCTGCAGCAGCAAAGCTAAACTGAAGCTGTTTGACGGTGTCAAATCAGTAACAGATGCATTGGCAGCTGTTGTCAAACTGAGAAAGATTATGCCAGCTCAAGCATGAAAAGAAAGCTGGCCTTGTGAGGTTTCATTGACATTATCAAGCTGTCAAATCTCCTGTCTGCTCATGCCTGTCACAGATCTTTTGAAGCATTTCAGACCATGGCTTGGTTGTTGTGTTTTGCTCATCTCAATTCATTGACTGGAGACACCCTCTGGATCTAGCAAACTGTAATGTTATCATGTGAATTTTTCTGTCTAGACTGATACACGTGGGATCGCATAGTAAACACTGACAGATACCAGAAGGCAAATGTAATGCCTCCATATTATTAGCAATATCGAAGGACCATATTACCCTTGTACAATAAATATGTCTGGATTGAGTGGACATAACTTTTTTCATGGGCAGCTGTAACTGGTAGCGCGATAGACCTTTGCACTTTCGCTGATATCTTTTTATCAAATGATACTGGTTTTATTCTTAGTCATCCCATACTTACTACCAAAAAAAATATATAATGGTGAGAAATACCATGCCATGTTAAACATTTAACCTGCACAAGAAAGTTTTGCCAAAAAATAGTAACATCCCGTTTGAGTGTCATCCCACCAGGATTCATATCATAAGTAGGACGGAGTAGTCTAATGTCTCCACGCTACTGGGTCTGTCAGCTTATATGACCAGGTGTCAGAGCCAGACATAATTATGAGATGATACGGCTTGGAGTGTACACTATTTTACATATTTACCCCATGGGTAGGCTCTTTTACTAACCTCTGCATAGACACCGAGTACAGAGCACCTCCAACTTAATGTCTCATCCGATCGAGATCCAGCTGGGAAGTAGCTCATGAAGAGTGCTCGGGCCTACAGAGCAGAGCTGGTCAATGTGGGATCGGAGGATGCCTTAACCATTAGACCACTCAGCTGAATGCAGTCCGTTTGCTTAGGCCAAAGAATAGTTCTCTCTGAAGCTGTATAAATCAATCTGTCTCATTCATGTGATTCACTTGGTGTCGTCATAGTAGAAGCATAACAGGGATATTGTGAGCGTAAGAACCATATTTCATCAACATGGAAACATGAAACCACACCGGAGTAGTATGCTACAGTGGTATTGAGGATTATTTCAGCATATATGTAGTTTCTTGTGTAATCCGTGTGGAGATTAGTGGCAAGTCTCATGATCACTTATATGCGTGTGGGATTCTGTGATGCTCGGAAACTTATGGCGCAGCTGCTTGCAGAACGTGTGTGACATTATCAAAAGGCAACCCATTACATGGCTCTCTGCCCCCTTCTTGGTCAGGAATTTTATAGGCTGTAAATCGTAGCCATTTAGGGGCTCAGAAAGGGCTCTCGAAAAAGGCAGTGGGCTTGATCTAAAGGCACGTGAAGCCGAGTGCTGTCATAAGTCATTGTAATGCACTGTGATGCCAGTGTCACCAAAATGTTTGTAAGGGACGTTTGGCTGTAAAATGGCAAGCACTATATTGCAAAGTGGCACAGGCAGTAAAAGGCTGCAATAGCCCGTAGTGTAGCTCGGGGGCATTTGGCAATTGTATGACACAGCGTCACATTAGCGACTTGGTTGGTGCAATGCCATTAAGTTTACACATCGTTAAATATGCATTGTGAACAGGTATCGGACGGCTATTAGCATTACTGTCACTGTATGAGTTTTTTCCAACTTTTCATCATGGAGTGATCCATTGCTCAAAATATTTAGTTAATCTAGCAATATACATATATCATGCTAGTCATAGCTAAATGGCCCTGTTGTTAAGGTGTTGGCCAGTTACCATATAGGCCTGCTCTGCCAAAGGTCTTGATTTCGAAATGTTTCCCCACACACTTTACGGGTTACATCTCAGCGGAGATGTTAAATTGGAGGTACCTTGTACTCTGGGTCGATGCTGAGGTATGTGACAGATCCCACACATGAAGTGAATGTGTTGCAAAAGGTGGAATTTTCATACAGGGTAATGTGTAGAACATAGATCATATTAAAGATTCAAATCTGCCGGCAGATAATTCCAATCTCTTGTTTTGCTGCCATAAACACCCCACTTTACAACCATCCATCAAGCGCTGTCTTAAAACCGGCCTTTAAAACATATCACACTTCAGCGCGATGATTTATAACACACACGCTTTTAACCGGGGACCCCAAACAGAAGAAAAAAAAAGAGAAACTGCAAAAGAAACAGTGATTTTTGACCTGGTGAGGCTTCAGGGACACTTCGGTTTGAAGATCGATAGAGAAGGTTGTCTCAGCTGACCATTAGCGACATAGTCCACGTCCCTTGGCAACAAACTTAAGATGGCGCCTTCTTTTTTGGAGCCGTTTCAACGGGACACCATTGTTAGAGCATGGTATTGTTGTGCTTCTTTGTGTGTATCTGAAAAAATTGTTTATGTATGTTTCGTCATTTGAGGGGAGGGTCTTTCAACGAAATCTCATGCAGCTGGGCGGTCTAGTGGTGACACGCTCGCCTGCACCACTGGACCAGCGTTCAACCCTGGCTTAGGGCAGTCTTTATGAGCAACATCCCAGGTGGATGTCATTCAGAAGAAATGTTAAATTGATGGTCATTGTCTTTGCTGAGGCAAGTAAAAGACCCAACCCATTGGGTATATGTGTAACATGGGCATCCTCTCTCTCTCACCTCATCAATCAACCCTCATGAGCAGAAAGGACTTGCCTGTGAGAGGGCTGCACTTCGCATATCTGTCATGAAAACCAAGATGATACATGTGTCTATATTTGAAGTATATAGTTCTGCTATATTCTGGTGTTGGTGTGCATACCAGACAGTTTGGAGCCTGCGGTTTTAATGCAGGAGCAATGGTCAATCTGGCCAATTACTGCAATGAGACCTTGTCTAACCATATATTACCATATTGCTGAGTGCAACCAAAATTATGAGTAATTCTACCATTCTCTTTCACTACATGGCCAAATGTGCCACGTGCATTTTCCATGCGAAGGATAAACGCATGTAAAACGCATTGTTTTTGCCTAAATATAATTAGGCGAAAACCATGCGTTTAACAGGCATTTATCCAAAGGCATGGAAAACGCATGTGGCACATTTGGCCATGTAGTCGCATTTTACTGGATAGCCAAAATCAAGTTTAGATGGTACAAAGTTTGACATTTAAGGATATTTACTGAGAACTTATTTACCTATGTTGCATACTGTACACTTTCATCGGTATAACACTCATAGTTTCTACATTTTATGTCCCTCGGTCCATCTACATCTCTCTTTGTTCCATGTTCACTGCTAGACGTCTCTCTGCTATTCATGACGTATCCGTCTCACTCGCTCTTGTCACCGCTTATCTGTATTGCAGTGACCTTGTCCATACATCTGTCATCGTGTCTTACGCTGACACTACCCATAATTCAATTCACTAGATTAGAGTATATCTGTCTCGCTGTCTCTCTCCGTCATTCGTTCACCCATCCATCTATGTTGACAACCACCTTTCAAATCTAAAGGCAGGCTGCACCAACAGTGGCATAGGACACAAAGCCCCATAGTCTCAGAACTATACTTCACGACTGATCTATTATTTATCAGAAGCCCTCGGAAGGCAGCACCGAATTCATATGGCCCATAATTTTTCATTAGCAGCTCATATACATCACTGGATTGTCGTAAAGCAAATCTGAAATCTGGATCGGTGTCCGAATGAGGAATAGGTTCTCTGTGTTTGATGTGATTGAGAACCACATGCAAGATCCCCAGTGTATTGTATTCGACGAAACTGAATGACAAACTTCATTGTTTCCTACATTGTTTCTACAGCATCGTATCTATGTGCACGTTATATCAAATGTGTGTCTATGAGGGCAATAAATATGGGCATCAATATTTCATGTTGATGGGAACTAGATATTGGAAGAACAAATTGTTGTTAAGCAAAAAAGAGTAATATTCAAAGCATTAAATGCATAGTAACAGCTATGTTTATAATCGGACGCTGCGCACTACACTGACTAAAACTACACTTGGTCTTTAGCAGAACTTCTCTTTTTCTAACCTCCCAGCTATAAGCAGAAGATTAAATTTCCTGCAGATGGAAATATTCCGTGTGATCATTCCTATATCTAACCTAAAACGTTATCGTGTCAGCAGTATCTTAGGATTCTGCTTTGAAGTCGGTGCCAAAGAAATTGTCTAATTCTTTCCGCGAATGACACTCAAGAGGTGCGAAAGATTAAAGGCGGTTTCTTTTTCCTCATATGTGCCTTGAAAATCCACCTAAAAGGCACTTGAAAGAACCTGTACTTATAGATCAGTCAATGTTGCACTTGATATCTCCTTTCCTAGTCCTTTTTTTTTTAAAAGAAAAAATAAAAAAGTCAGGACCACTTATATAGATAAGTTATGTTAGTATGGGGAATACATATAGATTGAATATTTAGCTAGGGTAATATGATCTCTATATTGTTTTTATCTTATTTAAAAAAGAGGTCCCAGAGCCTTCTTGTTTTTTCTTTTATCACACCATCACTATTAACATGGAAAATGCCTGGGTCACATTATACAGCATTTAATGATAGAAAACAAGACCAGCAGTTTCATATTCCTTCAAAACAATTCACCTTTTTCCTATACCACTCCCTGTAGCCCAGTATTAAGTACCTGTATTTCTTCATGCTATTTCGTTCGGGTTATCTAATCTATTTTTGTTTCACTTAAAGTTTCTTAAATTCCTCACTCATTTTATTCGTGAATTATCCAAATAAACCCACAAGTGAAACGTCGTGTCGAAATTTGATACACACTGGAGTAAACCCCATATGACACATTTACCCCATGGGTGGGGTCTTTTACTTGCTTCAGCATAGACATTGAGTACAAGGCACCGTCAATACAACATCTCATGTGACCAAATTTCAGCTATGATGAAGCTCATGAATTATATGCCCAATTCTGTGTAGCAGGCTGTGTATTCATGAGATAAACTCATGTTTGAACAGGGCTTGTTTTTATATAGCTCTTTAAAATCCAATATCTATGAGAAGAAAGAGATTGTGTTCATCTGCAAAGATCACCCCCATCTAATCTTCCCAGGCACCCTTAAGGCCAAAGTCTGGCTCCCTTAACTTGTTGAGTAACTGAGGGCCTGGGGGTTTTGCAGCACAGGGTGGAAAGTAACATTCCCTGGACTAGATATAGCAATTTGCTGTCTTTTTTGTGATTCTTTTGCATGAAATATTAAATTTACAAAGAGAATTTAGAATTCTAGCACCCATTGCATGGTGAGTTGGCAGTTGTCTCTAATTAGAGATCAATTACTTAACAATAAACCTCTTTACTTTAGGTGACATAATATCTCTTGTTAGTCCTGGAAGGCCCCTAAAATAAAATCATGATTATACACTGCAGGACTACTAATTAAAGGCATATACATGTATGCGATTATATACAAGATCAATATGTATTTCATCATATATTTAGGGCGAGTCTACGCAGTAAATTTATGAAATATTTTGCCTAAAAGCCTAACATCTGATTTAATTATGGTTTTCCTTTGCAGCATACATCGGTATCTCCTGAGCAATATTCAGCTTACTAATTTGACAGAATTTAATAGTATTAAGATTACCTATAAAAAAATTGATAATATTTAGGTTGCCAATTTGGCAGAAATAAATAGTATTTAGATTACCTATAATAACAACTTTATAGTATTCAGGTTACCAATTCGGCAGAAATAAATAGTATTTAGATTACCTATGACAAATTGGTTGCCATTTTGGCAGAAATTAATGGTATTTAGTACCTATAATAACAACTTTATAGTATTCAGGTTACAAATTGGGCAGAAATTAATAGTATTTAGATTACCTATAACAAATTGATAATATTCAGCTTATTACTAATAACAAATTTATAATATTCAGGTTGCCATTTTGGCAGAAATTAATAATGTGGGCTATTTATGTTGATAAGGGCATTGTGGCATATTCAATTATCCAATTCAATATTAATTTCTCAATTGACTGGTACACAACATAAGAAGACACCTTTGTGTATTGCCCATTACAGAAATTGAGTTATAGAAATTCTGGTGTATAAGAAGCCGTACAGCGATATGGCGTTACAGCCCCTCGCTAAGAAATATGAATTTGTTTTTGATTGGCTTGACAGCTATTGAATCCGTAGTCGCACATTTGATATCACACACCAGCAGATACAATACTGTGCGAACAATGAAGGACGAATGAAATTTTTGTCATTTTGACAGTGTGTGGTTTTCAATCATTGCAAACTCGGAGAACCTATTCCTCACTTGGAGACTGATCCAGATTTCAGATGTGCTTATGACAAATGGTGATGTGTATGAGCTGCTAATGAAAAATCATGGGCCATCCGAATTCTGTGCTGCCTTCCGAAGGCTTCTGATAAATAATAGATCAGTCATAAAATATAGTTCTGAGATTAAGTTCTTTGCATCGGCATTTGCAGCTGACGTAACATTGCGAATATGTTTGGGAAGTATGGATAGAGAAGTAAGTGGATTGGCATATAGATATGAAGGACTTTATGAACAGAGACAGACAGATCGCCAGCCCAGCAGACAGCTAGACTGACAGACAGCTGGCCAGACAGACAGACTCACTACTATTTTGGCAGTATAATAATTACACAATATTCAAACAGGTACGTCCTACTGAATCAGTCCCAGAAAAACAAGTCATTTTGAGTCAGTTGCCTTGGGACTAGGACTATGTCACTAATGGTCAGCTGAGACTTTCCTCTTTATTGATCTAACAGCAGAAGTGTCCCTAAAGCCTCACCGTGTCAAAAAGCACTGTTACTTTGACAGCCTTTTGTGTTATTTTCTACTCGACAGCCGGGGATGAAAAACTGAGGATGTTATAAACCAATAAATCTTAAATAATTTATTATGTTTTAAAGGTTTGGTTTCAAGGCACAATTTAATATACCTCATTATTATTCAGCTCTGAAAGACACAGGTGCACAAGTCTTTGATAAAGATCAGGCTCAATAATATGCACTCATCAATACCTGTCTCTTTTGTACACAACCTTTGAAGGTCAAACCTCATACAATTCAGAGAAGTTCGGACTCTACACTAATCAAAGCCGGTTTCAGGGATTTGATTGCTATTTCTAACCAACTAAATAATTTCTGATAAGATACCGCACTGGACGGACATCAACAACATTAGGCCAGACATTGAACTGACTGCCATGCTGTTTATATATATATATATGATTTGTTGTAGTGCTATAACTGTGAATGTGCATTTCGACCATAATGAAACTGGAATTGTAGTGTAGAACTTAGATTTTCACCAATCTGTAACCCTCTCTTGCCAGTATGTGTTACTACAATATTGTGGTCACTCATTTACTACCGGTTCTACTTTGCAATATAGTACTTGCCATTTTACAGCCAAATGTCCCTCACAAACATTTTGGTGACACCGGCATCACAGTGACTTATAACAGCACTCGGCTTCACGTGCCTTTTAGATCAAGCCCACTGCCTTTTGTGAGAGCCCTTTCTGAGCCTCTAAATGACTACGATTTACAGCCTGTAAAATTCCTGTGCATGAAGGGGGCAGAGAGCCATGTAATGGGTTGCCTTTTGATAATGTCACACATTTTCTGCAAGCAGCTGTGCCATAAGTTTCCGAGCATCACAAAATCCTTCAGGCATATAAGTGATCATGAGACTTGCCACTGATCTCCACGTGCAAGGGTTACACAAGAAACTACACATATTTGATGAGATACATCTGTTCCTTTGAGCTTATTCTTCCAAATCGAAAAATTCTATGAACTAATATAATTTCCGTACAGCAATTATCAATGTTTCATTGTCCTTAACAGGGTTCTTGACGTAAGATTTGTAGATAAAATCCTTTAGTATACGTCAAGTGAAACCAATTAACTGATGGTGGTAGGGTGAAATTGATTTGTGATATCAAAAATCTATTGAGATTTTGCATGATTGTGGAATTTCGTACACTTCGTTCAAACAATTGACTATACTTCTTTGTAACAGGTTGGTGTGCTGTATTTTGCCCTTTGTGAGAGTGTCTTCCTTTCATGATCACTAGAAGATTAAATTCGTTCGTGGTGAAGGAATTTCATGCCAGCATTCGTTTGACTAAGATTCTTTCATGTCAATGATTTGTAGTAAATCTTCTCTGAAGTCTTTGCCAAGAAAGTTGTCTAATTCTTACTGTGGTTGACACTTCGTGGTTGGAAAGATTAAAGGTGGTTTCCGTATCGACCACATTTCTTCTTTAAATCTATCAAATTTGCGGTACAGTTCAAAATCTTAGGTCAGACTTTACAAGCTACAACGGGCTACTCCAGAAGTATTCCAAAGGCAGAAGTAATGAGATGAAAAGGTAAGGAGTCCATGCCATGTTAGAAACTTACCCCATTGGTAGCGTATTTCACTTGCTTCGACATGGACACTGAGAACGAGTCACATCGAAGTTAGCGTCTCATGCGAAAGTCATTCTACAGCTAAGATGTAGCTCACGAAGATTGCCCTGGCTGGGCTTCGAACCCAGGAGCATCTAGCAGAGGTTGTCAATGCCTGAACCACTGGACCACACAGCAGTTGCTGACAATACACATTTCATGAATTAGGAGTCTAACCCAGGAACATCCAATATATTTAGCTCTATGGGTGCGATGTTAATTGCTAAGCACTGGTGATCTCCTGAAGCTATCGGCCACCAAACATTGACACTTTGACATAAAGAGCTACTTCGCTGCAGCTTTGTAGAGGCCTGCAATGGCCTATACCACACAGAGCAGGGTCAAATGGCCTTAGGCCTCATTATCGGGGCAATCTCTAAGCGGGGTGTCCGTTTAAGCCATCTCTATTGGTCGCAGCAACAATTTTCGGTCAACTCTAATAGAACCGTCAGAGCGCAAGGATCGATTGCGGGCCAAACTGCTTAATCAAGTTAGAGGCTATCCCCCAAAAAGTTAGAGGCTATCTTCCCCACACCGCTTTTCGGATCAATAAGAAATTTGCCTTTTGTCACGGTCTGTCACAATTTGTCATGTCAGCCTGTGATGGCACAAATTAAGAATGGCACCCAAAAGAAAAAAACTGGAAAAATGAAGGAATTGGGGGAGATTTTCCTTTACTCTTGAAGAGATTGCAGCAGTTTTGATTTGGCCCAATTTGTAGAGGACTCTTCGTTTAATGACACATTTCAAGTTTGATGCTAGACCACACTGCAGGGGTTTTCCCCAAAGCTTGTTTATTGTAAGATTGAGGAAGATAATGTGATTTGATTTGTGTAATTGCAATTTCTTGTATGTTACATTCATTCTAATTAGTTGTTTATGTTTATATCAATACTCAATGGGTCTAAAGATCAGTCAGCTAATATGACCAGCTTCAGACAGACATAATGATGAGATGATGCAGTTGGATCCACACTAAGTACAAATTTACTCAATGGGTTCGGTCCAACCACTGGGACCCGGGTTCGATTCCCGATCGAGCCTAAGTTGGATGGCTGTTTCATCCTTCATCTCATTGCCATGGTCCCTGCCTGTCCTAATTAGCCCATCAGTTGCAGAAATACAGGACGTAAAGCCCTATTCCACCTTGGTGCCTTGTACTCTGTGTCTATGCTAGGGCAAATAAAATACTCCACCCGTGGGTTAGATATGTAACATGACTTGGATCCAAGCCTTAATTATCATCTCATCATTATTTCTGCCTGCAGCTCGTGATTAGGACCACTTTAAGCTTATTCTTAGTTGTAAGGGTTTACTATGTACTGAATTGCATAACACATAACTCCAATACAATACACACCTCATTGCTGTCTGTATGTTCAAGAACAAGCAACTGATACAAAATATAATTGCTATAAAATGTAGCTTGCCCAACAATTTTTACAATTACAATTGTCTAAAAACAGTGATTGTCATGCTCACGCATTGCTGAGAACTTCAAGTTTCATATTCATGTAATAACATCCAAATATCATGTAGAAAATGTAAAAAAAAAATGTTAACGAAAATGAAAGATACAGCAGGTACCAAAAGTATGGTTAATATTATATATTCATTTTATGCTGTTTAGTGGCAATATGCTACCCCGTCTTAAGACCACCTCAATATTAAGACGACCTCGCTATTAAGACCACCTCATTGTTAAGACCACATAACTGTTAAGACCACTTAACCATAAAGATAATTTGTTGAGGCAATCATATTCTTGCCATTGTATGGGGCCTCTTTAATAAGATCACCTCACAATTAAGGCCAGTAAATGTTGCACCAATGTTGGTCTTAATGGCGAGGTTCTACTGCAAATATCTATTTAATTGTGTGTTTAATTGACAAACACTCAAAATGATAAAAATAGACAAACTCATTATCACCTAATCACCTAGATTAATATTGATATCCACAGGTAATATGTCATTATTTTTCATCCGCAATATATAGACATTAATACATGTTTCCATGTTGAAAGCTCATCATCATTATAACTAAAATATAACATGATCAATTCACGATATTCAGGTTTGTGCTATAATCAAGGCTAACACATATTGATCAGCTATTAATTGAAAACGTTTGCCAAATATGTAAATCTCATTATTGCTCTATCAGCTGGGCAAAAATATTTTGATGCTTGATATTAGATGTGAAATATTGCAGGCATGTTGAGAGTAGTATTAGGTAGATAGATAGATAGACAAATAGTTAGATAGATAGATAGATTGATAGATAGATAGTGAGATAGATAGATAGACAGTGAGATAGTGAGATAGATAGATAGATAGATAGATAAATAGATAGTGAGATAGTGCGATAGATAGGAAGATAGATAGTGAGATAGATAGTGAGATAGATAATGAGACAGTAAGATATAGATAGATAGATAGATAGATAGATAGATATATATATATAGCTAGAAAGATTGATATATAGATAGATAGTGAGATAGATAGATCGATAGATAGATCGATAGATAGATCGATAGATAGTGAGATAGTGAGATACCTAGAAAGATGGATAGATAGTGAGATAGTGAGATAGATAGATAGATAGACAGATGGACAGACATACAGACAGATAGATAGACAGATAGTTAGATAGATAGATAGATAGATAGATAGATAGATAGAGAGTAAGATAGTAAGATAATAAGATAATAAGATAATAAGATAATAAGATAGTAAGATAGATCAGCCTGTCATCAGCCTGTAGCCAGCCAGTTGGTCACTTAAATACTAGTTGGTGAGTCAGTCAGCTAGTAGTAAATGAATCAGTGAGTGAATCAGTGAGTCAGTGAGTCAGTTAGTCATTCAATAAAGACAGTCTCAGGTAGTCAGACTGATCTTGTTTAATTGTACTAGTTTTAATGTACAGCATCAATATTTTCGCAATATTAACAATTTCCCATATGGCCAACATTTTGACTCATCATCATGACCATGTTACGTAGTCAACAATATTTTTTATTGATATACCTTTCGTGAATTAATATTTAGATGAAACTAGGTCATATTGAACGCACAATATTGTTCATGAATAAATATTGATTTCTTTATAGCAAAAACACCTTACACGTTCACAGGATATTATGATAAAAAGGTTGCTTAGTGCATGCACGTTTGGATCCCTGGATATGGAAATTCGTAGAATTTCAATATTTTATTTATAAAGCTATTCTCGGTAATACTTAAATGCATGTATAAAGGCCTGGATTTTGTATGGAACTGTTTCAAAAACTTACTAGAAAACGTGTCGGCTTAATATGACACAGGCCATAGCTTTTCTTTTCTTTTTTAATGATAACAAAAAATGTTATTTCAAACACTAATCCAGCCATTGCGTAACCAATGGTGTACGCACCAACCAAGATTTTTGGTTGAATCAACCAAATCTCTAGGAACCTTAACTAAATTTGGTTTGAATTAACAATTTTTACTAAATCAGTTCACTAATCAATTAGTTAAGGTCAAACAATACTTTGGATGATTTAGTCAGAAACCATAATTGGGCGATTATTGCCTATAAAATTGGTATAAGCAACCAATCTATATTTAATCTTACAACTATCTATTTTTAGAGGATTACAAACACTCTATTTTTAGGGTTTAACAACCAATATGGTTTTATTAAACAACCAATCTATACTTAGATAGCAACCATTACAACCTCACAATCTATGTTTAGATAACCACCAATCTATGTTTGGTGTATAACAACCAATCTATATCTAGATTTTTTTATTTATTTATTTTTTTCAAATATATTTTAAAAGGGTAGCCAGATCAGCCGAAGCTGTTTTACACCCGGGCCCTTTACATCAGTAAAAAAACAATAAAATAATAAAATCCATAGATATCGATAACAATTAAAAACCATTAACAATAAATATACTAACAATAAAATACACAAACAATAAAATACACAAACAATAAAATACACAATAACCAAGTTATAGCACCAACACTGTATCATTCACTCATGGGCTGCATTCTTGATATAATTTTTTTAGCTGTACTTTAAAGCTATTTAACGTATAACATTCTTTTAAGTTACTTGGCAAACTATTCCAGGTTCAGAAAAACACTTTATGCATTAGATAACCTCACAATCTATATTTAGACACCAATATATGTTTAGAGTATAACAACCAGTCTATATCTAGATAACAACCTCGCAATCTATATTTAGATAACCACCAATCTATTTTTTATAGTGTATAATAACCAATCTATATTTAGATAACCACCAATCTATTTTCAGACTATAACAACCAATCTATATTTAGATAACAACCAGTCTATATCTAGATAACAACCTCGCAATCTATATTTAGATAACCACCAATCCATTTTTTATAGAGTATAATAACCAATCTATGTTTAGATAACCACCAATCTATTTTCAGACTATATATAACAACCAATCTATATTTAGATAATAACCAGTATATTTTTAGAGTAAAGCAACCAGTCTACTGTAAGATTATATCACACCATAAATTCTTATCGATCCGAAACTGGCTCTTAACTTCTGACTGACGTATTAACATACCTCCCAGTCATTTAGGTAAAACTTATTGACTGTCTGATGTAAAATGTAAATGAGCAAGCTCACACACATGGGATGTTATAGTAAAATGCCTAGCAATATTTTAACAGCTGTTGGGAATAAATTTGCATGTTCAGCAATCCAGATCGTGACATGTGCAGCTTTCAAAATGTACACACATTTATAGATGACAAACATATTATATATTCTATGACGCAGTTAGATTGATGGTCACATCATAATTAATAACGATTTGACGCGATATTAAAAGATTTCATAAGCAGTGCACTGTCATTGATTATCTTTGAAGCCATTTTAGTGTTTATGTTGGTGAACATTAATTTCATACTCTTCTTTCTGTTGAATTAAAGACCTACTTCCTTTTTGATACATTGATGTTCCTTTTGTATAAAGATTATGTTTAGTTTAGCCATTATTTTAGTTGTCTTTACCTAGCTTTCCATATTTATGTTTTTAACTTAAGTTATTTGTCTTCTTATGGGGGGGGGGGGGGGTAGGGGCTAGTCATTTGCAGCTTTCTTAAGCTTGAGGCTCACCTCCTAAGAACAATAATATTCAACTGAATTTTTTTTGTACGTCATGTTATAAAATATTAGAAAAAAGTGTAATGGACATTGTCAAAAGGGCCTTCCATAACCAACAGACTGTGTTATTACTTCGTCAATTGTACAATTGATTATTTTGTCCACCCTGTTATAATGTTATATAGTACAACCGGCAACCTATGTTCAGTGTTTTATAAGCTACAATGAGCTAGACACTTCTTTGACCTTTGATTTTAACTCGCTGCATTATGATATCAAAGGGTCTGCTGAGTCCTGACGCAGTACTGTGGTAATAATCGGGCATTGCTCTCTTATCTACTCCAGCCACCACCAGTCAGTCAAAGCATCTGTTTCAGATAACAGGTGCGATGTCACCAAGTTGAACTTGTTTTTGTTTATTGACACCGAACTGTCCAAATAAATTATAAATGACACAGCGCTGTGAGGGCAGCTTTTGCCTCGATGCTTGAAAACATTTATTTTCGATTTCAACTGAGTTGACCTCAAGCTGGTGGTGGTGGTGGATTAGGGCTTTACGTCCTGTATTTCTGCACCTGATGGGCTAATTAGGACAGGTAATAACCATGGCAATGAAATGAAGGATGAAACAGCCATCCAACATAGGCTCGACTGAGAATTGAACCCGGGATCCAGTGGTTGGAAGCCCAGCGCGCTACCACTGAGCTAGGCTCCCACCCCTGTTGACCTCAAGCTAGTTATGGCTAGTCCTTTAAAAAAACCTTTTTCTCTGATCTTATTTCATCCACTCGCCGTTCTTTGATCTATAGGCCTATCACTATCTTCCCATTATTTTGACTTATTTTTTTAACCGACAGATTCTATAATTACAAAAGGCATTGTATCTAAGGTCAGGTACACGGCAGGATCATGTTTATGAAAACTTGAAAAACCCTTTTTCCAGTGTTACTAACATGTTTTTTTCTAATCCTCTTTAAGTTTTGTCAATTTCTCTTCAATTTTAGCCATACTATATACTAATTATATATTGGTTTTATTTCTTTATCTTTATTGACATGTAGTTTTACTTAACAACAATAAAAAAACATCATATGTGGAAACATAAACCACCCAGCCCTGTAAGGGCTTATATGTCACTCCATTTCAGTGCTTGAATACATGACGTCTAAATAACAAAAAGTAACTGTTTTCTTATTTCCATAGCTTTCAGCAAAAAGTTATATGACAAAATGTATATGATATCATTATATACGTTTTGTCATCTGGTAGACTATATTATTTTTTATTTAAAGTCGGATACAGTAGTTTGGTTATGAAAGGCACTTTTGACAATGTTTTATCTGTCTTTGTTCAATTATAGCCGTTCTTTGATCTATTAGCCTTTCCCGTCTTCTTATCTTTTCACGGTTTGGCCAACAATAGAAAAGGCAGCTGTTCAATCAGTAAACATGAGAAGACCGCTTTGAGACCAGCCTCTTAGAGAAATGAGGACTCCTGAAAGAGGAGCGGAGAAGAAAGCATCCTCACTGAAGTTGCCGTGAAAGAAAAGAGGTCATGTTCACCTCGGAAAAATTGTACAGCCTCTTGATACAATGGATTAGTTTACCTCAAGGTGCACTTGGCCGCTGCGAACCTGTATGCTCGTGCTATTGGGAGACGCTGGTGTTTAGGCTAAATCAGTATGATAGTCATTCCAATGTACCTGTATTTAAGACTTCTTCTGGATTCAAGTTCCCATCGTGGTGCCAAAGCTCTCTGAACATGGTCAGCTATTTCCATGTCCAGTCTTTGATTCTTGGTGACAATGTTTAATCGTTTGTAAAATCTAATGATATTTATAAACGAAGGACTTTGAATTAACAGAACCAGGAAAATATAGAAAGTTATAATGTAAACTATATAATATACAGATATATTATCATAACAGAGGCACATTTATGTTTTTACAACAGTGCCTTTTTTTTTGCCTTTTATTGGCTGTAAATAACTATATATATATATCTAAATAAATATTAAAAAGGAAAGAAAAGGAGAAAAAAAACCCACAAGGTGGATAGTAGGCATGCAAATTTGGCCTTAAACAGATAATTGCATTGGGGAACTCATTAAAGATTAGGCCAAACATGGCACTAGGCCTCAGCTGTGGAATTAACAAGTCATGTGATAACAACATGCCCCTTATGTCCTCATTAGAAGATTGTCAAGATCACAAGGAGGCATTGTGACATTGCTGGGGCTTAAATACAAAATGGCGGCCAAGAAGGCAAAAAGAGCAACAAAAAAAAAGGCAGACCTACAGATGAGTGGCCTTACAGCATCCGCCAATTCCACATTGAGACTTTGGATTTTATTGTATCCAAACCAAGTTTGAGGAATAAATAGGAGCTCATACACGGGGCAAGCCAACCATGCAGTTGTTCACAGCAGTGAAATGTTAAATTTGAGGTGCCTTGCACTCGGTATCTATGCTAAGGCAAGTAAAATACCCTACCCTTTGAGTGAATGTGTAACATAGTGTGGATTCTTTGTCATCCTTACGTCTGCCTCTGACAGCTGGTAATATAAGCGGAATAATATTCAGACCCTGTACTATAGAGACATTGACATTTGACTACCCTGGTATACGTTGAGACTAAAATCAACTCAGATCTTAATTACTCAACTTTATTTCCATGTGCAGATAAAAATACGACACAATCAACATCTTCACAAAGTCTTACACATAGTGTAACATCTTCATGTGTTGGTTGGCAAAAACACAAAAAAAGAAACAGAAAAAAAAGAATTAACTGCACGTAAACTGTGTCTTGAAAAGGAAGACACTTTATCTGTTAAAAAATCAACACATCTTAATTTACAACATATAACATCATCGCCAGACTCCATGTGCTGCTAAAAACACATAATCTCCATTTGCTGATAATACTCATCATCTTCATGTGCTTCTAAATACGCATCATCTTCATGTGCTGCTAAAAACACATCAACCTTAGGTGCTGCTAAAAACACATCATCTTCAGGTGCTTCTAAATATGCATCATCTTCATGTGCTGCTAAAATCACATCATCTTCAGGTGCTTCTAAATACGCATCATCTTCGTGTGCTGCTAAAACACATCATCTTCATGTGCTGATAAATACACATCATCTTCATGTGCTGCTAAAAACACATCAACCTTAGGTGCTGCTAAAAACACATCATCTTCAGGTGCTTCTAAATACGCATCATCTTCATGTGCTGCTAAAAACACATCAACCTTAGGTGCTACTAAAAACACATCATCTTCAGGTGCTTCTAAATATGCATCATCTTCATGTGCTGCTAAAATCACATCATCTTCAGGTGCTTCTAAATACGCATCATCTTCGTGTGCTGCTAAAACACATCATCTTCATGTGCTGATAAATACACATCATCTTCATGTGCTGCTAAAAACACATCAACCTTAGGTGCTGCTAAAAACACATCATCTTCAGGTGCTTCTAAATACGCATCATCTTCATGTGCTGCTAAAAACACATCAACCTTAGGTGCTGCTAAAAACACATCATCTTCAGGTGCTTCTAAATACGCATCATCTTCATGTGCTGCTAAAAACACATCAACCTTAGGTGCTACTAAAAACACATCATCTTCAGGTGCTTCTAAATATGCATCATCTTCATGTGCTGCTAAAATCACATCATCTTCAGGTGCTTCTAAATACGCATCATCTTCGTGTGCTGCTAAAACACATCATCTTCATGTGCTGATAAATACACATCATCTTCATGTGCTGCTGAAAACACATCATCTTCATGTGCTGCTAAAAACACATCATCTTCGTGTGCTGCTAAAAACACATCATCTTCATGTGCTTCTAACTACGCTTCATCTTCATGTGCTTCTAAATACGCATCATCTTCATGGTGCTGCTAAAAACACATCATCTTATGTTGATACCAAGTGAAGTAACACACGGGGAAAGATGAAATAAGGACAAAGCCAAAATTAGTAAAGTGTGAAGACCACCTGAGGTGCTGCCTGTCCTAGTAAGGATGACAGTCTTTTAGAGCAAGTGCTAGCTGTCACTGCTGAGGTGTTATGGTGGGTCGGCTGACAGATTAGATCAAATCTAGATGGCAGAGAAGTTAGACGTTGAGGTTTGGGCATCAAGAGATATTGAGTGATATTTCTGGCCACGGAAATATGAAAAGGGTGATATGAGAATGTTGGAAAGGGAACATATTGTGCAATGATGAATATTATGAAAGTAGACATGTGTGTCAATAATTATGAATGAATGAATGAATGAATTAATGAATTAATAATCATAATGAATGAATGAATGAATGAATTAATAATCATAATCAATCAATCAATCAAATTGTCAGCAAGTCTATTCATGATTAGATGGATATTTCACTTCAGTCAGTCAGTCAGTCAGTCAGTCAGTTAGTCAGTCAATCAGTCTATCTATGTATCTATATATCTATACATCTATGTATCTGTGTATCTATGCATCTATCCATCTATCCATCTATCTATCTATCTATCTATCCATCTATCCGTCTATCCATCTATCTATCTATCTATCTATCTATTTATCTTCCTAGAGATAGGCTTCAAGCAACATGAGTCCTACACCTGTGTGGTCTGACGCTTCATCAAAACAATTCCGAGAATTGCTCATGTTGAGGAGAGCTCTGAAAATATGTTTACCTTCTGGAACTGCATTGATCAAATAACTTTTTCATATCTTTGACGATAAGGATGATGAAACTGCATTTTGATTGACATGTAAATTTCAGTATAGACGTTTGCACCATGTTTGACCATGGAGTCACTAGAGAAGGAGAAGACACTAACTATGATCAAAGGTTGAATCAGTGCTGCGATGACTTTTTAATTAGCCTAGAACACATGGCTGTCATAAAACGCGAGTGGCGCCGCCTGGTGGCTACCTAGCGTCGTGCATCATCGCTGATGCTATTTTTAGACACGAGGGTAGCCGAGCAGCATTCGTTGTAGATCGGGAGTGCTCGTTAATTCTCGGCCAAGCGTTGTTTATCGTCTAGTTTACAACACACGTGGGAGACGAAAAAGTTGAAAATACTTATTAATACTTGTTAAATCAGCTTCGTCATACAAGTAGAATATGGCTAACCAAGAACTCGAAGGTAAGCATTTTTTTACATAATTAGTGGAAAACAGAGGGCATAATTGCCTACATGAACAACTTTACATTTAACATATAATATCATTATCAATAAGCTGAATCAGGGGCAGATTCAGGAAAATAAGGGGGAGGCTGAACCCCCTGGAATTTCTTCTGGTTAAATAAACTTAATGGAGCAGTTGACTCTCAGACCCTCCCCCCAAGTAATAATATATATATATATATAAAAGTGACATAACATATTTATAATGTACGACTTTTGTTAAATTCTGTTATGTAGCCATGTATGCCATTTTATCTTTTTATGCATGTCGTATAATAATATTAATATATTCATTAATTTTTTGTCTTTTTCTTTCCCAGATTGGTTGGATGTGCTTAAAACTGTGCTTACAGAATAATTCCAAGATGAATTTATGAATGTCAGCTCACAAGGAATATTATATTTAAAGGATGAACTACGGCTTTTGTTAAATGGCATTGAAAAACAACAACCTAAAAATATCCAGTGCGTAAAACGCCTAGTTACTATTAACAGTATTGTTTTTGATGCGAATCAAAAACCTATGAACGCTGTCCTGAATAACATGTGCGCTTCTTTCCAAAGAACCGTAGCAAGTCGAGAATTTGCAAACGACCTAAGGGAATTAACGGATGCCTGTGGCTTGCACATGCAGTAAATAAACTTTATAGCTTGGTTACTGATGGAAAGCCTTTTAAAAATCACTCTAAGAAAGAGGAAGTCTGCTCACACCATAGAACCAAACTTTGAGGACAATAATATTTCACAAATCAGCAACAGTGAAATGCAAGTCATTCGCTATGTGGTAAGGTACATAGTGAGAAAAACCAGAAAACAGGACCAAAGCATTGCATATGTGTGCAATAATTTGGTGGAAGATGACCATGCTGAGGAGAGAAATACGTTTTTGGAGTACACATATGCAATGGTCGACGCCCTTGACAGAGGTGCCTTGATCAGAGTGACCGACAGCTTTTTCTTGTTTCTAGTAGGATTGGAAAAAATTGCTAAAGAAATTATGAAAACCCTATCTAAAGACATGGACAGAAAGATGTTTGAGGTGTTGATCACCTCACCCCGGATCATCAGCCTGTAGGATAAAGTGATATCCGATGAAATTAATCGAGAGGATAAGACCAGGACTTTTGATCTTATGATCAGAAATTTTGTTACTCTCAGGATGAAATCCTATGCAAATGCTCATGAATTTGTCATTGGAAGGAAAGACACTGCCAAGAAGCATAAAAGTCTGAGACATCACTTGGAATAAATCATAAGACTCACGACAAATATTATAACTTTTTCTTTCTGACTATTTTAATCTGTGTGCTGTACATGTGAATATGTGACCATCATATTAAAATGTCAAATTCAATCGAACTCATGAATGTGATATCAATTTCACATGCTGCTTCAATAATCTTTGAGTATTTGTCTTTGCCTTGAGGGGGATCAGTGTCTTTCCCAGAGCTGCCACACAATCTACATAATTTCTTCAGTCTCATGAAATGAACAGCATCTCCTGAAATTAAACATAAGTTATTATTAGTATTACTCTTATAACATAATATTTGTTTGACAACATTTTGTAACTTTAGACTTTTCTTCATTTTTTTCTTTTTTATAACAATACAATTTGCACAGTCCCTGCAAACACAAACAGATTGTAACATTCATGCCACAATATTTGACTAATGTTTGTCACAATATTAAAGTGTGCAGTAGTAGATTGACCTAGTACATTTTAAAATATCAGTGATCCCCGCAATACATTTTAATTTTGTCAACCCCCTCCCCTAGTGAATTTTTTTCTGGATCCGCCCCTGGTGTCATATTTTTAAGTTAAGGTATTTTCCCAATATGCCATGTACATTGTATAATATGTTGAAACCTTTGTGTGTTTGTAGGGGCATTATGACATCATTTTAGAATTATTTGTAAATTAAATTAAAATGTAATGTCATTACCGGTAAGGTATGAACAATTCCAGTCTCTTATTAGTTTCTTTAACAGTATACACAAGCGTACATATTATTGCTAAAAACAAAAAATTTAGGCAGAGGCATTTAAATCAGCATATATTTTAAGTATATTGTTTTGGCTTTAGTCTAGTTTAGAAACTGAGTGTAAACAAAATTAAAGGGAACAGATTTGTGCATTATTTTTTCTTGTGTTATCTTTGTTATTGATGATACTAGGACTCAAATTCAATTTTTGACTGGAAAATTGAAAAATGTGAACAATGCACTTTAAAAGAAAAACACAAATCATACTATACTGTAATTAAGAGCTGTCTAAACATCTCTAAACATACCCTGACAAGTAAATTTGCATATGAATCAGTGTACAATAATATATCAGTGTTTGAATTAATTTTGATAACTTTGAAGAGGTTTTTTTCATGTCTGAGGTGGTCTGAGAGAAATGTAGGTCACACCATTGTGAAGCTACGAATGTCCACTTTCATCTGGTGAGATCGACAACTGGAGCACTTTGGAGGGTTTTGACTAATGACAAGTTGTTTACAGACATCAAAACTCACCTGATTCATCCATTGTTGATATTACTTCGTCCCCAGTATCTTATTTCTGGTCGTATTTCCACGGGAAAAAGTTCTTCAAGCTGAGAATTTAAAGCTCTAAAACGTGGGATGCACGCTACTTCAAAACAGGATGTTGTTTTGCGCGCAGACGCATCTCCCTGACTGGAGAGTTACTCGCGAGGGAGCGGGAAGTTTAAAAAACCCTTGCAGCTGCGCTGATCCCCTGCGCAGCGCTGATTCAAATGAAAGGAGGCCGCCCGCCATAAATCCTCTCGTTAAAACCTCGTTTGCGGCGCGAATTTCAAAGCTTCAGCATGGCCAAATCGCCCGAAAACCCATTTTCATAATAATATAATTTTATTGTTTTTATTAAGTGTCCTCTCCTTCTCTAGTGACTCCATGGTTTGACTTATGAGTGGAGATCCATTTTAAAACCATCTTCGTGTTAGGAACACCTCCCTATTTAGACCACCTCACTATCAAGACCACCTCACTAGACCACCTCACTATCAAGACCACCTCACTATTAAGACCACCATACTATTAAGACCACCTCACTATTAAGACCACCATACTATTAAGACCACCTCACTATTAAGACCACCTCACTATCAAGACCACCTCACTATCAAGACCACCTCACAATTAAGACCACCTTACTATTAAGACCACCTCACTATTAAGACCACCTCCCTATTAAGACCACCTCACTATCAAGACCACCTCACAATTAAGACCACCTTACTATTAAGACCACCTCACCATTAAGACCACTTCACTATTAAGACCACTTTACTATTAAGACCACCTCACTATAAAGACCACCTCACTATCAAGACCACCTCATTATTAGACTACCTCACTATTAAGACCAGCTCACTATTAAGACCACCTTGCTATAAAGACCACCTCACTATAAGTCCACCTCACTATAAAGACCACTTCACTATTTAGACCACTTCACTATGAAGACCACCTCACTATAAAGACCACCTCATTATTAGACTACCTCACTATAAAGACCACCTCACTATTAAGACCACCTCTATTAAGACCACCTCATTATCAAGACCACCTCACTATCAAGACCACCTCACTATCAAGACCGACTGTATCTTTGCTATTGTAATTCACCTCATTTTTAAGACTACCTCATTATTAAGGTCAATGACTGTTCGTAATGTTGAGGTGCCATTGCACCAGTTTTATCAAATAAACAAATAAAGCATAAAACGGTGAGCAGTATGTCATAGAAAAACACTAGTGTGTAAAATACGAGAAAAAAAGAAGCTTGAATAGCATAATGAATATTTGCATAAATTATTCATAACCTCCATATATGGACAGATAATTGAATCTAGCATAAGTGGATAAAATACAATAAAAATTGCTTGAATGGTACAATGAATATTTTCATTTAATAATTCATAACATCTATACATGGATAGATAATAGACACTAGCATAAGCCAATTGTTTATAATTTACTAAAGCATGCAAGGTCAATTCACAGTGGAAACCCCTTTTTAAGACTGGTCCAGGCCTGATCATAAGATCTGGTAAAACTGCAGCTCGCTCATTACAAACCTAGAACCTGGGAACAATATACATGAAATGCAAAGGTCCCACAAACTCAGATATATGTAGGAGTCCACTGGAACTTTCTATTAAATTATCTCGAGGCCTGGCAGTGATCTTCGCATATTCTAGCACACAGTCTTGTGTGAAACATAAGACAGGCTTATTTGAACTGACATGGGCTGACAGATAACATCTTTTGTAGCAAGTTGGTTTTCCTCCAAAGCTGTATGTCCGAATTTGCTTCCATAATTTGCACGTGACTCAATAGAGCAGCCAGTTATTTGCATGACTTTTGGCACCATTGCATGCATACTGTATAAACTTTCAAAAGTAGCGGACTCCAACAGTTTGTACATGAAGCTAGCTATAACTATCCAAATCTATCCACATTTACCTCTAGATATCCTTTGGATAGCGGGTATGTTTGGTAACATAAAATTGGCTTTCATTGGCAGTGATTATTACCAGCCGGGTGGTCTAGTGGTAAGATGCTCGTCTGCTCCACTGAAGGAACCAGGTTCAATTCCAGGCCCGGTTACACACTTCATGAGCAACATCTCAGCTGGATGACGTTTGGATGAGACGTTAGTTGGCAGTCCCTTGTACTCAGTGTCTATGCTGAGGCAAGTAAAATATCCCACCCATGGGGTAAATGTGGAACATGAGTGGACTCCTCCTCTATCTCACCTCATCAATCAACCCTCAATAGTGGCAAGAACTTGTTTTGGAGGGCTGCAATGTAATTCCCCTATCTATCTATCTATCTATCTATCTATCTATCTATCTATCAAATGGTTCAGACATCCACCAATTCCATATTGGCCAGCTCTGCTGAAGGTACTCTTCATGAGCTACATCCCAGCTGAATGTCGATCGCATGAGATGTTAATTTGAAGGTGCCTTGTTTTCAGTGTCTATGCTGAGGCAAGTAAAAGACCTCACCTATGGAGTAAATTTGTAATATGGTGTCAACTCAAAAGCCTTATCATCTCATCATTACGTCTGCCTATGGCAGCTGGTTGTATAAGCTGGCTAAGCTTCAGAGCAGTAGCATTGAGACATTGAAGCATTGAGACATTGAAGCATTGAGACATTGAAACATTGAGACATTGAACATTGAGACATCAATATCTTGTCAGTTTTAACGCCACTTTATGACTATATAACATGTTAGCTTTGTAATTAATAAGTTGTTATTACAGGTGTACATTGTTCAGGGTTGTGTGGGGTTTTTAGATTAGTTCACCTGTCTCCAGCTTAGTGCAGCTTGCTGTTGAGTAGCTGTGTTATCTTAGCTATTTTACAGTGCATGTAATGGCTGCTCCGATTAATTGTTTGGCATATTTCTGACAGAGGAATACCTGACATATATCTGTGACACCGATTAATCTCATGTCATATCGTGTCATGTAGCATCATGTCATGTCTTGTCATGTTGCCTGGTGTCTTGTCATGTCATGAGAAGCCACATCCTGCTCTGTATCAAATGTGCGAATGAAAGATTCTATCTCATACACTTTCGTAGGATAAATGATAGCTCCCTGACTTACCCCCTGTGAGAATTCTGCCAGATGCTGACTGCCTTTATATTCTCGGAGGCAGATTAACTCGACGTGAATGCACAAAGAAGTATATTTGTGGGACAGATTTCACCTGACATTTGCAGATATCTGTACCATGGAGCCTTAGTAAGGAATGAAGTCAAATGGAAGAGTTTTTGAAAGGTTTTCATAAATATTCAAGTCTAATTGGTACTGAAAATTCGGCACTCCACATGTTTTGGATGGGACGAGTATAGGCAAGCACAAAACGTAGGTATTGATTGATAACTTGATTGATTACTTGATTAATTGATTGAATGACTTACTGATGACTGACTGTTTGATTGAATAGACAAATCAATGGCTTATTCATTGCAGTATATTTCGAATGAAACAACGGTAGTATAGTGGACCCTAATTCCAGGATTAATACATCATATACAGTATGGTTTGATAACAGATCTCAACCTGATGTAGGTCAAATGAGATGAATTGACAGTGTCTTTTACTCTGTGTCTGTGCTGAGGCAAATTAATTAATGACTCCACCCATGATATGAACCCCATATGTAGGCATAGCACCTCATTGTCAAGACTAGCTCATTACTGAGCAAGAACTGTAGATACTACCTCACTATAATTAAAGTAATCCTGTTATCATGTCAACAAAATTTAGACCAAGCATTCTTGTTATTGAACATATTGTGAAAGTAACCTTACCTCGTGCCTGGGATCAGTACATTTTTTCAATTGTGGTTTTAAAGGCCAGATTCCTTTGAATTTATTGGTCTAATAGTATCAAGCTTTACTCCAAGTATCTCCACACCCTTAAGAAGCCAAAATAACTGCAGTGCAGTCATCAGGTCTCTGATGTAAACCACTGATGATTTTATGGCAGGTGTTCTGATTTAACCCGACATAAACCAAGCTATCAAACTGGTTTATGCCGACTTAATGCTTTCTTATGGGGAGCTGGGAGACCTTCGCTGGCAGTAAACTCCGAAGCAAGGTCAGGATGGGGGACCGTTCACACTTTTGCAATGCTTATTAGCAAGAAAAGGCGAGACCTATCGTGTGGTCAAGGCTATGGAAAAAGAGATATGCGAATATAATTGATGATTCGAGCTAATACATTGTAGATACTCCATTCTTGTGTTATTGCAAGTGATGATCAATGAATCGATCGATCAATCGGTGTATATCGACTAATCTATATGTTGATCTAATCCTCGACTGAATAAGCATAATTGTTACTTATTTCAACTGAACAATGGGAAGAAACAGCTGACTGGCTGTCTTATTGATTGACTGAATGACTCATCATTCAATATAGATAGATAGATAGATTCATTCATTCATGCATTCATTCATTCATTCATGCATTCATTCATTCATTCATTCATTCAATGAATGAATGAATGAATCTATCTATCTCTCTATCTATCTATCTCTCTATCTCTCTATCTCTCTATCTATTTATCTATCTATCTATCTATCTATTTATCTGTCCACCCATCCATCTATCTATCTATCTATTTTCTTTTTCTTGCTTCTTTTTTTGTTTTTTTTTCTAGGAAGTCTTTCATAGCTCAGTTATTTTAACACTCGAATTACAGGAAACAAATATTTTTTATGAGAATTCGCTTGGAGAAATATCGATAATACATATTGTACCAATTGATTTTATGATTTGAGTGTTTCACTCTAAGTTAACCATTTCAAATGTTTTCTGCATGACATTGAAAGTCTCATCTATGGCAGATCACGCTATAATCACTCATTACCTCAACCGCACAAATAGAAGTACGGCACTTCTGAATGTGAAAATGAAACTCCAAACTTTAATGTGTCATTTTCAATCACAAAACAATAATTTGCATTGAACATTTAAAACGTTTTATTAACAGGCTATAGGTAAATATTCTAAGTGGTATTCTAAAAAGTCTGAAAAGCAGCTAGTGGCCTAAGGCCCCGGGTTCGAATCCCAGCCTGCACACTTTTCATCTTATACTTGTCTTGTACATAGTGTCTCTGCTGAGGCGAGTAAAGGACCCCTCCGGTGGGGTAAATATGTGACATGACCTCCTCCTCCTCCTCCTCTTCCTCCTCCACATCCTCCTCCTCATATAGACTCCATGTCACAAGATGCAAAATATTGCAGGAAGCAACAATGTGGAGGAATTTCAAATGCACAATTTTCTTTCATCTTGAGGCATGCCAAATTAATCAAATTGAACTGACAAAGACCAGAGTTGTTTTGCAAGTCACTCTGCAAGTCATTTGCTTTGCAAGTGACTTGCTGTGAGGTTGTTTGTTGGCGAAGTCATGAGCATATGGAATTGAGTTTGATGTGCTGCATGAATAAAGTCGAGATACAAATTTCTGAATCAATGGAGTCCAAGGAGAGTACCAAGTAGCATGGCATGGTATCGTGTTTTAAGCATTGCATGCAAATTATCATTGAAAATTTAATGAATATTTGGGTAATAACAGTATGACGCTAATTAAAGACACTTAAAATATGAACTTGAACTTAAGTCCCTTGTAATACCATTTCTGGTTATTTGATATCTTAATGCCTCAATGCTTCTGAGACAATAAGGCTGGGAATCACTGCCATGTTACACATTTACCCTAGGGTGGGGTCTTTTACCTGTCCTAGCATAGACACCACATACAAAGCACCACAATTCTAACATCCCATGCAAAAATATTCAAGTCTTTATGCAGAAATAAGCAATGTATGGACAATGGCATCCTATTTAAACCATGCTTTTCCTTCTTCATAATACAGTTAAACGATTACATATCTACATAATTAATTTTTCCTAATCTTATTTCGCCAGCACAATTTTCTGTATGAGATTTATCCATGTCGTCGGAAAACGGTGTCAGAATCTAGACAACTAATCTATATTTTTGATGTAGAAGCATTCTAAATTGGCTAGATAGACGAATTTTTCAGGTCTACTGCAGCCATATATAGCTCAGGTTCCTTGCCATAATTGATATTTTGTAGATCATTTGGCCTTGAATATTAGCGTGATACTCTCTGATCAGCTAGTAAGCCATGCAGAAAATTGTACTTTAGAAAATATAATGAAAACCACAGTTCGCCACCTCATTATTAGGACCACTACGCTATAACGGCCACCTCACCTTGAAGACCACAGCACCATTAAGAATTCATCACTATTACGACCACCTCACTATTAAGACAACTAACTTTTGAGACCACCTCAGTAATAAGACCACATCAAAATTAAGACAACTTACTATTAAGACCACATCACTATTAAGACCATCTCACTATTGAAACCACCTGACTATTAAGACCACCTGACTATTAAGACCACCTAACTATTAAGACCACCTCATTATTAAGAACATCTCACTATTAAGACCACTGCACCATTAAGAACGAAGACTTCGGTCCCACGTCTGCTTAAGAAGTTTTATATGACATAAGATCCAAAAGCATATGGCTGTAGCTTCATTGGTTGCTGAGATATGCCAATTTCTAGTTTTTGAAATTTAAAGTTTAAATGGCTGTATATCCTTGAAATGAAGGTCAAGGTCACTCAAAATCAGTCAAGGTCATGGAGGTTTATTTTATTTAACCTCACAATTAAGACCACCTCCCTATTAAGAGCACTATGAACAACCCAAATGGTGGTCTTAATGTTGAAACAATGCTGTATGAATTTGAGTGCAATATTTTTAGTGGAATATTTCCAATTTTTTAAATAAGAAATTCAATCTTTAAAGTGGATTAGATACTATCAATAGCTTTAAAGAATACAATAATGATTCTTTATGAGGTTTTACTTCAAATAAGAAAACAATATCCAATATGAGTAATTGATATTTTTGTCAGGGCAGAACATCTTAATGATATGATCTTTTCATGTTAGAAATTTGATAAACTGAGATTTATTGACAAAAAATGGATTTAAAAATAATAATTAATTCGCTGATAGGGTTAGGATTTAATTGATAAGATGAGATAGAGGAGGAGGAATCCACACCATGGTATGTTGCACATTTACCCCATGGGGTGGGGTCTGAAACCTGCCCCAGCATGAACACTGAATATGAGGCACCACTAATTTGACGTCTCATACATATGCAGCTGAGATATAGCTCATAAAGAGTTTCCTGGCAAGGTTTGAGCCCGGGACCTTCAGAGAAGCTGGCCAGTTCCTCCGCCACTAGACCAAATAGGTGATCGATTTTTGGAGTGATCAACAAACTAAAGTTGATAACTTCATATCATAGAATCTATCAATGCATTAATATGAATGAATGAATCGATCATTTTCATTCGGATACATTGTTTTATATAAGTATATGCACATATGAATATAAAAATAAAAATAAAAAAAGATGAAATATCATGGTAGAAAATCTGATCAATCAATCAATCAATCAATCAATCAACCAATCAATTAATCAATCAATCAAAGCATTGAAATATTCCTAAGTATCTCCTAATAGCTGCTTGGCTGCACTTCATTAATATCATAACCATATTTTATCACCATCCCCTTTCATCGTCTACATATCTATACTCTATGGGGCTGGAGCTATCTTCACGCATATTAACAAGTAAGGTCCTATGACCACAAGGGCTAGAGCTCAGGCCACTGACTGGTTTACATGTAACTGGTTGGACCGTGGGCCCAGTCTGTCTGTATGCCCCAGTAAGCAAAGGAGTACTTCAAGGACCAATACTGGGCCCAACTAGTCTAGTGGAAAATTAAGCACTAGGCTCATGCAGCAGGCTTTTCCTATAGCATGTGTGTGTGTTAGACTGCACACAGCACAAGATGCTGTTAATGATATTATCCCGTTACAGGAAGTTTTAGGCAATATACAGGTGGTCTCAGAAGTAAGGGCACTCCTCTTTTTAGGTGATTTTCCTGAACTAAATGCTGCAGTTATTGCTTGGCTTTAACAGTTTACGATTATATTTGATTTAACATGATTTATGATGTTAAAATACCACCTCACTTTTTAGCTCCCAAATTATATCACAGAAGAGTAGTTAAACTTAACGTTCACCTCAGTATAAAAACAGAAAAGGGATACTACTTTAAATATTTAGACACTACATGCTCATTCATGTTAATTGAATTGATTCTCTGTTTATTGTTTTTGTTTTCTGGATACAAATCGGGACCTCACCATTAAGACCAACACATTTTTCTAGCTGATCCTAGCTTCATCACAATAAAGACCACCTCACCATTAAGACCAGCACATTTTACGAGATACCTAACCCTAATCGCCAGTCTCTTAAATTGTTACATATGACAAATATTAGTAGTACAACGTTTCATTTTGGATTGTGTAAGATAAAGATAAGGTGGTCTACATATGACAAATATTAGTAGTACAACGTTTCATTTTGGACAGATTGTGTAAGATAATGATAAGGTGGTCTACTATATATAACATCCGCACTGCAAAATGCACATTGAAACGGAAATCAATTATGGATCAATAGCCAAAATATATGGCATGAAGTCATGTGGAGAGTGCCCCACATGCTTGATAAGTTTTATGTCCAGTTTTTGGACCTTTCTGTCTGCTATGCTTTGACCCAGAGAATGTACCAATTTATTGAGAATGTTCAGTCAGTAGGCATGGATTTTGTGCATGTAGTTTGGTATACATTGTAGCCTGTGACTAAGACTGTTATCTTGATCATTGTGACAAATTAGTACAAATTATAATTCATTTATACAAGAGATTCTTGCCACTATGGCAACACTAAGTGAACAATTTACTGGTCAGCTCTGCTGAAGGTCCCGAGTTCGAATCCCGGCCCGGGTGCTCTTCATGAGTTACATCCCAGCCGGATTTCGTTTGGATGAGATGTTTAAATTGGTGGTCCCTTGTACTCGGTGTCTATGCTGAGGCAAGTAAAATACCCCACCCATGGGGTAAACGTGTAACATTGGTGGACTCCATCCTCTCTCTCACCTCATCAATCAACCGTCAATTGCGGCAAGAACTTGTCTTAATGGACTGCACTTCCCATACCCTACTATACTATTCCATACCATACCATAATAGTGAATTAATATATTAGTTGACAAAATGAAATTCTTGAATTTGGGGGGATCTTGATAGTGGGGTGGTCTTATAAAAGGAGTTTGACTGCAGACGCACAAAATCCAAACGTCTACTCATAAATCTATCATGGGAAATCCGTTGTAAGTCCACATTGATATTAAGACCAGCTCACTACAGTGTAGTAACTATGTCCACTCCATTGCTGGACCCAACTGTACTACAAATACATACAGTTATACAATGGTTACATGTAAGACATGAAGATATGTATACTCGAAAATTTCAATGTGCAACGAGGCCGATGTTACTTGTTTTGTACCACTGAACCCCATCCAAGTTTCAGAAATAAAATTTCTACTACACAGTGCTCCGTCTACAATTTATCTAATTGATAGCGTTCAGAAATTGCTTGAAATGAAAAAATCTGATGAAAACTGACGAAGTTATTCAATAAAATGTACAAGTAAGTCAGATCGAAAATTGTCTGCGCTTGCTGAATTCATGCCTTAGGCCACGCCTACTTTCTGGCTGCCAGCCATTCCCAGAGCAGTGTGGCTCATGTACAATGGCCAACTGTTGTACATGAGGATTTGTACAACGGCGTACCTAATGCTAAATTGCACTGGTGAGTGGTACAACACAGATTACATCTATATGCTGGTGGTGGTGGTGGATTAGGGCTTTACGTCCTGTATTTCTGCACCTGATGGGCTAATTAGGACAGGCAGGGACCATGGCAATGAGATGATGGATGAAACAGCCATCCAACTTAGGCTCGACTGGGAATCGAACCCGGAACCGAGTGGTTGGAAGCCCAGCGCGCTACCACTGAGCCAGGCCCCCACCATACATCTATATGCTTGTGTGGGACTTCAGTAGGTATGGCTAACTCCAGCCTTTTGAAGGTTAAGGTAGTTATGCCTAGCTCTGGATAGCTATAGACTACAGTTGAAGCTTTTTTTTAATCATGTTTACTGCGTATTTCCTGGTACTTCTGACATATCTTTATTTCGACTCAACGGCCTTACAGGAAATTGCATCTGTGGCTACCATCTGACATAAAAAGTAAAACATGAAAGAGACCGTTACCTTAGAAACGTCTTTTTTGCTTTGTGTTAAACAGATGAAAGTGTATTTTTACCCATGGGTTCTTGCATTCAGATAGAATAGGATAGCTTGGCTCTAGATCTTATAAAGAGGTTTATAGGATATGTGTTATATCACGGAAGTATGACGTTGATTGTACTGTGGTGTTTATCTGAGGTTTGTTGTTTTCATAACAACTAAAGGCGCAACGCTGTTGAATATTTCATTGCTTTAAATCTGGTTAAAAGGGGCAAATCAAATATATAGATTTTTTTTTTGACTTTAAAGGTGCATTAGGTATTATTTTAGTTACACTGCACTCAGCAAATTTCAGTATACCGAAATGTGTCACCAAAGTAAACGCTTCAAGCAAGTAAGCTTATACGACCAGCTGCAGGCAGACGTAATGATGAGATGATGAGGTTGGATCCACACCATGCTACACATTTACCCCATGGGTGGGGTCTGTTACTTGCCTCAGCATAGACACCAAGTACGAGATGCACATCAGTAGACTATGCCATTAAGACCAAACTTGGTGTAAAATTTTACTGGTGGTCTTAATAGAGAGGTAAAATTATGGCAAGAATGCAATTTGGCCCAGGAAAAGTGGCCTTTATGATGAGGTGGTCTTTATAGTCAAATGGTCTCAATTATGAGATATAACCTTACAGCAGAATTTCCATTGTAACGTTTATCAGGAATATATAGTTCTGTTGAATAATATGCAATTATACAATGTTAACCAAGAAAACCAGTTTCCTCAGAAAAAAAGCAAAAAAAACAAAGAACACCTCAGGGGGTATGCGGTCTCTTCGATATCATTATGCACCTGAGTAGACAAGCATGTTATACATCAGAGAAGAGATAGCATGTCAAAGAACGATATCATGTCAAATGTAGAATGCTGATGCGGCTGCATCTTGATGACATTGCTTTTTTGGGTTGTACAGGTATGTGTAATGATTATATTACCATTATGGTATGGCTGTATTAGCATTGGTAAGTTGGAACCTCTACTTTCTGAAGCTTCTGGGTATATTACGACTCACCCAGCAGCCGGGTGGCCTAACGGTTAAGGCATCCACCAATTACACATCAGCCATTTCTGCCGAAGGTCTCCGGACTCGGGTTTGATCCACTCTTCATGAGCTACGATGCTACATCCTAGCTGGATGTCGATCGCAATAGACGTTAAATTCGAGGTGACTTGTACTCGGTGTCTATGCTGAGGCAAGAAAAAGACCCCACCCATTGGGTAAATGTGTGACATGGTGTGGACTCCAAGCCTTATCATCTCATCATTACTTCTGCCTCTGACAGCTGGTCATTATAAGCTGACTAAGCTTCAGACCCAGTAGCATTGAGATATTAGACATTAGACCGACCTACCAAATCACCTACGTGGTCAACTAGTCTTAACATTTCTATTGACTAAATAGCCTCCATATTTATTTTCTGTCTTTTTGTTTTGGGGGAGTGATTTCATTTCAGATATTGATACCTACAATAATTTTACCAAAGATAAATTTTTTACCAAAATCCCATTTTCAGAGGTCATACGCTAGAGCTAATGGGATATACAAGCGGTGAATACCTAGGTTTTAATAGGAACTGAATGTGATTTGCTCATTAAAATAGTGCTGTATGTCAAGATTTTGTCATGTGTTAAAAAATCTGGACTATATAATTGATCCACTCACCTCAATGCAGTAGTTGACTCACCACCATTATACAAGTCAACTCACCGCCGTATAGTTTGGTCAACTCACCTCATACTATCATACAATAATATCCTATTTCAAGGAATCAGATATAAATCTAGCCATCAATGGTTATGTTTTCCATAAACTGCCAAATTATTATTTATTATTTATTATGATGCGATGAAAACAATCGAAAAGTAATTCATCCCAACAATTCACATATCTTCCTAACATGATGATGACAAATTTACAACATTGAAGCCATCATCCGAAGCTTATCGCCTTACATGTAAATTGACTTATGCTTCGTGTAATTCCGACAGATAACTTTTATCCCTTAATGATGTTAAGGCATCACTTTAAATTAAATGTCCTTAATTTATTGGCCATGTTTCACTTTTAAGGCTGATATAGTCGAAAAGCAATTTACAAGCCCAGCAGGAGTCGTAAAATTGAATCATGGGCCTGCTGTCTCCTAAATTTTTTGAAACTGTCTAATTGTCTACAGAGTAGAAACAAACAAGGATAAGGGTGATATATTTTAGACACTTTTTATTATATGGAACTTATCATTGCTTATATCATATTTTAGAAAATATATTGGTTTATTTATGATTGGCACAAGTGCACAATATATCAGAAATTATATTAAAGTCAGTGCAAATAAAACAGCAGGTCTTATCATTGCTAATATCATATTTTAGAAAATATATTGGTTTGTTTTTGGTTGGCACAAGTGCACAATATATCAGAAATTATATCATAGTCAGTGCAAATAAAACAGCAGGTCTTATCATTGCTAATATCATATTTTAGAATATATATTGGTTTATTAATGATTGGCACAAGTGCACAATATATCAGAAATTATATTAAAGTCAGTGCAAATAAAACAGCAGTTCTTATCATTGCTAATATCATATTTTAGAAAATATATTGGTTTGTTTTTGGTTGGCACAAGTGCACAATATATCAGAAATTATATCATAGTCAGTGCAAATAAAACAGCAGGTCTTATCATTGCTAATATCATATTTTAGAATATATATTGGTTTATTTATGATTGGCACAAGTGCACAAAATATCAGAAATTATATTAAAGTCAGTGCAAATAAAACAGCAGGTCTTATCATTGCTAATATCATATTTCAGAAAATATATTGGTTTGTTTTTGGTTGGCACAAGTGCACAAAATATCAGAAATTATATTAAAGTCAGTGCAAATAAAACAGCAGTTCTTATCATTGCTAATATCATATTTTAGAAAATATATTGGGTTGTTTTTGGTTGGCACAAGTGCACAAAATATCAGAAATTATATTAAAGTCAGTGCAAATAAAACAGCAGGTCTTATCATTGCTAATATCATATTTTAGAATATATATTGGTTTATTTATGATTGGCACAAGTACACAATATATCAGAAATTATATCATAGTCAGTGCAAATAAAACAGCAGGTCTTATCATTGCTAATATCATATTTTAGAAAATATATTGGTTTATTTATGATTGGCACAAGTGCACAATATATCTGAAATTATATCATAGTCAGTGCAAATAAAACAGCAGGTCTTATCATTGCTAATATCATATTTCAGAAAATATATTGGTTTGTTTTTGGTTGGCACAAGTGCACAAAATATCAGAAATTATATTAAAGTCAGTGCAAATAAAACAGCAGTTCTTATCATTGCTAATATCATATTTTAGAAAATATATTGGTTTGTTTTTGGTTGGCACAAGTGCACAAAATATCAGAAATTATATTAAAGTCAGTGCAAATAAAACAGCAGGTCTTATCATTGCTAATATCATATTTTAGAATATATATTGGTTTATTTATGATTGGCACAAGTACACAATATATCAGAAATTATATCATAGTCAGTGCAAATAAAACAGCAGGTCTTATCATTGCTAATATCATATTTTAGAAAATATATTGGTTTATTTATGATTGGCACAAGTTCACAATATATCTGAAATTATATCATAGTCAGTGCAAATAAAACAGCAGGTCTTATCATTGCTAATATCATATTTTAGAATATATATTGGTTTATTTATGATTGGCACAAGTGCACAATATATCAGAAATTATATCATAGTCAGTGCAAATAAAACAGCAGGTCTTATCATTGCTAATATCATATTTTAGAATATATATTGGTTTATTCATGATTGGCACAAGTGCACAATATATCAGAAATTATATCATAGTCAGTGCAAATAAAACAGCAGGTCTTATCATTGCCAATATCATATTTTAGAAAATATATTGGCTTATTTATGATTGGCACAAGTGCACAATATATCAGAAATTATATCATAGTCAGTGCAAATAAAACAACAAGTTTCAATAATTTCTTTATCCCATTAGGAAACAACTTCGTATTGTCTCCATGTTATTAGTCTTCAGTGTAGTAATAGTAGTTTGTTTGACCAGCTGCTACAGGCTGACGTAATGATGAGATATTAAGGCTGCTTGAAGTTCACCACATATTACATACATTTTCCCCATTACATTATCTATTACTTGCCCCAGCATAGACACCGAGTACAAGACACCTCTAATTTAATGTCTGTTGCCAATGACATCCAGCCAAGATGTTCATTGTAGTCAACTGACATATAAGCCCAGTTGGGGTTGGGTGGAGAGCATAGTGTAAAGAATTTGTATATGTTGATTATCCACATGTCAATAAAGATTTGTGAAATTTGAAAATTGAAACTCGTAGCTCATGAAGAATGTCTCCATCTAGATATTAGGTCTTTCTAGGTAAGTATGGTGTGACTTGCTGTAGCTCAATGTAGTTTATGTCAGGATAGTTGACCGTTCTTCCGAACCATCGTAATTAAAATATATTTACTGTTTGTGCAAATGTGGGACTTCAGCTGAACCAGCTATTAGGTGTCTCTAGCTTGGAATGGCTTGGTTTGGCTTGTTGTAGCTTCAGGTAGTTGCATCTAGCTCTGGATAGTTATAGTTTGACATTCCATAAGAGTATAGGATTGCAAAGATGTTGAGAGTTTTGTGAGAGATATTAGTAGGTGTCTCCAGCTAGGTATGGCTTGGTTCAGCTTGTTGTAGTTTCGCTCTGTGTAGCTAAAGTCACACATTCTTAAAATTACATTGATTACGAATATATTAGGAGTTTTGTGTCTGATACACTATCAGTTGAATGACTATTAGGTGTCTCCAGCCAGTTAGGTAAGGCTTGGTTCGGCTCGTCCTAGCTTCAAGTAGTTAATTTTAGCTGGATAGCTGTAATTGAGCGTTCTTAATGAGGAAAACTGAACATTACCTTAAAAGGAATATGACTCGTGTAGCAAATGACAAATTAACAAAAGACGCAATTTTTCTTCCCCATTTGTGTGTGGCGCTTATTAGACAAACAATCACTAATTAAGCAATGGCACACTTTTGTTGTAGGGAGCTATACATCACTGTTGTTTCTTGCATTCCTTCCTTGAATTATGCATGTTCCCTGCATACTTTTTCACCACAATGAGCTACCAAGAAGACATAATGACAGCTGATGGATGTTGAAGCCAGTATTGTTGTTTTTTCTGAAGGAGTGTGTCTGTATTGACAGCCAGCTGGAATGTAGCTCATGAAGAGTGCCCGAGCTGGGGATCGAACCCGGGACCTTCAGCAGAGCTTGAGTAGAATTGTGTAGAATTGCTAGATGCCTTAATGATTAGGCCACCCAGCTGTTGAAGCCAGTATTGTTGTTTTTCTGGGCGAGTATGTCCAATTTAATGATGTTCATTGTAGTCAATTGATATATAAGCCCAGTTGGGGCTGGGTGGAGAGTATTGTGTAAAGAATCTGTGTATGTTGAATATACACATGTCAATAAAGATTTGTGAAACTTGAAAATTTTAACTTGTAGCTCATGAAGAATGTCTCCATCTAGGTATTAGGTCTCTCTAGCCAGGTATGGATTGGTCTAGCTTGTTGTAGCTCAATGTAGTTTTTATTTATTGATTTGGCATAAGTTTTCTTCACATTTCTGATGAGTCATATTTCTGTGCTTTGCACCTCAAAATATAGACCACTCCACAATTAACAACCACAAATATTTTTTAGTACTGTTTACCATCACCTTGCCTAGCATGAATGGTGCTCTTAGTGACTGGGCTCTATTGTATTTTGGCGATCAAGGGAGTAAATTCCAGAACAAAATTTAGGTGTGATAGTAAGGGTCTGTTACAAAATGCACAAACGTATTCAACAGTATCCCACCTTTGCAAGCATTGCACATTATCGTATCTATGCTGCTGGCAGATGTAACGATGAGAGGCAGATGTAACGATGAGACTATAAGGCTTGGAGTCCATACGATGTTGCACATTTACCTATGGTAAGGCATCACATATTTGAAATATAGTTCACGAAGAGTGCCCGGGCTGAATTAACTCTAGACCTTCAGAATCCAGCCAATTATTTGTTTCAATGTCTCAATGCTACTTGGTCTGAAGCTTAGTCAGCTTATCATGCTTATTTGACCAGCTGCCAGAGGCAGACATAGTGATGAGATGATAAGGCTTGGAGTCTACACCACGTGACACACTTATCCCAAGGGTGTGGTCTTTTACTGCCTCAGCATAGACACTGAGTAAAAGGCACCTCCAATTTAACGTCTCATGTGATCGGCATCCAGCTTTGATGCGGGACCTTCAGCAGAACTTGCCAAAGTAGAATTGGCAGATGCCTTAACCATTAGGCCACCATCTGTTCTAAGAGGCTGACGCCTTTACATCTAGGCTACCCAGGTACTAATAGTTATGAAAGAAAAAAACGTTCCAGTGTCTTTATGGGCAAACAGCGGAAGATGAGAGTATATGATGATATACAGGTCTTAAGGTGAGATGTATGGCATATTTCCAAGGCAACAGGAACTCTGTATTGATCATATTATGTTGCAATTAGGACATCAGGCTTTAACAAGGATGCTAGATATTCATGCGTCATGACAATTCCTTGGTGCTATGCTCAATGAATCCTATTTATGGAAAATACCCTGGTGCCACAACACTAGATGATCTCCATATGCTACATTTATATGGTAGCTACAGGTTATTCGAAATGAACAATAGGCAGAAATTAATGCAATAAAACATCAGACAATGTACTGAAGGCCACCTAATTGGCTTTGCTGATAAGATTTGGGAGAATTTAAACAGATAAGCATTACATAGAAGGGCAGCTCTGATGGGAGGTCTAGATAGGAGTTCGCCCAGCTGCTGCATCCCTGAATAAGTGATGCAGTTCCCCAGTTTCATCACCTAGGGCTCACTGATGCTTCCCCTCCCCTGGGACTGCTTTGGACAGAACAGACTAAGCCTCTGCTACAGTAAAGATGTAGGTAGAGGTTCCACTTTGGCGTGTAGTACAAAAGATACATGGGCAGACCGCACTGCCTTGAGGTGCACTTTCACACTGAGTCGCAAAAGAAACGGTTCCATCTGCACTTTACACAGTCATTTTAGTGCAGTATTTTCCAAGCCTAGTCCATACTGTTATGCTGTATCTGCAGCATGTTCATGTCAATATCATTCCTTAAGATTGATTTAAACAGCAATAGCAATTACAGTTGCTTTTGATAAATTGTGTTACACAACAACATATGTCATGGTTTATAATGCCTTTTTGTCATGATACCAATTAGGTCACACGCACATGGTTCATCTCTTCGACTTAACTGATGAATAATTCAAAACTATGCATGTTTGCTGATCTAACGTTTTGGTTTTATCATTCCGTGCTGAAATACTGTTGACCAAAAATGTATTTGAAAATGTCTCGGTATTGATGCGAGCAAGAGCTTTAATTTTGCCGCTTATCAGATGCTACAGATGCCTTATATTATCAAGCAACTGCAGAAGCGAGGTACTTTGCCAATTGTATATTTTCCTGTTCCTCTGTATGTCGTCAACAGAGGTAAGTAGCCAGGTAAAAGATAAAATGCATGACTACATTAGTGAATGGCATAACGAAAATAGCATAGGAACACTTCTTAGCAGCAAGCAACCAGTTCTCAAAATACATCTTGTTAGAAAATGTAAACTTGTGTCTATGCCAGCACGGTGAAAGCCAAGTACAAACTTTGACATCAGCAAAGCTCTTTTGCATCAGATCCCTACTTAGACCAATCCGATTTGCCATGAAAAATGCTAAAAGTGGCTTTTTATATGATGGTGTTTTGCAACACAAAAAGCCACAATGGGTCTCACAGCATGTTTGAAGCTGAGTAATGTTTTTGAACTCCAAATATCATTTGATATTCTGTCTCTATACAGCATCATATATTCTGTCTTCCATATGCTAAAACTGCTACTCCAATTGGTAATACATATATGACGGAAACTAAGGACCTGTCCACAATTTTAAGTGAATGTATTCATAAGCTACAAGTTTCAATTTTCAAAGACTACAATTACATTCTATGTATCATCAAAATTTCCGGCTGATATTACTGGTGCTATAAGGTGGAAACAAAATTGGATGCAGAAAATGCAAGCCACATCTGTGTCAGTTCTCCACTGACTTAAACAGTCGTTACATTATTGAAATGTGATAAAATTTCACATATATTATTAAGTAACATCTTGCATCACCTTAATAGCTTGCTCAGATAAGTGAGGTTTTAGCATGATACAAGCAACATTCTCCCTTTCTGAATGCAATTGTAGATGATTGTATAATATCACCTCATAATGAAGATCAATTCACTACTTTTGCTGTTTTATTTGTATCTTACCCCACAATTAAGATATAAATTTCCTGTGGTAGTAGCTGTAATGGCATGTTTCATGTGTCATGTCCATCATTAACTAATATATAGACAAGATTCTTATTCCATGAAAAATACCATTTCACATGAATATGGCTTCTCATCATGCACCCTTAGATATTACGACCATGGACCATTTCCAAGACTAGTTTGTTATTCAGTGTGAATGTGTACCTCAAGGCAGTGCGGTCTGCCCATGTATCTTTTGCACTACATGCCAGAGTGGAACCTCTACCTACATCTTTACTGTAGCAGAGGCTTAGTCTGTTCTGTCCAAATCATTCCCAGGGGAGGGGAAGCATCAGTGAGCCCTAGGTGATGAAACTGGGGAACTGCATCACTTATTCAGGGATGCTGAGCGATCTACTATCTAGACCTCCCATCACAGCTGCCCTTCAATGTAATGCTTATCTGTTTAAGTTCCCCCAAATCTTATCAGCAAATCAATTAAGTGGCCTTCAGCACATTGTCTGATCCTTTATTGCATTTATTTCACTGTCTATTGTTCAACATACAAAGACTTGTTGAACCATTAACAACATGGTAAGAATACTAATTCTTGCATATATGATGTGATTTATGAAATGTATAGGTTACTTAGAGTGGCCTTGGATATGAGGTTACGTCAATGCACAGCTTACTCGTTAAACTCATTACTAGAAACATCTATATAGATGTTTCTCTAAATTGTAAGTCTGCCATGTGAAGGTAGTTGTAGGTCAAGATTTTTGTGTTACCCTCTATACCTCTCATATCAGTATGTGATTTAGACCAGACAACCTAGTTACATATTCCGTTTCGGTTACTGAGATGAAAGGCAGAGGTTCGTAATGTCTGCAGATGTAATTACTTTGACCAGCAACCCCTTGAGCCTCAGTAATTATTCTTGAATGAATGGATGGCAGTGGAATGGAGATGTTCCTTACTGATGTTCTGATAGAATCAAAGTAGATATTGGTATATCGTCACATCAATACTCCAGTCTCATAAGATTCAGATTCAGATTCTTTTTATTTTGCAAACAAAAAAATATTTACAATTTATTTTCATATTTTCATTTATAAACATTTGTTTCGCAAGGAGACCTCACAAAGATAAATATATATGAGGCCACCTGGAGAGATCTATTAATATTACATAGTGAACATTAAATCAAACACAATATGGAAATTACTCTCATCAGTAGTAGTCTCATCAGCGTTACTCATCTCAAGTTAAAGAATATATTGTTGAAAAGTATTATAAAGAAGCAGTAGGATGAACATTTATACATATATAGCAATTTTTAATACTGCAGTCTGCGGAATAAGGTGCTACAGTGCTATTTTTCACACATAAGCATTTCTTACGTGGACACCGTTAGTGTTAAAGGTTGTTCCGAGAGAAATTGTGAGAGTTTTCTTACAGTGTGTCGATTTATTTGCTTTCTGATTTCTGAATAGTTTAAGAGTCGACAGCGAATGACCGTGAAGCCAGATAACTGTTTTTATTCAAAGAGTACAATATACTAAGTATTTTTTTCTGGCGAGTCGTATTTTAGCTTACAAAGCTTTCTGCAATTTCACTTGAACTTCTTCAGTGTTGTGTTGCAGAGCTTGACCTGCCTGCCATCTACGATTATTATCATCATAACCCTTTGTAAAACAACCAAGTTCACAGTTGTGTGACACAATAAAGTATAAACCAAGCCCCACAGTATATAACTGACATGCTTCAGGATTATGTTCCATCCCGTCAGCTTCGATCATCCTCCCAGAAACTACTAACCGTTCCCAAGTTTAATACAAAACGTATGGATCTAGAGCCTTTTCTGTGGCAGCTCCATCTCTATGGAATTCACTTCCCAGTGCAATCAGAGACAGTCCCTCTGTGGAAAGTTTTAAATCCAGACTCAAGACATTCTTATTTTCTGATGCTTTTTAAGCTAATGTATGTGCAATTTGTTGTCACAAAATTATTACGGTAATTACTTCTATGCATAATGCATTAGTTTTTATCTTAATTTAATTAGTAATTTAACTTTATTTATTCTTTTAAATTACTTTTATTCTATATTGTATTTTAATTTTATTATATAATTTTTATATACATACACATTTATTGTACAGCGCATCGAGACATGGTGCATGTATGATGTGCTTAATAAGAAATAAAGTATTATTATTATTATTATAAAAGTGACACCAACATCAGTCGTCTGAGCTGCACCAAAACACTGAAAAAGGCCATGTGAAAAGGCAGAAAGATTTGGTAAGCTAAAACATGACTCTCTCGAGAAAATGTATAGACGTATACCCTATGGATTACCCAGAGTCAGAATCTACATTTAATTGGGTTCTTGTATTTATTCATTTAACAGTAAAGCTGTCTGGAGTAAATTGTTTTTAATAAGCATCTATTGATAGGTTCACAGATATATACAAAACCTGTTCCATGTTGTTGTAAAGCAAGCATATATAAACTGCTGTATCTAACAAGATGTTCAACTTTTTATAATGTAAATTTGCTTGAGGAAATGCTCTAATATGCCTAACATGAAAATATTGTTACGGTATAGCTTACGAAGGACTGAATGATATTTTGATGAGCACTGTAGTTAGACAGGTACATAGATAAATAGACCCAGACTCTATCAAACATACCCACAGACTCGACTGACTCTATCAAAAAGATAAGATCAATCACTTTCACCAAATACATGAAAACCCTGGCTGTTAAGGTCTCCCTTACAAACGAAATAAAAAGCAGAAAAACGTAATTGTCCTTGGAGCTGAGTCAGTCGGCAAGGGAGTTAATACTGGGGACAGACAGCCAAGGTTAACTGCTGCAACTAAGCACTGCATAGTCACTGTTATGGTCGGCACTAAGCTCCTGTTTTATACCTGGAAGAAGAACAATATGACCTAGTAGACAAGTAAGTCATTGCGGATTATGGAGTCACCAATGACTCACCATATATCGCATAGGGCTCACATGAAGTATCAATTTAAGACACACAGTGATTTATATCCATTCATGTAAAACTTCAAGACAATCAGTAAAAATATTGAGTTAAATAATTTCATAAATTTACAGCAAACCAGAAATAATTGTAATTATAAATCTGTGAACAGATAGCGTGGGTGACTAAACGAGGGTCTCCCTAGCCACCATTAGATAAATAACACGTGTCTGTCTGTTGCCCGTTGGCTAAGACTTAAAAATGAGCTCATAAGGCTTGAGGTCCACACATTTTACACATTTACCCTATGGGTGGGATATTTTACATGATCTTGCATCGACACCAAGTACAAGGCACCAGCAAATTTACGTGCTATATAAACACCATCAAAGAGTGCCTTGAACTATGAATCAAATATACTGGCGATTACCTTCTTTAAAACAAACCAGAGCCGTACTTCTTGCAAAACTTCCACATGCCGTGTGAAGAATAATTCTAGTAGTAATTGCAGTAAACATTAATTACATTATTTTGTACTATTCTCATGAATAAACAGCGTTGCTTTAAAATGCAAACGTAAATTGCAATTTTGACTCGCTCTTTTATTCTGAACAACTCACCGCACAAAGTTCTCCATTGTTATTTTTTCTGCATAATGCTTGAAGCAAATTGCAAATGACATGTTTGGCCTCAAACATGCAACATTTCATGAGTTATTGCAGCTAACTTGGAATTGTTATTGCAGAGGTAAAAAGCAAGAATTTTGTTCTTCAGGAGCTGAAATCACGAAATAAACTTGCTTGAGTTTGTAACTAAGGCAGTTGTAGATGTATTCACAAACTCCAGTGAATAAATGGTTGTCAATGGTTTTTGTGAATATTCACTGAGCAGCCCTGAATTCAGCGAGACATAAGTCTTTCCTCTCCTCTTATTACTCATTTTGCTTTTCAGACATAGTAGATCATAACTGATTCCATGAATTTTAATTTTCTCTGGGAAATAACATAATTCAATTGAATGATAAGAAGTCAAATATACATTAAAATACATTAAAAATACTCCTGCTGGGATGCGCTTTGCTTCAGCCAATCAGAGTCAAATAGGAACTTTTTCAGCCAATAGAATTGCAGTATTCTGTCGTAGCTACCTGGTGGAAATACAGAGAACCTTCCGTGAAAATCGACTATGCATGGCAACTTCATGAATACATCACACTGAGCTTAATACTCGAAATAAATAGAATACCCAAAATTAGAATAGTTCTTATGTATATTGAGACATTTTTATGTACAGTGGGATCTCACCATTAAGACTGCACTTAATAATAAGATAATTTCTAAATAAGGCCTTAAAAGGATGAAATACAGTTGCAAGAATACAGTCGGGCCCAGTTTAAAAAATTGTAGTCTCTAGTCCTATAGGTTGTCTTAGTACACGGCCAAATGTGCCATGTGCGTTTTCCATGTGTTAGGATAAACGCATGGAAAATGCATGGTTTTTGCCTCATTATAATTAGCTAAAAACCATGCGTTTTCCATGCATTAATCCTTCTCATGGAAAACGCATGTAGCACATTTTGCCATGAACTGATGTGATCTTAATGGTGGTCTTGAGCAGAGTTCCATTGCATGCTACAAACCCTATTGTATACTACAGACGAAAAGATGAACAAGGAGTTAGTGTCATAGTTCTTACATTAAATCTTACAGAAAAGTCTAAACAACATCTCTAGTTGGGCTTTGTAAGAATAGGCTTATAAGTGTGATTTAGACACAGGATTTATGAGTTTGTGTCACGTTCATTACTTGGAAAATATTTCTATGTCTATTCCCCAAAGCTGCTGGTCTGAACTTAGCCAGACTGTAAGACTGGCTGTCAGAGGCAGATGAAATGATGAGATGATAAAGTTTGGCGTCCACATCATGTTATAGAGTTACCCAATGGGAGGGATCTTTTACTTGTCTCAGTTTATACACTGAGTACAAGGCACCTCCAATTCAGCATCTCATGTGACTGACATCGAGCTTAGATGTAGCTCATGAAGAGTGCCCAAGCTGGGAATCAAACCTAGGTCTTTCAGCAGAACTGGCCAATGTGGAATTGGCAGATGCCTTTTCTACCGAGCAACCCAGCTGTCTGAAAGAAAGTTACACAAATGTCTAGACTTGTAGAAGACAGCAACAGTTAACTGTAATTTTAGGCTTTAAAGCCCCGTTCCCACATAGCCGAGTTACTCGTAGTCAACTCGTAGTATTACGTAACACGCCTCTCGGGCCCAACTCTTACTAAACTCTGCGATTACTCCTCGCACTCGAGAGATGCTCGGCGAGAAACTCCTGAGTCTCGTAGCGAACTCGTGAGATTTGGAGCCGAGTTTGCCGAGTCTCCCGAGTATGCCGTGCTGCACGGCACACTCGGCAGATTTTCAGGAGTTTCAAAATTTTGGTCATGTCTCGCCGAGTTACTCCTCGAACTCGCCGAGTTACTCCTCGAACTCGCCGAGTTACTCCTCGAACTCGGCGAGTTACTCGGCGCTATTTTCACTCGTATTACACTCGGGGGGATGTTCAGGAGTGCGAGGAGTAACTCGGCGAGTTGTAGGAGTAACTCACCGAGTTGTAGGAGTAACTCGCCGAGTAACTCGTCGAGTTCTACCTTTAGTACATGCATCATCAGCGTAGGGGATCGTATATAATATAAAAGGCCGCTGCTCCTATAATATTAGTCCGATTTTCGTCAAATAAAGATTGTTTTGTAGTATAATTCATAGTGACTCCATAGGTATTTTCGGATTGAAAATAGACCAAATATTAAGCGAGATATTCGTCTGAGAATGCAGGTAGGCTGGCGTCGGCCTATCATTCGATGGGTGACTCGTCGCTGTCGTAGACACCTTGCTTCACCCGGCGAGTTACTCCTGGTACTCGGCGAGTTACTCCTGGTACTCGGCGAGTTACTCCTGGTACTCGGCGATTTACTCCTCTAACTCGCCGACACTCTCCTCGAGATCGTTCACTAATTGGCTGCAACTCGGCGAGTCACTCCTGGTACTCGGCGAGTCGCTCGCTGAACCCGCCGAGTAACTCGGTGAGTAATTCGGCGAGTAATTCGGCGAGTCACTCCTGGTCACTTTTTCTGCAAAAATTCGTCGCCAACTCCTCGAATTTTGGGTGTTACGTAATTTTTGTTATTACTACGAGTTGACTACGAGTAACTCGGCTATGTGGGAACGGGGCTTAAGCTGGTGGGAAGATCAAGCTGGTTTCCACTTTAAAAGTTGAACTTGGAAAGTATAATAGGATATGTGAAATGTTTACCCAGTAATCTTACTGAATGGCATCTGTTATTTCTTGGGAGAATAGGCAGATTGCCAAAGGGCCCAGTTAGCACTGAGTAGCCCCTTGCAGCTTGCAGGCACTGCTAATGATATTGAGGGACATATCTGGGGGCCCCTGGTAATTTAGCTCATTTGCAGCCTGTGTAATTGCTTTTGCCATGTGAGTTGTGTAATGTCAGTGCGGAGGGACTAATTACTCTCTTCCTTTGCGTGTTCCAGATAATCTCGACCGTCGAAAGGGACCGCTACGACAATCCAAGACACATTCTACATTTTGCAGCGCCAGACAAATAATCGCTATAGACATTATCCACGTTCCCTTCCACTGCTTTCCCAAGGGAAGTCTTCATTCGGCTTGTTAGCCGACTGCAATATGGCAGCCGTTGCCATTTTGAAGCCGGCTTCCGTGCTGGCGATGTCGATGTCGCTTTTGCTTCTTCTTTTTCTTGGCACTGTTGAAGGTCAACGCCCTTCGGATAAAGGGCCACCGCCTGGTAAAGATCCCAACAAAAATGGCAACGCCACCCAAACTAGCAACCAAGGGGCTACAGTACCTGCAACAAGTGCAGCCGCACAACCAGGTATGACGTCACAAAGTGGACAATCACCAAATGTGACATCACCAAGTATGGCTGCTGCTGGGAATAACGCGACGACTCCCTCAACAGTCAGTAGTTTACAGGCACGGTCCCAAAATACCACCCAGAACTCAACCGCACAAAACACCACTATTGTCACTAACCTAAACACTGATGCAGCCTCGTCTGACCTTACAGCTTCAGAAAACCGGACCACACCCCTCAGTGCAGCCACCAATACTTCTGGTAACGCTTCTACTGTTGCTATGGTAGTACCGGAAGCCACTACAGAGGCACCAACACCTGATCCTTGTTTAGGAAACCCCTGTCAAAATGGCGTCACTTGCATTGCCAATGGGACGAACTATATATGCATATGTCAAAATGGATGGCAAGGTGTCAATTGCACAGAAGGTAAGACATTTTGTTTTACCATTTCTTTTGTTCAACTACCATTGAAGTGGACTTCAGAAAGTTTTAGTCATCGTATTACGTTGCATGACAGATAATTAGAATGAAAATGCATTTCTATCAGGAGTGAATTGTATCAATATCCAGTTGGAAATTATCTGATAGTTCAAGACAAATACACCACAGACATATGCTTATGCTATTGAAATTAAAGCTTACATAACATTATATGATGATTCATATTGTTCATATTTATGGCTTAGACTGCTTATTATAAAATGTTTATGAAATATGACCATACTAACTGTCATTTGACACACGAAGGGCTATGGTCTCTTGTCAGTACAAATAACATTGCAAGTTGAGTGGAAGACTATTGAATAATATTTGTTTACTGTGATGTTATAAAATACTGTAGGCCTTTGGCTTTTTGTTTCTAAAATATTTTGCTAAACAGCAAAAAACATTGCCAAAGGCAGGCAGTAGTAGTTCATAGCAGAGTTCAATCTTACAATCATCTGTATTTTTTTATAATCACTATAAATAATACAATAATATCAAAGCAGAATATGTATTCATATATTATATATATTTGCACGTGACTTCAAATATCTTATTTGCCAAAGTGGAATCAAATCTAAAACGTCAGTATACGTGTTTGGAAATAATGAAAAACAAGAACTATACTTGACACACACAAAAGACAACAACAACAACAACAACAAAAACCACAACAACAACAAAAACAACAACAACAACAACAAAAACCACAACAACAAACAACAACAAAAACAACAACAACAAAAACCACAACAACAAACAACAACAACAAAAACAAAAACAACAACAACAACAACAAAAACAGCAACAACAACAACAACAAACAACAACAACAACCCTAACAACAACAAAAACAACAACAACAAAAACAACAAGTTTTATTCTATATCCATAGACAGGAATAAGTTTATTCCACAGAACACCTCAAACTGTGACACTGCATAAGTCTGCCTTCATCTGCTAATCAATTTGCTTTTCAAGATTAGAATTGTCATTTGATTCAATAAACGCAAGTTCCCTTAATAAAATGAGCTAATTCATGAAAACATTAGGCATCAGATATACATAAAAATGCACTAGAAATACAGCTGCTTGTGGTCCCCCAATCAACCAATAGGATTGCAGCATTCTGCCAATTGCCACCTCGCGGAAATGTCTAGAAGCTTTATGGGAAATCTATAATTAAGGTGTTCCACATTTTAATACCCAATGTTTTTGTATTGTTTGGAAAGCAATATCTTCTCTGTGAAAAGCCAATGCAAAGGCTTTACGCTTTTTTGATTATCTCACAATTTAAGTTCTGAAAGTGAGATCAACTTCTTTCAACAATACAGCTGTTTTGATCGATAATTCTTTCTGCCTCTTTTCTCCTCTAAATTGATTTGATCAGGCAAACGTCTGGATCTGCTGATGGGAATTCCTATTAGTTCAATCGTTCTGTCTGCTTGGCTGGAAGTGCCTGCTGAGCAAGCAATGGATTTCAAAAGAGTTTTTAGTAGTATTGCCAATTTGAGTTTAACTAGTTTATTATAGGGATGATATCCAAATGGGATTTATTACCGTGTAAAAATGTAGATTTTCATAAGCATTGTATTATCATATTCGTGAAAATATGGCCAGTTATTGATAGTATTGGGATAAATGTGACTTTCATAGTATAGGATAATTTTTATGAATGATAATAGTAGTATTGGGGTTACCATATTTGTAAAATCAAGAAATGAAATGTGTAAAACAGGGTTATTTTAATGAACTGACATAGTGCTACCAGGTTATCTATATCATAGGCTTATTTTTATGAATTGGTATTGGAAGTTCAGGCAGACCAATTAGAAATCAATACACCATATCGTTTAGAATGTAGTGTGCTCAGAATGATAGGTCCACACTATCTAATTCATGCACACCATGAGTGGGATCTTTCGCTGTCCATAGCCACACACTGATGGTGTGGACAGGTGCTCTTAATTGAGGACAATTAGGCTAGTGAAAAAACATCTGATCTTAGCGAGCATACAGTAGAATATTTTGATGGCTCAGCGATATCATTTAGCCGTATCACTATCGTCTTTTAATAGCATACAGGTTCAAAGCGGCCAAGTGCACCTTGAGGTAAACAAATCCATTGTATCAAGAGACTGTACAATTTTTCAGAGGTGAACATTACCTCTTTTCTTTCACGGCCACGGCAACTTCAGTGAGGATGCTTTCTTCTCCGCTCCTCTTTTGGGAGTCCTCATTTCTCTAAGAGGCTGGTCTCAAAGCGGTCTTCTCATGTTTACTGATTGAACAGCTGCCTTTTCTATTGTTGGCCAAACCGTGAAAAGATAAGAAGACGGGAAAGGCTAATAGATCAAAGAACGGCTATAATTGAACAAAGACAGATAAAAAATATTAGAGAAAAGTGTAAACACAATGTCAAAAGGGCCTTTCATAACCAAAAGACTGTTACAGTATCTGTTTTCAAATGAAAAAAAACATATACAATGTAGCGCATAGAAAAACAGCGAAAAATAGATGGATCTAAGAACGGAAAAAAATCCAACAAAAAAAGTAAAAAGAAAGTGTTACAAACATTTTAAATTGAGGTTTCTCCGCTATATATCTGATGCTGTGCCAACATTGGGGCAACAGACAGAAAGAACTTAAGATAATCAATACTTCCTGTCATGTCTTAATAGTGACGTTGTCTTGAAATGGGGTACAGTAAAACTCCCCTTTAAGACCCTCACTCTATCATTTTACCATTAAGTCCATCTCATTATTAGGACTTTTGGCCACAGCGTATCCTGATCTTTGTATACATTTTTCACGATGAATATACATTAAAGTTAGAATTCAACGATTATACAGTTCAAGAAATCCATTAGAGGTAAGTGATGAGAAAGCATAGTTATGTAAATGAGTACAATTCTTTATATAATTTGATATGATGATATTATGTATAGAGAGACAACAGATATAAACCTTTCAGACCACAGTGTTTCCTGTCCCTTGTATCCATTGACAAAAAAGATGAAAAACAAAGTTACAATATTCAAAGGTAAATGTGTGTGCCCAAACCTAATGTGTTGTGGATAATGGGAGGTTTGTGCCAAAACGATAGCTATACAGTACATTGATGATACATGTACAAAAAATGAGAAAGAAACACAAAACAGAAGAGACCATGAAATATTATATATTGAGGAACCTCGCCATTAAGACCACCCTTTATGCAATTTTGTACTGCCTTATTGGTGAGGTGGTCTTCATAGAGAAGTAAAATACAGGGCGGATGCAGTTGAATTCTGTCTTAGTAGTGAGGTGGTCTTAAAGCAAAGTTTCATTGCATATCAGATAATTTTTGCAGTATTTATGTGCTTATTTTCTCCGTATATACATGGCCAATTGTGCCACGTGCGTTTTCCATGCGTTTGGATAAACGCATGGAAAACGCATGGTTGTTACCTCATTATAATTAGCTAAAAACCATGCGTTTTCCATGCGTTCATCCTTCTCATGGAAAACGCACGTGGCACATTTGGCCATGTAGGTACTTCACGGAGGACATGATTACAAAAACCATACTCTTATGCAATATATATATGGCGCACAAGTCTATTTAAAAGCACATGCAAATTTTAATATGTATGTACTTATATGTACTTTGCTATTGTGAGTGCTTTCCAAGTGTTCGCCTTATATTTGATAATGACAACCTTTGATCTAGCGGAAGCCGAATTCGCTTCGGGCGATGTAAAACTTGTTTATGTTCCGGTGATCTCCAACAGCTCGCAAACTTTCCGAAAGAGTTCCGCAACCCTTCGGCGGCAGTCTCGGTGAACCCTCATCATTTCGGTAGCCCTTCGGCGGTTGGGTGTCGCTGAGGTTTTTTCTGATATTCTTTTGATGAAGGCCAAATTATTGATGATGATCTATGCTGGTGATTTCGATGACAGTTTTTTGTTGATAATGATTGAGTATAGCTCCCTCCCAAACCTCTATCCCTGATTAAGGCCGTGCTTCTGCGAAAAGGTTTCACCCCCTTTCCAAGCACTGCTTCTGTGAGTGTGAGGTTCAACTGTGACGTCATATCTAATGGATTGTCCTCAGGCAAGCAAGCACTCGAACCACATGATCACTTTTCCGTCCTTAAAAGGTGGTGGAAAACTCCGTTCAATTCTACATGTTTACAACCAAACTCTAATATGAAGGAAAGGAGAGTTTTCTGTATGTTATGCTGGTTAAAAAAATCTAGTTTAGATTAAAAACTAAGGGAATTTGGGGACAATCTCAGTTCTCATACCCTTGTCATATGAATAATTTATTAAATAGTATATATGTACAAAGATAGCTCTTGTCCTCAAAGGTGGTGGAAAACTCCGTTCAATACTACATCCTTGCAACTGAACTCTAATATGAAGGAAAGGACAATCTGATCTCATTTGGGGAAGTATTCTGTGTGTTATCCTAGCTAAAAAAAAAAAGTTTAGATAGACAATAAGGGAATTAGGGGCAATTGCAGTTCTCCTACCCTTGTCAAATAAATTTTTTGTCAAATATGTTTTTTTATTCTACAATAGGACCTGTCCTTAAAAAATGGAGGAAAATTCTGCAAGTTTGCAACCTGAACTCTTATATTTTAAGGGAATGATTCTGTGTGTTATCCTTCCTAGAATACAATTTGGATATAAATTAGGAAATTTGGGACCATCTCAGTTTTAGCTTTGCCAATGAATTGCCTGCCAAATATGTTTTTCGAGGATATGTCCATTCCTTCAAAGATAATGAGCCCCTGTAAAATTCTACATGTTCGCTGTGGCTTTAGCTCACAAGGAGCATCTGGTTCCTCTTCAATGCATTAATTTTTAAAAGATAGCTCAACATCCTATGTTATGGCTCTTTTTCTTATCATATTGTAATGTACATCTCTGTGTGATATATACATTAGTCATAAAATAGTTAAAATTCAATTCATTATATACTGTATCATCCTCAAGTAAAAACACTTCATAACAATAATCAACAGAAATGTGTATAAGTAAGGAAAAGCTGGGTGATCGATTTAATTATCTGTGATGAGTTCGTTAACCTTGAATTAACTAGATGCTTTCCTGATGTAGATCTCACAAAGTATACATTTACCTTGAAGATAATAAGTACATCATTTACGATTGATTGATTTCCAAAAAAATTATGAAGATATAATGATACTTTCTGAGTTGACAGCTTGACTTGGTCACAGTATAAACAGCATAGTAATTACCATTCCTGATACGTTCTAATAAACTACACAAATGTTGCTCACAGCTGTGCTATCACTGTATTACTACTAAGAGAGCAAAAAGCTGCAAGAGTGTGACTGATAAACAGCTGTGTGTGTGATTAGGGCTTTACTCCAGTATTTCTGCACCTGACGGGCTAATTAGGACAGGCAGAGACCATGGCAATGAGACGAAGGATGAAACAGCCATCCAGCTTAGGCTCGACCGGGAATCAAACCTGGGACCCAGTGGTTGGAAGCCCAGGGCCTGATAAACAGCTGGACAGACAGCGTGACAGCTAAAAAGCCCAACGCCAAGACTGATATAGTGATAGACACACCGACAGCCACATGATATATATACAGACAGACACCTAGACAGCTAGACAGCTAGACAGCTAGATGGCTAGACTGCTAGACAGATGACAGACAGACAGACAAACCAACAGACACAAAGAAAGACACAAAGACAGACAGCTAGCCAGCTAGACAGCTAGACAGACAGACAGATAGACAGATAGACAGCTAGACAAACAGACAAACAGACAGACTGACTGCATCACATAGCAAGATGGCATGACAGGCAGACTGCCTGATACACAGATGGCATGATAGACAGATGGCAAGGAAGACAGACAGTGCGCCATACAGACAGCTTCACAGACAGCTTCACAGACATACTGACTTCCTCCAATCGTTTCTTCATCTTCCCTGTTATCTGTGTGCTGCACCCATCCCTCACAAACAAGACTCAGCCGACCAATTTGACTTGACAGACCGGTGAAAGGCAGATTAAGTCCTTCACACCGAATTGCCTGAAGCTCTCACCGACTCCCGAAACACATTTTTCAAAGGCGAGGGAGATAGAAATAGTGTGAAAGAGAGAAACCTTTGAGAAAAAAGAAAATGTGAGAATGTGATGATATTGAATTTTAGTGTTTCAAGATAGAATAAGAGGTCCGTCTGACATTGGCGCAAGTATTGATCCAATATAGATGACGAATGGTCATTGGTCACTCCAAAGTGACCTATTTATGGTTCTTTTATGGATTGTATGACTGTTTTATGTAAAATTTCAAGTTATTCTGTAATTAGAACATATCCAACCACGATATGGTTAAGAAATATAGATAAACAGCTTTTATTTATATACTATAATGTTACCTATTTTAATGAGTCTGCTTATTGTAAATGGTGTTAACAGGAAGTGACTCTTCGGTGTAATGGCCGATGCTCTCGCTTCCCGTGTATGAGGTCCCAGGTTCAAATCCCGGATGGTGCACTCTCCGCTGACAGACATTACAATTGTCATTATTGCAAATTTCTGGCATAACGAAACCTACACTCTTAGAAATTATTGTCTGTTTCAGATAAATGTTTGTTGAGCTGATGTCCATCCAAAATTTTGTTTAAAATCTCCCAAGATATTGTTTGTCCTAAAAAAATTATTGTATATATCAATCAATGATGTTGGCTATCTTATACAATTCAATGTCCAAGGCCAAAAAATATATTGGCAGATTTTAAACAAAAGTTTGGATGGACACCAGCTTAACAATCATTTGTCTGAAACAGACAATCATTTCTAAGATTATAGTTATAACAAAGACATTTTTAGGTAAGGTAAAAGGCAGGTTTCATAGCTGTCAACCGACTTCAAACAATACCTTTGGTCAGCAGGCTCTGTTCACTCTTGAACTTTCTCAACTCCCTGGGGAGCATACCGCTGTCACATCACGGTGCACCATTACTGATCACTCCAATGCCATCTCAACCTATAGCCAACCTCCCCATTTACACCTGGGTTGAGTGGAGCAGTGGCTTCAGGAGGATCTGCTCAGTTCCTCCATGCCATAGCTGGGTTTGAAACCATGACCATGCCTAAGAGAGTCCAGCACCTTATTCACTGGACCACTGCATGGCACTGACCACCTTTTAACACACAATTGTCCACCATAATTCATTACGAACTTGTTTGACGGTATATTTTCCACAGAAGTGCTGAACGGTACACCGGTATGCCTCAAAGCGGGATGGAAGAGAAATGGTATCCTCAGCACTTTCAGTCAGATATTTATCCTGTAAAAAGCCAGCTCAGGTGTCTTTCTGGAATTGGGATGGTTTACAGTACACGTTCCATAAGATTATTTCGCCCAAGGGTTTACTTTTTTTAGAAATGTCATCAACCAGAATTTGTGGTGTGTCATCATACCTGGTAGATTCGGGCTGCAGGCAGTGCTAATGCTGAATTACTTCGAGAGACTGACAGACAGGGCCACAGACAGACAGACAAACAGCTAGGCAGACAGCTAGACCGACAGCTAGGCAGACAGACAAACAGCTAGGCAGACAGCTAGACCGACAGCTGGGCAGACAGACAGACAGCTAAACAGACAGCCAGCTAGACAGCTAGACAGACAGCTAGACAGACATACACCTAGACACCTAGACACCAAGACACCTAGACACCGCAACACCTAAACAGACAGACAGACAGACTGGCAGATACAAATTAAGGGATAAAGACAGAGACAGCCAAATAGACCAATAGACAGTGTGGTACACAGAAAACAAAATAATCAGAAAAAAAGGATACACATATACAAAATGTATGACTTCGAAATTAAATCACTTTGTAATATCATTGATTGATGATGGAGTGATAATTGAGTCAAAAAATGGGTAGTCTTAGCTGTGTGTGGTACTAAAAGGGGTCTTTAGAAAATAGAGTTGGAACCACCATGCCAACACATGTATGCCAAAATTCAGCCACTTTTGCCCACTTCGGTCAAATATTCAGCCATGATGGTTGGCAGTGGGCTAACATTTGGCTTGGCTTAAAGCCTCAAAGCCAGTCAAACGGTCAACTGACTGTGCCTAAAATTGAGCCAATTGCACTGACAATGGTCAACATTGAATTCATTGTTTTGCCACTGATCCAACATTCAGGCAACAGCCCCTGATCTAATCCCAAAATAAGTCGATAGTCAGGGTTAGGGTTAGGGTACTAATGCTGGTCCAACAATATTATTCAGGCAATGCGGCCAACTCTAAATACCTGGCCGATAAAGCCGAGACTTGTCCAACATCTTTCCATGTCATTTTCTGCTCCCAAAACCCAATCTTTGTATGCTTCAAGTGCTTCCCTCCTTATTGAAATTCCGCATCAATTTTGACAGAAAGTCGACTTTCTCTAACAAATCCACCGATACAACTTGAACATCTCGGGCGAAGACGCTGCATTTAATTTAATTGAGTGCCAACATTCAACTGATGTGTCGTGTTATCTGGATGTGCATTGAATGATCGTACAATGCTGTCTCATTCGAACTCTTCGTGAGCTACATCTCAGCCGGATGTCGATCGCACGAGGCGTTAAATTGGTGGTGTCTCTTAATCGGTGTCTATGCCGAGTCCAGTGAAAACAAAACCCAACCGTGGAGTATATGTGTAACATGCTGTGGACTCCAAGCAGCCTCATCATCTCATCATTACTTCTGCCTCTAGGTGATCATATAAGCTGCTAAGACATAGGCATGGACATAAACCCCTTCTTGGTCTTTGTTGTGAACTTTCCTTCTTGAAATCCCACATTTATTCTGACAGAAACCCACCCCCCAACAACAAACAACCAACAACAGAACCCACTCACACACATGTTGAACATCTCAGTAGTCTTGCTCACCCCATCCAAGAGACAAGCGGGGCTTAACACTAAACCCCTCGGAGACCCCACTGTGTGTGTACAAGGGCAATTCTTCACTGTCACCCCCTTTTGTTGTTCTAAGGAGTTTGACCAGAATTACATGGTCCCTGCCCTGTCTTTCTAGATTTGACCTGTCACTTTATTTGTCTTGCCAGCCACAGAGGACAGTCCTGTCTTGGTAGAATCAGAGTACAGTCTGTTTACCTGTTTACCATATGTTAGCATTAAATTATAGATGAATAGATAGATAGATAGATATAGACAGATAGACAGATAGATAAATAGACAGATAGTTAGGCAGACATGCAGACAGACAGATAGATAGATAGAAAGACAGATAGACAGATATATAGATAGATAGATAGATAGAAAGATATACAGACAGATAGACAGATAGACAGACAGATAAATAGACAGATAGTTAGGCAGACAGGCAGACAGACAGATAGATAGATAGATAGATAGATGGATGGAAAGATGAATAGGGACATATAGAAAGATAGCTAGATAGCTAGATAGCTAGATAGCTAGACAGGAAAAGACAAAAATATATCCCTCTTATATGCTAATGCATCTGTGAGTAAATGTATATTGCTACTGAGACAAATCATAATGCTCAACATGTGCAAAAAGAGATCTCCTTAGTTTAGTAGTGAACGAGCGAGGCTCAGTGCAGCTAAACAACAGGCTATGAATAAATATGAGGGCAGTTATTAGAGCATGTGAGAGAACCTATTAGTGGGGTTTTTTTACGTGTGGGTATTACCCATCTGTTGTAATGCATATCAATTACTGGAGCTATTATTATGTCCAGGCAAAGAACCATGCTAGAAGATCAAGAATAGGATATATTGTGAACAAGACTGTTCGCATGGAGCATGTATTGCAATATTGAGGATGTTCTTAACAAATATTAAAAATGGTAATAATTACATGTTTGGCTATTATAATTACATTAGAACGTACCATTAAGATGGTACACATTTTACTGGTCTTAATGACAAGGTGGTGTAAATAGAGAGGTAAACTGTACTGTGATATGATAATATGTGGTCTTAATGGTGAGATTATTGTAGTGGTGATGTGGTCTTCCAACCGCTGGGTCCCGGGTTCGATTCCCGGTCGAGCCTAAGTTGGATGGCTGTTTCATCCTTCGTCTCATTGCCATGGTCTCTGCCTGTCCTAATTAGCCCAACAGGTGCAGAAATACAGGACGTAAAGCCCTAATCACACCCACACACTTTTACAGACTTCATTGATGAGATGAGAGACAGGGGAGTGGTCTTTTATTTACCCAAGCATAGAGATCTATTATAAGGTACCACCAAATGAAAACCTAATTGGAACGACATCCAGCTCAGGTGTAGCTCACGAAGAGTGTCTTGGCAGGGATTTGAACCCAGGACCTTCTGAAGAGCTGGCAAAAACTGTTATTCTGCCCCCGTAAAGTTAGTGACACGCTCAAAATTTATACTTAATGTACATTGTATTGTGTAACTTTGGTTAGTTATTGTTTTGAGTAAAATCTACTAGCTATATACGTTTGGCTGTAGTCAGTGGGATAATACTGTATGCCAGTCTTGACACAAGACCCTCGATCACGCCTCTACACAGGAGAGGGTCTTGGTGAATTCGGGGGAGCAAGAAACCTAATGGGGGAGCAAGGAATTTGACTAAGTAGAAAACTTCATATTGATCATAAGAATAGAAAGCAAGGAGTCCCTGTATTTAATAAGATGATGCAACGTCGTACCGGACGAATTTTAAACAGCTATTTTTTCGCCGCTTAGTTAAATTTAACGTGCATAGCGATTAACCCTGCATTGCTGTGTGTATTCAATATTCATCAGACCCTCAATTGCGACTCGGCCTGAGGGTCTAAATTCAGACTGACTGTACGCTATGTTTATTCACATAGCAATCAGTTATAGTTTCAGTGTGTAACAATATTTATATAAATTAACAAGATACTTACACAAAGCTTTGAAAAATAGCTTTGAGTTTGCTGGCTTTGTATTATTTAAGTCAGACCCTTTCAAAATATATTACGATATGTTTTATTTATTCCCAAAAAATAAATAAAAATTCATAGCTATATTGTGAACCGAGATATCTTAAGTTAAAAACCTACTATGGTTCTCACGCAAAGCTTTTAGAAATACATGTGTGGAATGGGATAATGTCTGTAAGGTACCCAAGGTCCTTGGTCCATCATTTAAGATGAGAACTAATAGCCTGGGGATGACCCAGCACTCTATCTTGCTAACCTATGTCCTCTAGTGTGGCCTCGCTGTAACAGGAAGTGATAAATACCCATCATGCAACGCGATGTGAATTCATACTGCACTGGCTATCACGACTTGGACCTACAGCAGTGCGTACTAGCATTAGTTGAAATGTATTGCCATAAAGATACCTCACTGATAAGGCAAGCTGCTAATATGATGTAAAGATGCACATTAATACAAAAGATGGACTCAACCTAAATATTAATAGATGTCATGAAAGTATGCACTACGTTTTTATAGTCTGCTGTATTTCAATCCAAATTTGAAATTGAAAGGGTAAATATTCCATATTGCTATCCAGTTTTTAAAAAGCTTATTTATTCATTTATTAAAATATATTATTTAATACAGGAAAATAGTATGTAGAATATTAGGCAGCTATGTGTAAGCCTAAATTTTGTTTATGTTATAAAATGGAAAACAAACAAGTACATGGCCTGCCCGATAGAAATTTCAAATACTATTTTGTTAGCAGAAGGGTTTCACACTTTTACTTCAATCTACCTTAAGAGCAATTTAACAAGCTATTGGTCTTCAGCTAACACTGGCACATCCTGTAGCTCCTTAACTGGCAGAGCCATTTTCAGCCTACCTTAATTGACACCTCCTATTGAATTTGAAAACCAAGTTAGCATCATTTTCCCTCAGCAACAGTTGCTATGGAAGATCCATCCCAAATTGGCTCATCTTATTCTGACTAAAATGCAATCTAAACTCCGCTATAATTCCTAGGATAGCCTAGATTGCTGTTAAAAACTATTTGAAATTTCAAATAAAGTACTGTGAGACAGACTAAGTGGATTCAGATGTTTTTGTGGTAGAAAAAAAATACGATTTTGGGGAGAAAAATGAATGAAATGATTTTATACCAAAATACAGCTCATATATTACGTTCAGCCATTTAGAAGCTAGCAGACTAAAAGTTGGCCCATAATATACCCTGCTACCTGGCACTAAACGAAACTAAGAAGTTAAATCTGTTTACTGGAAGCTGTAGCTGTATTGGGAGTACATATTTATCTATTTATAAAACATATTTATACAGCGAAATCTCTTTTTCAAAATGGCCCTGTTACAAAATAACTAAAAAATGTAAAAAAAAAAAAAAGAAGACTAAAATAACAGAATTAAAACAACAATGTATAAAACCTACTACAGATGAATAAAAACAAATGATCATGACATGAGATAAAAATGGCCTCGACCTTATATCAACAGAGTGGGCTACCAGCAAGATGGTCCAAACCACTGTTTAGTATTCATTCTACCACGTCATCAAGTGCAACTGTTGGTGATGACACACTTAGATTTTGTCACTAAACAATGGTTGGACCATCTTTCTGCCTTACAGCCAAATTCATTGACTTGGAAACACACCTCAAAGACTTGGGAAGCTAAACTCCAGATGATGTCATGTGAATCCAAGACTCTCATTGGTTGAAGGACTGCCTTGGCCAAGGGGAGTCCTGGGTTCACATGACATCATCTGGATTTTAGCTTCTAAGTCTCTGAGATTTGTTTCCAAGTCAACGAATTTGGCTTTAATATACTATTTTGCCAATTTACACATGATTGTGACCTCTGTTTCAGTGTAATTGTCCATTTTGTAAAGTACTAAATCCTCCAAAAACAATTGTTATAATGTCACAATGGCCATGTAAATTATGGATGGTAATTGAACATATGCCTAAGCATGAATAAGGTCTTTTACGAAATGTTCATTGAAAATTCATGTCGAGAGAAATGCAGATATAAACAATAACAGGTACAGACAAATGCAGACACAGACAAATGTGCAAGTAGACACATCACACAACTTAGGTCATATATGTGCAAACGCCTAAGGCATGAATATAGTCTCTTCAGAAATGATTGTTGCAAATGTAGACACAAATGCACGTAGAGACAAATGCAGACACAAACAAATGCAAGTAGATACATCACAAAACTTAGGTCATATATGTGCAAACGCCAAAGGCATGAATGGAGTCTCTTCAGAAATGCTTGTTGCAAATGCATGGAGGTAGAGACAAATGCATGTACAGACAAATGGAGGAACAGACAAATGCAAGTAGAGACAAACGCAGATTAAGACAAATGCAAGTAGAGAAAAACGCAGATTAAGACAAACGCAGATGTATGAGCATTTCGCAGCAAAATGCAAACAAAGACAAATGCCGGCAATTTTTGACACTCTCTGAAGTCGTCGGGTAAACTTCGTTTCCTACACAGATTAATCCTTGATTAGTTTTGTTGGAAAATGGCACAGATCCATTAAGAAGCTTTTAAGAAATTGCAGGGTCTTGTTTCTGTCAGTTTCTATGACATCATCACACAGCCTGCTTGTGATAAAAAAGAGTCAAATTCTGAAGTTCAAAATGTTGGATTCTTGAAAGCATACCAAGAAACTGAGTGACATTTTATGAATCCAGAATTTATGACATCTCTTTTGTAGTATGTCTATTCTTCGGTTCTGTAGAAGAGGATATTATTTGAGGGCAGTTTCTAACTAAAAGGTGCTCATGAATACGAAATATGTATAGATATTCTATAATATACACGGCTGATTGATTAATAATTGAGAACAAGTTCAATGTCTTTCAGATGTTCATGTATTAATGACATAATTGAAATATCAGATATAACTCAAGAAAGGCTGCTTTGCGATCTACAAAGTATCTTTTAGTCAATGCAGACTTCCATAAGCATGTTTGCCAGTAAGAAATGGTTTGGATCACTTTGCAATCCCATGAATAACATAAGCAAGCATTATAGTGACATGAAGACATAATTCATTATTTAATGTAGGCATGGGTCATGAAACTAAATTAAAAAACCGAAACTCATTCATCGCTACCCAATGTAATAGTTCCACCATTCGCGAATCATCCAAAACCATCCAGTTCCTGCACTTTATGGTCGTCCAATGGCCGAAAGCCTCCCCTATGGGCAATCAAGCAACGACCAGCATAACTACAGGGGTGTTCTGCCCTCGGAGCATTTTTATTGCTTTAGCAGGCAGAGTGATTCAGTGGTGAAGTGATGAAAATCACTCTCTCGACCTCTCTAGTCCAAATTCCCCGTGAAACGAGGGCCAATTTTGCCCATAAATCTATATCTTTAGCCTTTCATTCGACTGTCAGTTGTCTGGCGTTTTGGCAAGCAGGCGTCGGTTTCCTTACTGCGGCAAACGGTTGCTGTATTGTGAAGCCAAAACGTTTTTATTCTAGAGTGGCACTGGCAGGGTTAGTGGAAGCTGTCTTTTGTGCTAGACCAGCATTCAGTTAGCATTTAGTTGGCTGTGTAGGCTATTATGCGGTTGTATTTGTCATCCACAATTTATTCACTGCTGGAGTGTTAAAGTGTATGCAAAGTCGACAGGATTATCATAACTGCGGTACTCTTAATTGATATAATCAGAAAAGTTAATATTAATTTTGAATAGCAAAATGTTATTATATCACTTCCATGTACTTTATATTCATTCAGTCTCTTCAAGCTCAGCTAACTAAGATCATTAGTATGAACATTGTGGGCGAAGTATCATATGATACGTCCCTAGAATGTTCATGTTTAACTATTGCAGTACAGAATATCACAAACCCAAAGCACTCGCTAGTAGAAACTTTGCAACTAAACATGAGCCCTGGCCTTGCTTTAAAAGCTATTTCCCTGCAACGTTACTTTGCTTAATGCTTCACAAAACTCATTTAGCATGCTTTGTGAAGAACACATTGTCAACGTCAACCTAATCACAGAGTTAGTTTCCTTGATGTTCCCATGGCCTGAGTAAGGTCTATATTTGACCAATAGGAAGTGACTTAACAGCCAGTGACATGCAAAGAAGATAACGTTACAATAGAAGCTCCGTTGTGATTGGCCAATTATGCGCGGATGGAAAAGACAAACTAATAATAGAAAAAATAAACTGTCCAGAGTTGATTTACTTGTGCAGGAACCATCGTGCTTAAATTGGATTGTTGATTATGATACAGGACTGATCATTGAGCAGAGACAGTAACTGTAAAAACAACTGAATCATACGAGATATAATTGGATGATTTTTTCAGCAGTTAGATATTTCAACAAGTATTATTGAGCACGGTGCAGATCGGCGGTATCCTTTCTAAGACTATACTGAGCAGTGCCACTCTAAATCAAGACATTTTGCATCACAATACTGCCACCATTTCCTGAAGTCAGGAAACTGATGCTCTCTTGTGAAATACTAGACATGTGACAGAAGAATGAAAGACCAAAGATATAGATTTATGGGCAAAATTGGCCCTCGTTTCATGGGAAATGTGGACTAGAGAGTTCAAGAGAGTTCAAGAGAGTGATTTTCAGCACTTTACCTCTGAGTCACTGGGCTGGCTCAAGCAATAAAAATGCTCCAAAGGCAGAATTCAGTTGTAGTCATGCAAGGTGTGTGTTAACTTCTGCTTGATTGCATACACCGAAGATGCTAGATCATTGTCATCACATAAAATGACCCTGGATGGCTTGTAAAATGTTCTCAACTGTCTCAGTGCTACTGGTCTGAAGCTTAGTATTATAGCATCAGTATAAATATTATTACAAAGAATACTTCGCTAACATTTAGGAAAGAGCATTTTATTGCGTAGATGGAAAGAGAAAGTAATTGGCGAGTAGTCATGCTGACTCGAGTCGGTGGTAAGTGGCTTCTTTCAAGTGTAAAACAGGAGCTTAGTGCCGACCATAACAGTGACTATGCAGTGCTTAGTTGCAGCAGTTAACCTTGGCTGTCTGTCCCCAGTACTAACTCCCTCGCTGACTGACTCAGCTCCAAGGACAGTTATTTTGTTCTGCTTTTTACTCCATTGTGTACAAGAACTTCATGGTCGGGGAATTTCCATGCCTAGGAAGTGTGACATGTATCACATTTTTGATAGCTTGCCTCGGCATAGACACTGAGTACAAGGCACCCTTTGATTTAAGATCTTATGCTCTATTTATCTATCTATCTATCTATCTAACTATCTATCTATCTATCACTTTGATAATTGCCTGAATTAAATACAGTTTGTGCATAATCATTACACTTATTATGATCTATGTAGGCTACTCCTGTTTTTAAACTAAGGTCCTTTTCATCACTATATCCAAGATACGTGATAACCATGGCAACTGATAGTTTGGATTAACTTATGCCAAAGATGGATTCTTCCATAAACAACATGTCAGAGATTTTTAATTTATCATGTTTATTATGCAAGACATGCTGTTATAACATAATTATAGATATGAATAATATACAGGGTGTTAGCCTGTGGTATTAAGATGATTAGGGCTGATAAATATACCCCACTATTTGCCCCTCAAAGGGCAAATGTGATAGTGTAAGGGGGTAAAGATCACTGATTACATAACTACATCACTGGGGGTAATCAGACGTGCCCAATGGGGTATGATTGATGATTATATCATTACAAAATTTGCACCGAGTGGTTGCTTTCTAAGCACAAGCAATGATTAATTAGTATTTAATTTATTATCAAATTATTACAATTGTGACAAATTGTTTTCACCTGCGAAGACATGATTACAAGTAATTGTAATGGACTGACTAATAGCAATTAACAAGTATTTCATTGGTAGGTATTTTTTAACAACATTGTGTTAACATGCCCACGAAACGAAATAAATTCAATTCAATGCATTATGTACAATGTCATTTATATTCTTTCTAGAACTGATTAAATTAAACCTGTAGTTCTTTGAGACTCGTACTATTAAGACCACCTCACTATATTACACTATTAAGATCATTTCACAATTAAGATCACCTCACAATTAAGATCACCTCACTATTAAGACCACCTCACTATCAAGACCACCTCACTATTAAGACCACCTCACTATTAAGACCACCCCACTATTAAGACCACCTCACTTTTAAGATCATCTCATCATTAAGACCGTTTGATGCAGCACCAAATCCCCCACTTCATGACTACCGCATAATTAAGACGCAATACATGTATAGACAAATGCAGGCACCGAGATCACCTTATTACTTACTATTAAGACCTGAATATTAGACCACCTGACTATTAAGACCACCTAACTATTAAGACCACCTGACTATTAAGACCACCTGAATATTAAGACCACCTGACTATTAAGACCACCTGACTATTAAGACCACCTCACTATTGAGACCATTTCACTATTAAGACCATCTCACTATTAAGACCACCTCACTATTAAGACCACCTCACTATTAAGACCAACTCACTATTAAGACCACCTGGCTGTTAAGACCACCAATAAAACCACCTGACTATTAAGACCACCTGAATATTAGACCACCTCACTATTAAGACTGCCTAGATATCAAGATTGTCCCACATTAAAGGCCACCTGCCTCTTGAGACTTCCATATATAGGTTTTAATATGAAATTAAGTCATATTTAGGAATATTATAATTAGCAAATGACAGAGAAAAAAATATTTGACATCCAGTGAGCTTTAATCTTCAGATTAACATTTGGTGATAATATTATCTGATCTTACCATATTTGGTGAAATTAATCCTTTTAGAAACGTCAATATCACATGCTGAAATCTAGAGTATAGATGTGACAGTTATGCACTTTTAAATAACTGAAATACCCTGTAGTTTTGACATCTTGCAAAAGAAAAACTATATTTAATTTCAGACACATATTACCTTTTAATCCAAAGGGTAATTAATTAAGCTTGATAAATTGGGAGCATATTATAGCAGTATATTTTAACCTGTCCATGATACATTTATATAGTTTGAACTTTAATAGGGTATTTGACCCACAGTAAGCTATAGATTTACGCCTATTGAACTTCTGGTACCATGAGAAATATTTTGGAGATTATGTAATATGATTAAGTTTCTGTATCTGTTATTGACTTTTTGGTAATATAAACTGATGTGGCATAAGTTATCTCTTTCATATTTCATATTTCGTACATTATATTTGGGTGAAACCACATGTTTTCGGTGTCAGAATGTAAACAGCAGAAACTTTTAAAATCTTGACTATTTCGAAAGTCAAAAATGACTAAAATCTTATCCCATGCAGCCTTATGAAGTTAGTTTGACTAGAATTTTAGTTTAAGTGACTAACATTTTAGAAATTCATCTGATAATTTAAAGTTAGTCAAACGATAGTGACTAACATTTAGATAATGTATCTGATAATATAAAGTTAGTCAAACATTAGTCAAAAGTCATGCATGACATTGACCTCATCACGAATGACATTCAGGCATTGACCTTCACATGCAATATGACCATATTTGGGCAGATAGCTGAGTAAAATTCTGTTACAGATTAATGGAATCAGTTACCAGATAACTAGACAATACGTCGATAATCAACCAATATATCAATATTTCGATTGATATCTTACTCTAAAATATCGATTTCCTTATTTGGTATTTAGGTGGACCTATCGGATGGTTATGGTCATGCCAAATCGATTACTCAGAAAATTGATTAATATATTTACATTGAAAACTGTACATTATTATGTTGCTATTGTATTGTAACAAATCTTTATTGTAGCTGGAACCTAGTTTTATTTACTACTTTTCTATTATTCTTTAATTGTTATTGTATGTCATTTACTTTGTATTTTCTGTTTACATTGTGACACTAAATGTTGTCATGAATGACATGAAGCTGTCGAATAAAAGATATATATATAATATAATATTATGGATCAGCTGTCTGATAAATCAATCAAATATCGATTATGGTTCCAATAACCTCAATGGGGCATGGTCTTTTGTGACAAAAATGAATGCCCCAATCCCTCCACCTTCCAAGCCACCCCACCCCCCCCCCCTCCACCCTCCAAAGAAATACAGAAATCACGTCCTATTCTGTGTATCATGCAAACCCCCAGAGACCTTTCAAAGAACCTTCTAGGAACCTTTTTAGAACCTCAGGGTTCATTCAATTAGTACGGTCTCCTTCCACTTGGGGGCCTGTGTAATGACCATCGCGTGTGTATCTTTTCATGTCTGGGGCAATTTGTAAGAGGGTGATTATTTGAGGCATCATCATGACATCATTGGGGTAGCACCCCCAATTCATCTTATGGCCCTGACACGCATGGGGTAGGTTTGTTACCCTCTCAGGTCAACTAGGGTCAAAGTCGTTAGTTAAGGTGTCCTACAGGGCGACACTTTGAACCCCTACATCCTTGTATGTCATAGGATATCAAGGATATCAGTCATGACTAATAGAGATATGACGGAATACAAGATACAGCTCAAATTGATTTAGGAGCGGTGGAAAACTTGGTCATATAGATAAAATATGATTATGTCATGACTGTATTATTACTTATATTAGTGTTGCTATGAAATTATGCTTATTTGCAATTCAAATTTCCATATCTCAAATGCTAGAGGTCTGAAGCTAAGCCAGTTTATAAAACCAGCTGCAGGCTGATGAAGAGATCATATAGGGGTGGAGTCTTTTACTGGCCTCAGCTGTCATCATAACTTGATTTTACTGTATCAGTACTGTGGCTATGTATACTGTATTCAGAACATGCTTATATGTTGGCAAATCAAAGACAGACAGAAGATAACTGCTGGAATACACAACGTACTTTGTCTTTGATACTCTGAACAAGCTAGTCTTTTGAACTTTTTGTATTGTTTTTTGGTGCTTTTTTGTCTCATAGGCAATGATAATCTCATGGGGATAACCTTACGATCTCTTAAAGATGGCATGATTGATGAGTGGGGCATGGTGAATAAGTGATGACTTAAGATGGATCCCTGTAAAATTAGCATAGTAAAAGGATCTAAGATCCCTTAAGAAGAGTTGGAATATTCTTAGTTTACTACGGCAGTTCTGAAATGAAAAAAAATATATAGTAAGGCTGTTTTGAGAATGATACATTTTGGTTTATTGGTTAATTGATAGGATAAGACAGAACAGGCTCGGATAACATAGGATAGGATTGGCCTCGTCATTGACATGTTTAAGTGGATGGGAAAGGATAAACTATGATAGGATAGGCCTTGTCATAGCCATTAAATAGGATATGACAGATAGGATAGGACAGGGTAGCATAATACTGACCTTGTTATAGGATAGGATAGGATAGGATAGGATAGGATAGGATAGGATAGGATAAGATAGGATAGGATAAACATTGCCGTCGTCAAAGACATTGTTAGGATAGGATAGTATAGGATATGATAGGATAGGATATGATAGGATAGGTATTGATAAGATACGATAGGATACGATAGGATGGGATAGGATAGGATACGATACAATATGGTCGATACGATATGATAGATAAGATACGAATTTGTGGCATTACGGCTTGATATAAGATATATTCTACTTTGTTGTACACTATCAAAAGTGAGGGTAAATAATGCATGAATAACGTAAAATAAAACCCACAAAATGTCATACAGTCCAATAATATACTGCTCATTTAATCCGCCTTTCTTGTAAGCCTCAAAATCCTGTTGATGTTTGAAGTAGTTCTTGTGGCGGCCACCAGGGGATTGCACTTAATGACCCCTGTGCCCCTGTAGCTGTCTTGCCTCCGCATCTTTCCATCAGAGGTATTCCCTGAAGGATAAACACAAAATGGAGATGTGTGGCATTCTTGATTCTTTATGCCAGGGGTCACTCAACAGGCCATCTTGAAATGGCCCTCTGAGCCTCCTCCTCTATCGTGAGGTCTGATGGCCTATAGAGGTATAGAGGCAGGGTTTTGGGAGGGAATGGGGGGGGGGGGGGGTTGTAAGATAGAGATATGATCTACAGAGGGTTTTTAAGTGTCTCAGTAGCAAGTGGAGTTGATGTAGTTTGGACTAGAGGCAGAAATAATGATGAGATGATTATTAGTTTCCTCTACAGTGAGGGGTCAAATGGTCTATGGAGGTATAGAGGCATGGTGTTGGGAGGGAATGGGGGGGGGGGGGGGTTGTAAGATGGAGATATGATCTACAGAGGGTTTTTAAGTGTCTCAGTAGCAAGTGGAGTTGATGTAGTTAGGACTTGAGGCAGATATAATGATGAGATGAGTATTAGTGTTTTCTACAGCTGGGGGAGGGGCCAATGAAATGCTGCAAGGAGGTATAGATGCATAGTGTTGGGGGCGGTTTGTAAGATGAAGATATGATAATCAGAGGGATTTTAGTGCCTCACTAGCAAGTGGACTTTATTTAGTTTGGACTACAGGAAGGTTATAATGATAACATACATTGAATATATCAAAGTTATAATTGTGAATTGCTAACTAAAGTAACAATAAATGATTATATTTTCAACTTTTATCATCTGCAAACGATATCAAGTAATATTTTTACTTAAAGTGACGCAATTGTATCAAATACATGTAAAAACCTACAAAAAAAAAAAATATATATATTTTTGTATTTGTTTAGAAAAAAAAGTTATATCTCAAACAAATGTTATTATATTTCTATGAAAACTTCATTAAAATGTAACAGAGAAATGAGAATTAAATTCTCTCCATCTTACTTCTTAGACTTCCAGGAGATAATTAACTTCTTGGCATGACTTACTTATCAACATGCGTCTCTTCTTAAATGCCATAAAACATGGTCTAAGTGTAGCTCTTTGAGGTATCCCTTTTTGCTTAGGCCCAAGATTGCTTTTTATTGACAACGACATGTCAAAGACTATGCCAAAAAATAGGGTGCTTTTGGGTGATAGACAAAGAGCTAAATAGGGAAGATAGATAGCTAGGTAGAAGGATAGTTAGCTAGCTAGCTAGCTAGCTAGATAAGCTAGCTAGATAGATAGATAGATAGATAGACAGGTAGATGGATGGATGGATGCATAGATGCATCGATGAATAGGTGCATAGATAGTTACATGGATAGATGGATAGATGGATAGATAGATAGATAGATGGATAGATGGATAGATGGATAGATGGATAGGTATATAGATAGATAGATAGATAGATAGATAGAAAGATAGATAGAAAGATAGATAGATAGACAGATAGATAGATAGACATACAGATAGATAGATAGATACATAGATGCATGGATGCATAGATGCATAGATGCATAGATTGATTGAAAAAAAAGACAATCGTGTTTTTCAGTTCATAATTACAATTTACAACAAAGAAAAAAGCTGTTACAAGGATGAAATTAGTATTCATGAAATTATACTGGTAAACAGACAAGGTATTTACATAATTTTGCTTTATTTGAATCATTTCTTTCATTTTGAAAATGTAAGCGCAACATTATTTGTACTCGATTCTTGGATTCAATATTTTCCTTAGACCTAAAACACTGTAGACCTAAAGCTCTATATGTAGGCATTGATCACTTTCACAAGAGATTGGACAAGGGCACTGATGTGTGCAGAAGTACTCTAAAACTCCCCAAGATTGTAGACATTAGGTATTATGCCGCTTTACCCCTCAAGACATGGGTTCTATCCCCCCAAATCTGGTTCTTCAGCACCCTTGATCCTGCAGCTGAACCTTCAGGCATGACCACAAAGTTTACTGAGTGCTTGCCACAGAAATTGCAAATCCAGGCCTTCTGTGTAAAATGAAAAGAAAGAAAGGCTCTTTCTGTTTGTCATGATTGAAGTTCAGTATGACCCAATAATGGTTTTGTATTCGTCATTTACAGCATTGTTATATTTAAGTTTCTATTTATTGCATAATTTCATAAAATAATACATTTTTGTTTTAATTGTAAGTTATGTAAGCTATATACTTCTCCTCTCTTCTCCTCTCTTCTCCTCTCTTCTCCTCTCTTCTCCTCTCTTCTCCTCTCTTCTCCTCTCTTCTCCTCTCTTCTCCTCTCTTCTCCTCTCTTCTCCTCTCTTCTCCTCTCTTCTCCTCTCTTCTCCTCTCTTCTCCTCTCTTCTCCTCTCTTCTCCTCTCTTCTCCTCTCTTCTCCTCTCTTCTCCTCTCTTCTCCTCTCTTCTCCTCTCTTCTCCTCTCTTCTCCTCTCTTCTCCTCTCTTCTCCTCTCTTCTCCTCTCTTCTCCTCTCTTCTCCTCTCTTCTCCTCTCTTCTCCTCTCTTCTCCTCTCTTCTCCTCTCCTCTCCTCTCCTCTCCTCTCCTCTCCTCTCCTCTCCTCTCCTCTCCTCTCCTCTCCTCTCCTCTCCTCTCCTCTCCTCTCCTCTCCTCTCCTCTCCTCTCCTCTCCTCTCCTCTCCTCTCCTCTCCTCTCCTCTCCTCTCCTCTCCTCTCCTCTCCTCTCCTCAGATAGTCTAATAATTTGAATGCTGCACAACTTCATGTATTGTATGGTAACGTCATAAAATTTAATATAATACACGGCCAATTGTGCCACGTGCGTTTTCCATGCGTTTGGATAAACGCATGGAAAACGCATGGTTTTTGCCTCATTATAATAAGCTAAAAACCATGCGTTTTCCATGCGTTTATCCTTCTCATGGAAAACGCATGTGGCACATTTGGCCATGTATAATCTTTAATTTTCCTTTGGTCTTTTGTATATACTACAGTACAACACAAATACAATAAATACAATAAAATACAATACAATAAGAAACACAAGTCCAAGTGCTTAGCCAATATTATTGCGCAATTTACATATACCACTGTAGACGGTAAATAACCCATATGGCTCATTGCATGGGCACACTGGCCAAACATGGCTGCAATATGTGTGAGTGGTCTCTGCCATATTCTGTCACACTCTAGCTACACATGACACCCCCCAAGTGCAGAAAAAAGATATACCCAGCCCTCTGAACCTATAAGCCAACCCTCCATCTCTAATACATTTATATGAGGTTATTATCACCAAGGTTCAACGAAAACATGTCTATAATTCAGCAGAGAGATAGGCTGTTTTTTGGCAGTGTTTCAATTGTGTAAAGAGAACTAAAAATATAAGTTTGCTTTGTACTTGGCAGGTAGATGTTACTGTACAGTTGGTATACATAGAATAGACCTATCTTTAAATTATGTTATAATACCTATTCGAGCTTTAGGCTTTCTCAAGTACTGGATATGTTTAGATAATCCAAAATAATGGTACATACACAGAGAAGCGTTGAATGAAGAGTAAAAGCTATGAATTAAAGGTCATAGAGGAGCTGTTTACAAAGTCAAAACTGTATTTAAAACCAAATATTGACAAACTGTTTACTAGAGTCCAAACTGTGATTTCAAGTCATTTAGTTAAATTCTTAGGAAAGCCAAAATTGTGAATTAGAAGGGTCATACAAAAACAGTTCATCATGAATCAAAATAGTGTTAGAAAAGCAGGACACGTAAGTCAAAACTATGAATTAAAACAAATGTAGTCAAAACTGTATTCCTAATACGTTCTTTTAACTACGAATAAGCAAAAAAAGATTGCCCTTAGCTCTTCGCTCCCTTTCAATTACTGTGGCTGTAGATCCCACTAAGCAAATACTCTCTAACCCTGGTCAGAGTGTGATATAGCCTCTAAACTGACCAGCAACCTTAATTAAAAAGACCTAGACCCTACCCAGGCGACTGGCTGGAATGCCTCATTAAACCATGAAAATGTGACCCTGCCTAAGAGCCAGTCACTTTGTTAACTGGTGCTTGAGCTGGGACAGACAGAACTAGACATAGACAGATAAACTGTAGCCTAGTGTTTAAGGTTTTTTTGGCAGGTCCACTGAAGGTCCTGGATTAAAATCCAGACCCAGATACTCTTCATGAGCTACAACCCAGCTGCTGGATGTTGTTAGTATGACGTTAAATTGGTGGTGCCCTGTAATCGTTGTCTATGCTGGGGCAGGTAAAAGATCCCACCCATGGGGTAAATGTGTAACATCTATGACATCATCATCAAATATGCAATTAGTGAAACACATATTCAATGTGTTTGCAGAAAGTATTACTCAGTCAGTCAGTCAGTTAGGCAGTCAGTCAGTCAGTCAGTTCTTCCAACATGAAGTATCTCCCAATTAAATAAACGTTGAATTATTGCTGGTATCTATTTTGCAGCCTCCTTCGTAAATATCCTTCAGTTCAAGGCTGTTGCTCGTGAAATTTTCATCGTAGCTATGGTCTTGAGAAAATTTAATTATTAAGGAAATATTTTATGGACTTTAAAATAATGCTAAATCATCTACCGGTTAAATTGTTTGTTGCTAAATAATTTAGAAGGTAGTTTATTGTCTATTTAGCCTTAAAAAAACATGTCATTAATTTCATATTAGCTAAGTATTTTTTTAAACAATTTTAATGTACTATATATCTGTTATGACTATTCTAAAAGCGCCAAAATTACGGAATCCTCTAAATAAAGACCCCAGAACTACTATATGCCAACACTAAAAGTAGTTTCAGAATTAAGACCACCTTAATGTTTAGACCACTGATTCCAAAGGGTGGTCTAAATTGTGAGGTCCCACTGTAGCTATTTTAAAACGCTATATTGTTGCTGAAATAAGCTGTCTCCATACTTCTACTGGGGCTTGTTGACAAAATATGTTATGAAAAATGGGAGGTCACTCTACAAGGTTAATGCGCCCTTCGAACACTGCATTGTTTAGAGGCTACGGACTTTATGGAGTAATGAGTTAGAGAGACAGTGATAATGCTCAGTTGATTGGGAAGGATAAAAGGAAGGAAGGAAGTAGGAAAGAAAGAAAAGGAGTAGGATAGAAAGAATGAAACGAGAAGGAAAGGAAAAAAGAAAGAAAGAAGGAAAGACACGGATAAACAACACAAAAAAGAAAGAAATATCAAATAAATAGGAAATAAATGAGAAAAAAATAAAAATAAATTAAGAAAAATAAAGAAAGCAAGAAACAAAAATGATAGACAGCACGAAAAAGAGAAAGATAGATGATAGATAGATAGATAGGTAGGTAGGTAGATAGATAGATAGATAGCTTGAATCTTTGGAAATTTCATTCATTAATATGTAAACAACAACTGCCAGGTTGTTAACCTTGAATATTTGGTTACAAATGCTTTGTATATAAATGGCAAAAATAATACAAAATATTATTTAGGATTCAGGAATACAGATATTTGTAATTATTTTATATTTTTAGGACAATATCACTATTAAGACCATGCACTTCGGTATAAAGGCTACCTCAATATTAAGTCCAATTGACTACTTTAAACGACCTCACTATTAAGACCACCTCGCCATTAAGGCTAAAGAGGGGTCTTAATAATCTATGCTGAGGCAATTAAGAGATCCCACCCATGGGGTAAATGTCTAACATGGTGTGGACTCCAAGCCTCATTATGCTTGATATGTGATATAAATTCCAACTTGTAAATAAGCCACTCATGGTAAAACAATATTAAAGGAATAATGGCTTTTTAACTTTAATGCCAAAACTGCTTAATTACAGAATCATGTAAAATTCTCTGATCTTAAATTGGCGATGCATCTTAAAATTCTCTTTTATCCTCGAGGAAGCCAGTGAAAATTCCCATTTAAATTGATCTATGAATTTTAAATGGGAACGAAAGCTATTTTAGCTGTTTTCTCGAATCGTAAAGCATTTTAAATCGCGCCCATTTTTGCATTTTAAAGAAAAAATGAAAAAGCAATGAGCTCTAAAGCATTAACATTCTTTTCGTAACATTTTTTTTTAGCGCGTTTCTTGTCTTTTTAACGGCTTTTTTCTCTAAGATATTTTCCTTCAAGATTTTCATTATTAATCTGTCTAATTTCACGGTGGGTGCCTCTCAAAATTAAACATCCATCATGTCCAACTATAAAAGTGACATTTTCACTCCCTCTAGAAAGGTGAAAAAAAAAGAAGAAGACATTTCTATCTTTTTCAAGAAATCCCTTATCACCATATCCAGCTGATATATAGATTGAGGCATTCTCAATTTCAAACGACTTTTGTTTTAATCCTTTATTTTGAATTTCAATGGGTTTTTTAAGGGACTGAAATTTACAACGATGACGTGTTGACTCAATTACTGTCCGGATTAAATAGTCAGTTTATCAAGATTAAAAGAGAGCAGTTTGAAAATAAGTTGGTTATCATCACCACATAAAAATGTCTTTACAAGCATGAGTCTTTCTCAAAAGTTAAGCGAGATACGATAGATAGATAGACGGATAGATGGATAGATGGATAGATAGATAGATAGATAGATAGATGGACAGATGGATATATGGATAGATAGATAGATAGATAGATGGACAGATGGATATATGGATAGATAGATAGATAGATAGATAGATAGATAAATAGATAGATAGATAGGTAGGTAGGTAGGTAGACAGATAGATAGGTAGGTAGGTAGACAAAAAGACAGACAGATACATATATATATATATATATATAGATAGATAGATAGACAGGTATATAGATAGATAGATAGATAGACAGACAGTCAGTCAGACAGATGGATAAATAGATAGATAGAGAATTAGATAAGGTAATTTTACAAAACTCAAATTGTGTCGGACTCAATAAAACACAAATACATTAATATCATGACGTCACACTCCATTATGATCTTCTCAGACACATTTTATTCATGGGAGCAGTTCCACTGTTTACAGAGTTCTTATTGGCAAAACCCGAAGGCTCCAATTTGCACCATTGCTTTGCACACACAAGAATAAGCAAATATTGGACCATTTTGTGTCATTTCAATCATGTGGTACACACAAACCCAGTTTTGGACACAATTGTAAAACAAAGTTCTAATCTTTCATTTCGAACGCTTTATTTTACACTTTTTAGCTGTGATATATATATATATCGCTCATTCGTTCAATCATTCATTCATTCATTCAAGATAAGATAAGATTACCCGTAAATTGTTAAATATATTACAAGTTAGAACTTCACACTTAAATATCACTTTTGTACACATCCCACTGACCTTCATGTGGCGGTCTTAACAGAGAGGTAAATTCAATATCAAGGCAATTAAGTCAATAGTTAGTGGCTTAGATTACCTGATGTTAATAGAGAGTTGGTCTCAATAGTATGAAGGTCTTAATAGTAAGGTAAGTCGAATAGAAAAGAATGTACATGGCCCCAAAAAGGGTGATTTATTAGTGATGTGATTCTAATAATGAAGTGGTCTCTTAAGCCAGGTTCTACTGTCAGTCTATTTGGGACAGAACACAAAGCCAACGTGGGGCCAGCATGGAGCCAACATGAAATTGCTCAACCCAGTCTAGCCGAGAGACCTTAGTGTGAAAAGCATTACAGACAAAGCACCTAAACTGCATTTTGTTGGAAACACAAAATTGTTTGCCATATGCAATATTTGCTGAGCACACAAAGCATGTTCTACTGAAATAAATATACACCAAAGGACGTACGCTGTATTTCTAGTGCATATAGCTACTGTACAGAAATACACGAATGTGCACAATTATAGTTCACTGAAAATTTATATCTAATAGAAGGCAGAAATTTCAGCAAGAAGCCCAGATTTCTGATAATGATGAGATAAGATAAGATACGATAAGATAAGATAAGATAAGATAAGACAAGATAGATAAACTTTACTTATAGTCGGAGGTGAAAAACAGAACAATCAAACATAAGCTACAAAGCTTTTAGCCGACTGGTAAAATGGCAAACACAATTATGACCTAATTATAAAGAGATCATAAATTATTCTGCTGACAAATTATGTATGTTCCACAATTTCAATTTTCTGAGTAGTTACCAATCATTCATTCATTCAGTCAGTCAGTCAGTCAGACTATCATTCAGTCAGTCTATGAGTCAGTCATTCAGCATGTCAGTCTGTCAGTCAGGCAGTCAGTCAATCAGTCAGTCAGTAAGCCCAAATATAGACTTATCTATCTGTCTATCTATCTATCTAACTATCTATCTATCTAACTATCTATCTATCTATCTATCTACCTGTCTGTATATCTATCTATCTATCTATCCATCCATCCATCCATCTATTTATCTATCTATCTATCTATCTATCTAACGCAGATTCCAAATATGGCAACGGACCAAATCGTTATGCGCGGAAACGGCACAAACGCATACACAACAATGGGGCCCAATATAAGTCCCATAGAAAATGTTCCCATTGTGTACACAGGATATAATTCAGAGCACGTGCAGCCTCGATCTCAAACTGACAATGACTGATATTGTTGCGCACTGCATGCTGGGTAGTTTGATTGATAGGTTGGGCCAATCACAGACTCTCACAAGTTGACGCATGTGCCCAGCTTAGAAAGTTGACAAGCGTGCCACAGAACTTCGCAAGTCATCAGAGATATTGTCGTAAAAGGGAAATAAAACGGAGATTTATTGTGGTATCTGGGGGATCTGCAATGACAAAAGGGCTTTTGTGTTTTTGCATTTTAGTGGGTATGTTCTCGGAATTTAAATTTGGGCTTATTTTGTATTATGTATCTTTTTTTCTTCTAATGTTAGTGAGAACGACACCAAAATTCAAATAGAAATGACATTATAAATTTGATGATAAAAAATAGAATTATTTGAATACAAGCATCATCAAATACTACTGTAACGCCATTAAGACCACCTCACTATTAGACCATCTCAGTAATAAGGCCACCTCACCATAAAGACCACCTCACTAGTAAGACGACCTCACCATCAAGACCACCTCACTGTTAAGACCACCTCACTGTTAAGACCACCTCACCATCAAGACCAACTCACTATATAGACCACCTCACCATCAAGACCACCTCTCTGTTAAGACCACCTCACTGTTAAGACCACCTCACCATCAAGACCAACTCACTATATAGGCCACCTCACCATAAAGACCACCTCACTAGTAAGACCACCTCACTAGTAAGACCACCTCACCATCAAGACCACCTCACTATTAAGACCACCTCACATTTAAGACCACCTCACCATCAAGACCAACTCACTATATAGACCACCTCACCATCAAGACCACCTCACAATCAAGACCACCTCACTGTTAAGACCACCTCACCATCAAGACCACCTCAAAATTAAGACAACCTCACCAATAAGACCATAGAATTTGCTTTGCACTAAGAGTGATCTTAATTGTGAAGGTTAACTGTATAACTTTTTCTTCCTCTAGTTATTTATTATTCATTTATTTGTCAGCAGCTTGCTTTACAAACAACCTGTTTATGATGCACTGAAGGACATCACTAACTAAACAGCATCATTGCACTGACTACCACAATAGTCTACATTTGTAACCGCATCTGTAGTTGGGGCCACATGTACAGTATAACTCCTAAAGAACGTTCAGCTATTGCTACCCAGGGCCAGACACAACTATCTGAAGCTACAACAAGCTGAACCAAGCCATACCTAGCCGGAGACACCTAATAATATCTCACACAAAACTATCAACATCTTTGTAATTCCTATACTCTGCTGAAATAAGCCAAACCAAGCCATACCCAGCTGGAGATACCTAAGAGTTGGTTCATATAAAGTCCTACATTAGCATAATACACTGTTAACAATTTAATGGTAAATATGAATAATGTTATAGGTTATACACATGCCCCCACTACTAAGACTAACATATTTTTTTACCAATTTGTAATTTAATTCTTAGCACTATACTCACCTCCCTATTAAGACCACCTTGCCATTAAGACCCGTAAACTTTGCCCTAAGGGTATTCTTAATAGCTATGCTTTCTTGTGTTTTATTTTTCTTAAGTTGGGTTTGTTTATTTTTTTTCAATCGATCTCAGACTTTAACATGCAAAGACTGTTTGGCCTAATCCGGGACACTAAGACCACAAGATGGCTGTCCTGTGTCACAAGACAGATACAAGTCACATGACCATCCTTGGGGGGTCATTAGGCTATGTTTGGGGGCACAGGGGACTGCCCCATTTGACGGCGACTAAAGGTTGAAAGAATTTCTCTGTCACCAGCTCTCGATAAGTGACTAAAACTGGCTGGCCATTTTCCCGATGCTTTATTATGAAAAAGGTCATTGGTTTGCTCAGATCAAGCCATTCTATTCTATTCTATTCTATTCTATTCTATTCTATTCTATTCTATTCTATTCTATTCTATTCTATTCTATTCTATTTATTCTATTCTGGTAGACAAGTTCTATTTTGATATATCATATTCTATTCTGGAAACAGGGTGGGGTAGCTTGCATTCTATTCTGTTATATTCTATTCTATTCTATTCTATTCTATTCTATTCTATTCTATTCTATTATATTCATGTGGACATGTTATTGGGGCTCTGAATTCTATTCTATTCTATTCGATTCTGGTAGCCAAGTTAATTCTATTTTGTTATATTCTATCAGATACGTTAGTTTGGGCTCCGGATTCCATTCTATTCTATTATATTATATTCTGGAAACAGAGTGGGGTAATTAGGATTTTATTCTATTCTACTCTATTCTATATTATCATATTCTATTTTATTCATGTAGACATGTTATTTGGGCTTTGATTCTGTTGTAATCTATTCTATTCTATTCTATTCTATTCTATTCTATTCATGTGGACATGTTATTTGGGCTATTCTATTATATTCTGGTAGACAAGTTGGTTCTATTCTATTCTATAAGTTAGTTTGGGCTCCAGATTCTATTCTATTCTATTGTATTCTATTCTATTATATTCTGGAAACAGAGTGGGGTAATTCGGATTTTATTCTATTCTACTTTATTTTATTCTATCATATTCTATTTTATTCATGTGGACATGTTATTTGGGCTCTGAATTCTATTCCATCATATTATGTTAAATTATATTCTATTCATGTGGACATGTTATTTGGGCTTTGATTCTGTTGTAATCTATTCTATTCTATTCTATTCTATTCTATTCATGTGGACATGTTATTTGGGCTATTCTATTATATTCTGGTAGACAAGTTGGTTCTATTCTATTCTATAAGTTAGTTTGGGCTCCAGATTCTATTCTATTCTATTGTATTCTATTCTATTATATTCTGGAAACAGAGTGGGGTAATTCGGATTTTATTCTATTCTACTTTATTTTATTCTATCATATTCTATTTTATTCATGTGGACATGTTATTTGGGCTCTGAATTCTATTATATTCTATTCTATCAGTTAGTTTGGGCTCCGGATTGTATTGTGTTGTATTATTTTATTGTATCGTATTTTATTCTGCTCTAATCTATTCTATCCGTGCAAGACAAACAAAACAAAAGAAAAAAATCTTTATGCTATTGGTATTTTCATTATTATTTATTTCCTACCTTCCATGCCAAGTTAGCTTTTAGATTTAATTTAGTATGAGTAGTTTTCTTTACTGTTTGTTTAAATGTCCTTTTAAAAGCAGTCCTTTCAGTGCTAGGACAGTGATAGACTCAGAGGTTTTATTAGACAGATTAAACTCTTTAATCTTGCCTGACTGTTGTCCGTTTGTGTGCATTGCCAACCTTTATTAAGCCACAAAATGGAGTGTGTTTTTTTGCCCTGGATTTAAAGTCTAGCTTAAACTGGCCAGATTCTGTATCAGTAGAAGATAGGTACTTTTCTTATAAGACATTAAATTGGAGGTGCCTTGCACTGGGTGTCTATGCTGAGGCTATTAAATGACCCCACCCATGGGGTAGATGTGTAACAGGGTGTTGACTCCAAGCAGCCTTATCATCTCATCATTACGTCCGCCTGCAGCTGACTAAAAAACTCCAGACCTGTAGCATTGAGATATTAAAATTACCAGTCTTGTCAATAATAACAACTTTGTTCCTTTTTTTATTTTTATTTTTTTTTACTATGGAAAAACCCCACTATAATGACCACCTCACAATTAAGACCATGAAATATTGACCCAATGATATATAACCCTTTTTCTATTATATACAAGACTGAAAATATGAATAAATGTTGATAACTTCTGTAATATATTAAAATATTCAATACTTTGTAGATCCATAAAGACAAGATTTATTCATAGATAGATAGAAAATTATTTATATATCAGGAGGAATTGCGCTTTTGTAATTTGAAGTTAAAATAATCTATAAATTACATGGCCAGGGGTTTTTGAGTAAATTGAATAATTTATTTTCAGAAATTTGCAGCAGTTTTGCACTTTTTAGATTAATTTTGATTGATCATTGAGAGGTGATATCATATGTACGCCGCATTAATCATACTTTATCCTACATTGATCATATTCTATTGAATCAGGTGTTTCATGATACATTTCATACTTTTTAAACATTATTTAGATTAGTATGACGTTCATATTTCAAAGTTACTTTTCATATTTTAAAGTATTTTTTCACTGACACATAGATTTAAAAAACATTTTTTTATAGATTATAATACAAAATTTCAAACACCATCTTCTATATACAGTGAAGCTTCATATATTGGCCACCTCAATATCAAGACCACCTCACTATTAGGACCACTCTTTTTTGGACCCAATAATTGTATTCCTATTATTGCATTTTACCTCTCTATTAAGACCACCTCACCATTAAGTCCATCTCACTATAAAGACCACCTCACTATTAAGTCCACCTCACTATTAAGTCCACCTCACTCATAGACCACCTCTCTATTAAGACCACCTCACCATTAAGTCCATCTCACTATAAAGACCACCTCACTATTAAGTCCACCTCACTATTAAGTCCACCTCACTCATAGACCACCTCTCTATTAAGACCACCTCTCTATTAAGACCACCTCTCTATTAAGACCACCTCACCATTAAGAACAGTAAATCTGCACCAAGGGTGGTCTTAATGTCGAGGTATTATTGAACTGTATGCCACATTTTAATCCTTACCAAAACATATATGTGACGCACCATGTAAAAAGGGCGCTAATGGGTGGATTTTTCAAAAATTAGTTTTTGATGGCAAGTAATTGTCTAACATGTGTAGTTTATGGAAATGTAAAAAATTTCCAGATATCTCAATATTTAGTGGTCATTTGGGGTATTTGAAAATTTGATGTTTTCGCGCCTATAACCACTGAGACGTAATGAGCAGCGACACAGGCACTTGTTAAACTATGCATTACGTTTTATGGCATATCTTCGTTATCTGTCGTTCAAAACTTACATGATTTGGATATGTGATAATGAGGTAACTTTTCTATAGTCAACTAAAATTGTGAGCTGCTACAATAATCACTTTTTGTAAAATTTAACATTAAAATTGGCGTCTTAAAAATCCGGTTTCCAACGTAAAAACAACCTCTGTATTTGGTTTTTTTATCTCGGTTGCTCATTCACCAACAATTACCAAAATCTAGCATTGTGTTTGTCATGACATTTTCTAAATTTTTCTGGAATTTCATCATTATATGTGCAACATTTTTAACACAATTGAGCATCAAACATGGGCTACCAGCTGAGGTTAATATTCTTACTATAGAAGCCTACTAGTGCCACACACAACTTCTTTTTTTTTTTAAAGTTTTTTTTCTACATAGCATCTGAATTTTTTTAGATTTGTGTTTTTTGATACAATTTTTTTTAGATTTGCGTTTTTTGCTGCATAGAAATCAAATTTTTTTTAACTTGCGTTTTTTGATACATTTTTCTTTGGATTTGTGTTGTTTGATACATAATTTGATACATAATTTTTTTAAATTTACGGTTTTGTTGCATAACTTTTTTAATTTGCGGTTTTTGATACATAATTTTTTTCATATGCGTTTTTTTCTACATAATATTTTTTGCCATTTTTTGGTACATCATAATTTTTTTTGGTGTTATTTCCCACATATTGTTTTTCAGTATGCATTCTTTGCTACATGATATTTTTTCATCTGTGTTTTTGGCTACATAATTTTTTTTTCCAGGGTGCATTTATGCAAAAATAAAATTTTATTTTGCAGTTTTTATCATTTGTGACTTTTGCTAAATAATTCGTTATTATGTGTTCTTTGCTACATGATTGTTCATCTTTTTTGATTTTTGCTACGTAACATTTTTTCACTTTGTTTTATCCAACATAATTTTTTTCAGCATGTGCATTTTTTTATACGCAATGTTTTTGAGTTTGTGTTTTTCATTACATAAATTATTCTAAATTAAATATATATTTTTTACATTACATTTGAATCTTTTTTGCTATTATTCGCAAACATTTGCGAATAAACGCAAAACTATTCAACTCCTTCTAGAACCAATTGAGCAGAATAAAAAAATTATGTAACAAAAAAACACAAATTCGGAAAAAAAATTATGTGGCAAAAAACTTTAATATTTGCAAATAAACGCAAATATTTGCGAATAAATGCAATAATATTTAACTCCTTCTTGAACCATTTGAGTGAGAACGAAAAAAGAAAAAGTGGCCAAAAACGCCAAAATAAAAAAGTTGTATGAGGCACTAAAAGGCTTCCATATATAAGAGTTAGAACATATAGAACTAAAAGCGGACAGCACTAATTTTGATCTAATGCTAAAATTATGACAAATATACCAAATGATAGCTCAAAGGCTCTAATTTAGGTATATAGCTAATGATGCTCTGAGTATTATTTTGGACAAATTGGGGGACATCATAAAAAGGTCAGTTTTTCTAGAAAACAAGCATGGTGACCCCTCTTTTTTATTGTCTCATATAGATTATTATAATAAGTTACAGTCGGGTACAATGTTATATTAAATTCATATGGCTGGACATTTTTTAATTGCAAGATTTGTAAAAAAAAATTCCCTTAAAAAATTAGACTTTTTGAATTGGCTTACATTTTCTTTGGATCCCCTGAAATTATTGTTCTCTTTTGAGTTTCTGATGAAAATGGTCTCAAAATGTTCCTGAAAGTCCACTGCATGCAATAACATCACCTGCTTTTATAGTTATAGCATTGCAATTAAATTATTAATTATTAGGCTGGATATGAGTCGGAATGAGTGGGGAAAAGCACAAGAATGGAAAACATCCAATAATTTGAAAATTAGCATGCTGACCCCCCCCCCCCCCCCCCAATTTGTTTCCATATTTTAGCTTTATTATCCCAGGCAGAGGTTTGAGGTAATGCAGACCAATTGTAGACTGCAGAACTTGATTGATTTCTTTATTTGTAGATCTAGTAACATTGCCAAGCTGTTCCTAACTTGACACTGTTGACTTTCTGTATATATACTCCATTAACAAGTTATACATGTAGTGTGTGTGCAGGTGGATTTGTCACACTTAATTTCTGAAGCAGAACTCCAACGCTATTGTATATACATTGATATAATTTGGTATCTTATTAGTCTGTATGGCCAAGTTGTGACTTTTGATAGTCTCATTGACATGTCTCAACTTTGTTTGAAGGATTTGGGAAAACATTTTTACAGATTATTTTGCTTTTCCAAAGCAGTACTCGAATACTACTGCACCTACATGCTTTGTTATTATATGTCTATATATTTTATTTGTGCCTTTTGGTGTCCTTATGGCCATAAATACTATAGAATATTGTGAAAAATTCATGTTTTCTAAAGCCTGTATCAACGGGGTCTCACCTACTAGTGTACCTAAACACATGTTATTTGTCTTCTAAAATGTCTATATCGTAATACTTTAAATTTCGAAGCTTCATTTTGACATATATTGCCCTTTCTTTTTTATAATTGTGGAAATTATGCAAAAATTGCTGAACTTGTGTTGTTTGCTACATTTCATAACCCCTGGTACTCTATGATACACTGATATCACAAACCTTTGGAGAATTAAGTGTACAGTGCCTTACAGAGGTATCCTGGACCATGCATGCTAGCAAATATGCCCCCCATTATAATTCTTCTCATGACATAAAAGACACATGTATTAATCACACAAGTTTTTTCAGATGAATATTTAATGATATCAATAAAAAGATGCAGAAAATCAAATTATTATACTATTATATACAGCTGTAACATTATGCAATCACATGCATGCTAAATCCCTTTAATCAGGCAATTTGATAAGATGCTATTGTTGAACCCAGAATTCTTTTTTTCTTTGTTCACACATACCCTACTAGTCATATAGTGGTTATACTGGGGAACTTTCATTTGATATTTTCGGCACTTATCAGGTGAATGCAGTAATCTGATAGCAGCTGTTGATAACTTCTTCTTTCTGCCCCACCCAGGTCGATAAGCCACTGTACCTTTAGCTTTGAATTTGCGAAATAATGCATCCAACTGTGTCTTTTGAAATATTCAGTATCTTAGCTATTTTTGTATCATTTTCCTTGCTTGTGCAATGCCAAAATCTCTTCTCTGATGTTTTTGTGAGTATTCTCTTGTTTGAGCCATGTCTCCAGTTGACAATGACATGAATCTAATGATTTAAGGCAGTGATTAAAACTGGAACACCAGCACTCAATAACCCAATTAAAGCTGCTTGTTTTCAGTTTTTGTTATTCACTATTTGAACTGTTTGAACAACCCCAGATTTGCTAATCTGCGCTTTTATGAGTGATTGCATGTAGGGGTTGAATAATTTTAAGAAGACAGCTATAATTAAAAGTAGTATATCGTGATTCATCAGAAAAAAAAAACCGTGTCTCGTATTTGTTTAGTTGGTATATTTAAAGCAAAAAAAAAACAGCTAATATGCAAAAAAATCACACAAAATCAGGTCATGCCTGCCATTTGAGTGCACGGTCTGACTTAACTTTAGCAATTATTTTGCTCCCTGGGTAATATACTTGAGAAAAAAAATCTAATATTGTAAAAAAAAAAAGATAACAAGAAAGGTGTGGTGTCCTGTATATGCTGAGGTAAAATACCCACCCCTTAGGGAAAATGTGTACCATAGTGTTGACACCTAGCCTATACCATCTCATCATTACATCTACCCCTGCCAGTTGGTCATGTAAGCTGACTAAGCTTCAGTAGCATTGAGGCATTTAACAAAAAAAGGATAATGCATGCCTGTTATAATGAGTGAATGAAAAGATTAGAATAATTATGAAAATAAATCATCATTTTCCAATTTCTGACTGAACTGATATTTTTGAGGTCAATTTATGATTATTATGAATAAATATATTTAAGAAACACATGTGATAGGTCAAGTCAAGTGCAATCCCGGCAAAATTTTGAGACATTGTTTATGTCTGGGCCATTATTTCTTGATACATTTTGTATTGTTGCTATTTTTTGTTACATGGTAGACTATTTACAACAAAAAATGTCACAAAATAATATTTTGTCAATCATTGAGATCTTAACCAATCAAATTAAATTAAACTTTGCAATGTATCTCCCACTGAACACATTGGCCAATGAGCTTCTGAAATAGGTGGACAATGTTTCCAATGCCTGCATAGCCTGCAGTCAGATGATTAATTTAATGTGTTAAAATCTGCTGTAATACTAAATAACCATTAACAACCCTTTTATACAATTTTCATGTAAATTCAAAGATCACATTTAGATTGCCCCAGACGTAGTCCCTTTCCTTAGATACAGTCCCTACTAGGAAACACGGCTTGGCAACCGTCATTACGTCTGCCAAATGAAAAAAAGCCTGATTGTATCCAGGTCAGCAGGTGCTTTCTAGGCCAGAACAGTCTTCAGGCTTAAGACTGGCCCAAATTTTATTTATAATTACGCACGCGTGGCTTGCTTGCATTTTCCCGCCAATTTCGCAGTTATGACGTCACCACCCGTAAGCCCCCTTTTCCCGTGGCGCGCCACATATATGAAAGTCATATTAAAAAATACATTTGTGAAAGATCTAAAAATTTACATATTCACTGGAGATTTTAGTTGTCTAGATCTCTAAAGTATTTCATATTTCGTGTAATTCAAAGCATACAATTCTGAAATACTTTATAATCTTCACATATTGTTTATTCAGGACCCCTGCTGTGCACTATTTTTTATGCAATGACGTAAAATGCAGGTGTTGTGGTTTGTATAGCTGGCAAAAATATGAGGGAATATGCGCTTTAATATATTGCGGAAACAGCCATATTTTGGTTAAGTATTGATTAATTTGGTCCATTTGTGAAAAGTATGACAAAATAATGCTTGAATTTAAGTTATATTGCAGCAAAACAGCATCATTTTTCAAAATTTCGATTCTCTCTGATTTTATACCCTATCTTTTCCTATCCTTCTGTTTTTTATTATCCTGTCCTATCAAGTTCTGCTGTTTATCCTATCCTATCCTATCCTATCCTATCCTATCCTATCCTATCCTATCCTATCCTATAACAGTGGTATCCTATTATATCCTATCCTCTCCTATACTATCCTATCCTATCCTAGCCTGGCCCTATCCTATCCTATCCTATCCTGTCCTGTCCTATCCTATCCTATCCTAGTCTGGTCCTATCCTATCCTAGGCTATCCTATCCTATTTATAAAAAAAAAATTAGAAAATTAAAAAACCCTCAAGACAAGAAAACAAGAAAATTGACTTAGCGAGTTTAAATTAGGCGTAATGTTGTTTTTGGATCAAAGAAATTTCACTGAGATCAAAAAAAATTATTGATCTTGGGAGAAACATCACCAGACTCATATGTGGAAATCAATTCTCTTAAAGCAGAAATCATGTCGGGGTCTATTTGATTTTATGGCTCAATTACAGAAGTTAGTTGAGTAGAAATATCTTAAAATGTTGATTGATGGTTGGTTTTGTATTGCATGTGTACTTGGATGCTTGTAAAAGCAAATTATATGGTGACAGTTTTGATAAATACTGGTCCTAATGGCAAGGTGGTCTTAATGGCAAGGTGGTCTTAATGGCAAGGTGGTCTTAACAGTGAGGTGGTCTTAACATGAGGTGCTGTTAAATGCGAAGTGGTCTAAATAATATGGTCTAACAAACGAATAATGATGAGGTGGTCTTGATAGCGTGGTAGTCTTAATAGTGAGGTTGTCTTAATAGTGAGGTGGTCTTAATAGTGAAGTGGTGCTAATAGTGAGATGTTCTTAACAGTGAGGTGGTCATAATAGTGAGATGGTCTTTATAGTGAGGTGTTCTTAATAGCGAGGCTGTCTTAACAGTGAAGTGATCTTAATATTTGTGATGAGGTGGTCTAGTAGTGAGATAAAGAGCTCTAAAAAATGTCGGGTGAATTGAAAAAAATCGCTTGAATTAATAAACACAAAGTCAAACACGGTCACAGGAAACATTTAATGGAAACCATGAAGCGAATTACAATAATTTAATTGTGAACTTTGGCAATTTTCAGGCATTTTCTGTGAGGAAACCAGTTTTGGACGTTTTGTTAACATAGGTGTTCAGCAATACGTTGGCCCAACATTAGTTCTACGGCAGCTCCGATCAATCTAAAAAGTAGGTTTTCTCGGGCAAATATAACTTATGAGTAGTGCACACACGCAAAGGATTCTGGGAAATGAAAGGGGTAATTCCACACCGGAGTGTGTCTATCTGATCATACTTTTTGCGCATGCGCAAATAAGGCTATATCCGGGTCTGCAAATAGGGTGTTTGGGCAGTGGGTTTTCCAATTATATTTTGTTGCTAAGTTACTGGTCAAAACTAACAATATAGGTTACCAAGGAAATTGCATTAGTTTTCTTGGTCTAAAATATCAGAAAGTTGCTAAAAGTTTTAAGCTGAAAATATGGAAAATAACTAATTCATAAGTTTTGATGAGAATGGGCCAGTTTGTAACTACTAATTCCACAGTTTTGCAAATTCTAAATAAATCAAATACTTATAGGCCTACTAAATGATATTGCACAATATACAATTTTGTGTATTTTGCTGTAGGCTTCCTGTGGTAGAAGTAATGATGACACGACAGAGTTACCGACTCTTTCCATATTGTTACATTATGATTATATATATATTTTTTTTAGCTAAATTAAATTCGAATACCATTGTTATATTAGAATCAGCGTTCTATACATTCAGTTTGAACCACACAAAATATATAATATATAAAATAAAATAGATTCTGTAAGCATTTTATTGTTAAAATTGTTATTATTATGTTAATAACCATTCTACTGTTGCTACTAGAGTTATTTTTAGCTCAGTATCCAAGCATATCTCCTATTTTAGCACAATGAACAAGTACTCACTCATTTAACCCCAATATAGGTGGCCTGTCCCTACACGCAGCCGACAATTATTTGGCTTAGAGTGGTCAGAAAGCAGCCTTACATGTGTTTACAAATCTCCTGTGAGAAGTCTTGCACTTCCTGTACCCAGAATGCAATGCGATTGACCTTTCATTTCCGCTTCCGTTATTAGGGTCACGCTGGTTGTAATCTTATTTACCCGGATTTGCACAAGTGGGGTGCAGAGGTGCATTAAGAGCTTGGCTTCTTTTGGTCTTACACAGATAGATATATGCAATGTACAGTGAATTTCCTTCATTGAGGCAACATTTGGATATCATTGAAGTGGTCTTAAAGTTGCACTGTCTGTCAAATTTGCAATTTTCTAAGATGCTATCAAACAGTTGAAAATTACCTTTTTATAATCAAGGCACACTAAATTTGTGTGAATTAATGATTTTGTAAGATATTAATTACTAAAAAAAAAAAAATTATACATTGAGAGAAAATCCAGACCAAAACATTGGAAACACAATGGAAATGACATCATCACCATTGTTCAGTATTGTGACGTCATCACTGGGTTTGTTTATATATTGAGTTTTTGATGGCATGAAAAACGTATATTTATATTATTTGTTGTAAATTAAAACTAAATTGTTTTGCAAAAGTGGGTATGTAATGGTGAAAAATATCATGAGACAAGAAGGCAGTATTGATTTATATCATTTTTTAATGTGCAAATTTGACCGACAGCGCACCTTTAATATAAAGGTGGTCTTAAATACTGGTAAGTTTTAATGTATGAGGAGTCTCTATACAGCAGGACCACGTAACTAAGAGTACTTGAATCACTGAAGTGGTCTTGATATCGAGGTGTTCTTCATTCTAGAACTAATTGTATTGTAATGATAGTTTTAGACTTATTAATGTGGTCTTAATATCGAGGTGGTCTTAATATTGGATTGTCTTAATTGTGGGGGTTTCTAAGTACTGCGCAACTTCGTTATTAGGACCACACTTATAACTTCATATTCTAACTAATTCACAGAAACCTCATTAGTAAGACCACCTCCCTATTAAAACCATTTAATTTTTCATTCTGCTGTATTCTGACTAAAGACATTGACATTAAAATTAAGACTGCCTCACTATTAAGACCAGTAAAATTCACACTGGTCTTAATGGCGAGGTTCTAATGTATTAGACACATAGACAGACAGACATAATAAACACAACAAATAATAATCTTGAATACAGACAGTGTGTTGTCAAAATGAAAATCTTGTATTATTTAGTCATCACATTTTCTTTGTTTTCTATTTTTAATATTTTTTTTTATCTCTTAGAAAGTAATTTGTTCTTCAATTCTCAACACACAAACCTGTCATGTCACTGTCATTATCATACAGTAACTTTATCACAGTGATTTAGAAAGCGACTGACAGTGATCTAGATTTGGTCTATCTTTTTGTCACCTAATTAAACCTCGCGGCAAACGCGATTATCTATGCTCTAACTGTGACATCACAATGACATCGCAATGACATCACAATGAACTCTCGCTGCCTCCGAGAGTTAGTTGTCAATCAAAGCGAGACTCGAGTTGTCTGGAGTAGTCGCTTCGACTAATGTAGTTAAGTCACAGCTGGGTTGCGGACCACTAAATTAAGGTTTTTTTTGTGTAGCTATTGTTGCTTGTCCGCGGTTTTCACATGGAGTTCTTTGTATGGCAAAAACAGGACAAAAGAATAAAGCTAAAAAAAAAAGAGAAAAAATCACGAAAAGCTAGAAAAAAGGAAGTATAAAAGGCTAGGGAAGGACGCTCTTTTTATGTTTTTCTTACTTTTATTCTTTTGTCTGGGATGTTTTTATACTTTTTGCAGTCTTAAACAACAGCCTTACTGCACCGGTTTAACACCAGAAAACATGCTGCTCTGGATACTAACATATATCTTTCTATCTACATATATCTATTTATCTATCTACATACATCTATTTAACTATCTACATATCTATTTATCTATATACATATATCAATCCATCTATTTACATATATCTATCTAACTATCTATCTATTTAACTATCTACCTATCTAACTATCTAACTATCTATCTATCTATCTATCTATCTATCCATCTATCCATCTATCTATCTATCTATATACATACATAATATATATATATATATATATATATATATATCTATGTATAATCTATCTTTCCATCTATCTATCTACATCTACCGATCCATCCATCTTCATCTATCTATCTATCTATCTATCTATCTAAATATATCTATCTATCTTTCTATCTATCTACATCTACATAGCCATCCATCTACATCTATCTATCTATCTATATATCTACTCAACTTCACCTGAAACATTCTAAGTAGGGAGTAAACGAAAACGAGTATTTAAAAAAAGGGAAAGAAACGACACATTCCAGACACTCTCCTTGACACATTCTGAGCCAGATCAACCTTAACAAACAATAGGGTGACCAGACTATTGGCAGACGGGTTCCCCAAGGGACAGATCAGTCCGATTCCTTCACGCTCTGCTGAGCACTCACTCGATTGTAAAGCTCCATGCATTCGCGCCACTGTAAGTTCGTCTGCTTGGCTGAAAAAATCGTCTGCTTCGGTGAAAATCAAAGGGTTGCCGTTCACTTCTGAAGGAAAACGTGCCTCAAGCAACGTGATTTGTAGTTTAGATTAAGTAAGTATATTTTTTTGGAAGAAAACGTGTCTTTAAGACGGAGCTTGTTCAGTTTTCGAACACTTTTTGAAAAGTATTGATATCAAAGATATTCGAAGCTCAACTAGATCATGCACGTCAGAATTTGATCATCAAAGAAAAAGACAAAAATATGAATATATATGTTATTCAAATTTCTTACAGACATCATTGGCATTTTTGATGGATGAAAATGAACACAATTTCATACATGACCTATTTCTTGAATAAATGTCAGCATGACATATTCCTAATATCGCCCCAAAAAGCCCAAAGTATGGATAAGGTTTTCCTTTGATCTTTGAAAACAACTTTGTTTATAGCGCGATAATTTATGACATGACATGTTCATCGTGGATGTCTGCATTCATTCATTCATTTGGTTCTTCATTACCTTATTTAGACACTTTTAATTTGTCTTTCTTTCACTCTTTCTATCTTTCTATCTTTCTATCCTTCTATCTTTCTTTCTTTCTTTCTTTCTTTCTTTCTTTCTTTCTTTCTTTCTTTCTTTCTTTCTTTCTTTCTTTCTTTCTTTCTTTCTTTCTTTCTTTCTTTCTTTCTTTATTTCTTTCTTTCTTCCTTCCTTCCGTTCTTACTTTCTTTCTTTCTTATGTTTTTTTCTTATCTCGTTCAAACTCTTACTGAATGACTACGATTTTTACAAATACAACAAACCGGGCCAGGCAATATGCCAGATAATCAACCAATCAGTAAGCCGCAACTCGTTTTCTGCTTAGTTCGTGATCTGTAACTCATGATCTGATTGGGTGTTAATAAGAAATATAAGAAAACAGTACTCAATTATTACACACAGTATTGTGTGAGCATACACTTTGATATCAACTTCAAAATCGCAGAAATTCGTTTATACTAGAGTTTTTTTAAGATCAGATTGACAGTAATGGCCAAGCATGAGTCTTTCTCAAAAGGGAGAAGCTCAACCATTAGACACAAACATTCTGGAAGAAATTGAGCTCCCGAAATTCTAGCTCTTCTCAATGACCATTAAGACAGCACACACCATAGGGCATTTGTAATTGTGTTGTTGTGGCCGATAATTGTCTGTTGGAAAAAGAATGCCTGGAGGAATATTCTTTAATTTGTGTACAATACCAACGAACCTCGCCATTAAGAACACACTTAATACAAATTTTACTTGTCTTATATATATATATATATGTAGAATTTTATTGACCGCAGAGCATCAAAAAGAAACATGACATAAAAAAATTAAAAAATACAAGGATAAAAAATGAAAATATACAAATATATAATGATAAAGTAAAATAAAAGAACAATCTACATGAACATAATTTAGTTACATATTGAAAAGATCTATATAATAATTATTTACAACTATAAGCATATGAATAAAACAAGGCACCATCAGGGCAATTAGCAGGAATCAATGCACCATATGTAGAAGATCAATACTGAGTACAAATAAGCAGCAGAAGTGGGTATTTACATATGTACAGATTATATATCCAGTTATATTGTCTATTTTAGTAACTATATATATAAAAAAAATAATGATAATAGAAAATAATTATATAAGCATACCGATATATTTTAATATTTCGCGGTCTTAACATAGAGGTAAAAGTGGTCTTTATAGTGAGGGTGGTCTTAGTAGTGAGGTAGTCTTAAATCGGGTTCCACTGTATCTCATTTCATCCCAGCTTTTACAAACTTTCCACTTTCATAATATTTCATGTGGCAGCCCAATATAAACATTTCCAAGTTTAAAACAAAAGGCAATTACCCAAGCTTTTCTATGACAAAACAAAACATTTAAGCAACAACACAATGGTACACAAGAACATCATAATGAACACAGACAAAACCATTTTGAAACTCAACGCCCCCCCCCCCCCCTTTAGCCTCCTCCCCCCTCTTTCAAAAAGCACACAACGATACAAAACAACAAAACAATGGAACAATGAAAGAGTTAAAACATTCCCTACACGGATTCCTAGCTTAACACTTTTTTTCCCCTCGCAGAATGAGCGAAAATAGGTGTGAAAGCGGAGTTTTCGTGCGACAACAGAGGCTGTTTCATGGATGTTTCTAAAGCTTGTTTTCCCCTTGCAAAAAATGTGCGAGCCAGTTCATAGCACTGCACGCCTCTTCAGTAATGAGCAGAATGTGTGTTTTGTTTGTGTAGTTTACAGTGGAACCTTGCCATTAAGACCACCCTTGGTGCAAAATGTTTACTGGTCGTTAGTATGAGATGTTAAATTGGATGTGCCTCGTACTCGGTGTCGATGCTGGGGCGAGTGAAGAAACCCACCCATAGGGGGAAATGGTCTTAATATTGAATGGTCTCAATCATAAAGTTTCACTGTCTACAATGGAACCTCGCCATTAAGACCACCCTTGGTGGTGCAAGTTGTACTGGCCAGTGGCGTCGATTTCTCTTGATGGTTGGGGGGGGGGGGGGATGCAGGCCTACTTTGTCTGTCCCACTGTGACTTTCCCTGGCTCGTACAAGTAGTAGCAGTTAATGCCCGGACACTGGCCAAGAGGTAAATTAATGATGGATCACTTATGCCAAACTTATAAACTTGTTCTGAGATGTGATATCAAGTGTAAAGCTGTTTAACAAAGTTCAAATTTTCCAAAACAAAAGTGTGTGAAAACAGGGAATTTTAAATTGTGAATTTCAGAGAGGGGGGAGGGATGATTGCATTGATCATCCCCCCCTTCTCAGAAAGTGGGGGGGGGGGGGGGGTATATATATATACATATCCCCCACTTCCCCCCTAGTAGATTACAATAATAGTGAAGAAGATAAAATATGATAATGATGATGTGATGAATGTTATTTATGAGAAATTCTTTAAAAAGAAATGATTTTGGGAAGTTCGTTTGGCAAAAAAACCAAAAACCAAAAAAAAAAACTCCAGATTCTAAAATTGTTACGGCTGCTAATATGAATGAAAACATGTTGGTCTCACATAGAACATTAATTTTATTCCATTCAAAACAAACGTGTAATAATTGTCGGCTTCCGATCTGCTACATCTTGCGTGTTGTTGTTGTTGCCTGTTTACGACATGTCCAATTGACGGCCTGGGTGTCGTAAACTAGACGATTTGCGGCAGCAGCTGTCGGTAATGGCGGCTGCTTGCCCATGGAGACGAGTTTGGACCGAATCACCCCATTGCAAAGAAGCTTTTCACTTGATTGACTCATCCGCGCTCTGCAAATAGTCCCTTCAAGGGTGCACTGAGCCATCTTACTCCGCCATGACACCGTGGAAAGAAGGAGCTTTGAAGGAGGCCACCCACATGAAAAAGAAAAAAAGATAAAAAAAAGGAAACACTAATTGCTTTTTCTGCGTAAGCCATGCAGTCACCGTATATAGAGTGCACCAGGTTGAGAGTGTAGATCGCTCAAGAATACTTGACACTCTCGTAGAGTGACAAGCTTTGACACTCAAGGTGCTGTTGACTCTAGGGTCATTGGTTTCAGTTTAGTTGTGTAGTATTTTAATGATATTCGTTTTGGTGTAAAGCTAGGATGCCCAATTTGCCCAACACTGAAATTAAAAAGATATCGACGACCATTATATTTACAGAGTCATAGTATGACATGTAAATTATATTTGACACTCACTGTGCTACTGACTTCAGGGTCATTTTAGGATATCCGATTTGTCCAATGCTAAAATTAAAAATTAAAAATGATAACTGTTTGTGTGTAAATATTTACGAACTCATAATTTGACAATTTCAAGTAGTTTTGTGGATTTCATACATTGGTGCAACGCTAGGATATCCAATTAACCCAATACTAAACTTACCGAAATGTATAAAGATGAAACATTTGTTATTCACCAAATTGACACCAATTATTGCACACTGATCAACTTCTACGAGGAAATCTCACTATTATCTAAATAGTGAGGTAGTCTTAAATATAGCACAGTTCTACTGTATTTTGTAAGCTAAACCTACATAATATTTAATAATTGCTTATGAAAAACCATCACCCTGATATTTCATTGCTTTGCCAGTATTGCTTTTCAATATAACACCCCCCCCCCCCCAGCCCCTCAGGAAACTAAACAAGATCATTGATTCCACTACCTAAACATTTACAAGCACCTTGCCCCCAAACGAATATAAACGTACTGTGCCATGCAATTAGGTGGGACATGTCCATAGAAGGTCATTTAAAAGGGGCTACAAATGACCTTCAGAATGACCTCAGGCTATGCCAAGGTCATTGAGGTCAGGGGCCTTCGACTTCCTATTGGAAAGGATCCACTTATTCCACTAATGTGTTTGCCTGTAGCTGCAGTGTTGAATTACTGTGATAGCTGAGGGTGTTGGTGCTGAGTATAGGTTATGTTAGGTTATGTTGATAAAAGAAAGATATTTTGTGATTTAGATATGCTACTGTTTTCTGGAAACCCTAAAATGTGGTTAGCCTAATGGTTGTATTCTTTGGTCAGTCCTTACGAACACAAAACATTTCATCATATTGCACAGGGCATGTTAGGAAAATACTTAGTAAAAAATGTACCTAAAATAATTGTAAGAAACTTGCTGCAATATTTTATAATTAATTTCACGTGGTGAAATTATTTTGACAAGTTTATTTAGTAATATGATTTATAATATTTCTGCAGGCTTTTCTAGGGTCATAATATTAGGTAAAATGATAATTTAAATGTTGTGCAAATATTTAGGTAATATCTATGGGGAATATTATCTCAAATATTGCTGAAATGTTTTAGGAGAATGTGTTCTGCAATATTGAATGTTGTCAAGATGTACTGGCGACCATTTTTGGGAATATTGCTTGAAAACATGCCTGGCGGGTTTTTTTAGGGTCAACACTTTAATATGGTGACAGCATTAGTCAAATATTGTGGCATGAATGTTAATGTTTTCAGGGGTGAACACATTTTGCAGCTCAGATGAAGGTCCCAGGTTCAACTCCCAGCCCAGGCACTTTTCATGAGCAACATCTCAGCTGCTGGATGTTGTTAGTATGAGACGTTAAATTGGAGGTGTTTTGTACTCGGTGTCAATTCTGGGGCAAGTAAAATAATCCACCCATAGGGGAAATGGTCATAATATTGAAAGGTCTTAATCATAAAGCTTCACTGTACAGAACCTCGCCATTAAGACCACCCTTAATGGTGCAAATTTTACTGGCGCTAATAGTGAGGCGGTCTTAATAGTGAGGTAGATTACAATAGTGAAGGTAAGATACTATTAGCGTGAAAATTGTGCTGGTCTTAATATAGTGAGGTGGTCTTGATAGTGAGGTAAAATAAACAGGCAAGGCTGAAATTGGGCCCAAAATGGGTGGTTGCACTGTATATATTCTTGATTACTCCAGTGTGGACTCCAACTATTAGCTGTCGACCAAAAGCTGCTGAATAAGGTAACCATACTTGTTTCTTTCCTATTTTTTTTTCTATTTAGTAATGAATAAGGACAGATTCGGGTCAAAGCTATCAATCCTACCAAGACAGTATCAAGACATCAAACTAGTTGTCAGTAACAATACTGCACCAGAGCTGCAGTGCAAAGAATTTTTAGGCACAACATCAGTGCATCAGTAGCTTTCTTGGCATTTGTTGGCCAGACGACCTATCAACCTACTGTTTTCTGCCATTCAGTCAAAGTGCACCACTGCAGAATGATCCCGCGCCCTGGAGCCATGCTTGTGCATTGAGCAGAAAGGTCAGGATGACCAATAAATCAAGAAGCAAACAAAGAAAGAGCACTTGGCAATTTTTCTTCATAGCTACTAATGCAAAGTAATGGCTAAATCAATGGGGAAACTTCCATTATCAAGCTGTGTTCGATAATTGGGTATTTTCAGGGAGCTGTTTTCTGGCACCCCTACCCCAACATGTTGCATATGAGACTAAGGTCGATCTCTGGGGTGCATAGATAAGGGGTAAGGGGTAATAACCAAGCACTTAAGAATGCAGGGGTAACTGCCAGAATGTGGTGTTATGGCACCAGGGGTTTAAAAGTGAGTCCAGAAAGTACATTAAACAATAAAAGTGAGTTTATGAGTTTTGTGTGTTGTTTATCACCCTGAAATGGATCATTTCGAGGGGGTGGGGGTATTTTGAGTGCAGCTTCAGTGGTTAAGAATTCAGTACAATGACACCTCGCCATTAAGACCACCCTTGGTGCAAATCATGGATACTGGTCTTAATGGCGAGGTGGTCTTGATAGAGAGGTAAAATACAATTGTAAGAATGCAATGAGTACAAAAATCGTGTAGATTATAAAACAAACCTTATAAAATTGTTGTTCAAATATTGTTGTTCAAATATTAAATGTGATATATATATATATATATATATATATATATATATATATATATAACATGGTACCAAACAATAAAAAGATAATTGAGCTTTCATTACTGCACAAGTTATTTTGTCAACAAATCATTTAAACCAAGTATTTAAAAAAAACATTACTGAACTATCACTTACAGTACATGTCTGAGGGAAGTCTACCCTTCCTCAGATCTTTGTTTTTGTTTGTATACTTGTTAAATTGTCATGTAAGGTTAACAATTTCTGTGGAAAATAAATGGTGTCTGAGTTTGAGTCTGAAGATATACTTGTTATATGAATGAAATTAAACATGCATTATTGGATTTACCACTTAATGTGTGAAAAATATTTTTTATTTGTTATTTCTTTCTTAAATTACAATTTGTGACAGAAGCTACAGATGGTGGAGAAAAAAATCTGTATATGTTAAAAAAAAAATATATAATAATTTGATCTATGTGGAAACAACTACAACTTGTGACATTTTCTGGTGGCCTGAGCTCTACAAATCAAGATTATTTGAAAGGCATTAGCTTCTATTTGCTTAGGTTCATTTCCCAATACGTCAATTCTGAAGTCATGTCTTGGTTCTATAATAAGAACTGGCAAATAGATCGATTGTATTAAGTTACCATTATCTAATTTCGAGGTCAGGTGTTGATGGAATATTTTGCGTCTGGATAAAAGTAAAAAATAAATAAAGTTATTACAATGGCAAGAATAAAATCGGGTCCAAAATTGGTCATAGATTCATAGATATGAGGTTAAATTAATGTGAGATTATTTCCAGTAAGGATTCCTCTGTGATTTTTGAAAAACTCTTCATGTTGCATTTCAATTTAATGATAAGGTGAAAGAAATCATATTGTAAAGGCAATTCATATTTCCTAATATTCACCATGATTTGATCCTTGTTACAAGAAACAAGACTTTGTAACTTGAGGATTCAGACTCCATTAGGGCCAAGTTACTTCCATCATGTTCTGATAGATGATAGCAGGAAATGGTGGATGGGAAACTCATGATCAAGACCACTTTTGATGGTAATTTTACTGGTCTTAATGGTGAGGTTGTGAATTGTGAGATAAAATAATGGCAAGAAGTCAGTTGGGTCAAAAATGGGTGGTCTTATTAGTGAGGTAGTCTTATAGCGAAGTGGTTTTATATATTTATCTTATAAACAAATATACACTTAGAATGACACAAAATGTATCCGGTGAGCGTAAACGTATCACCACCACTGTATTTCTTGGCTGCTGGAACTGTTTGTCAGCAGTTGTTTGTCATCAGTTTTCTTGTCATATCCTGGAGCTATACTTGTGGAATTGATTGTATGCTGTCGTGTAGTGTAAACCGAACAGCGAAATGAATGTCATCCGGGCTCATTTTTATGGTATGAAAATTATCCCGGTTGGATAAATGCCACTGTCCGAGGAGACTTAAGTGTCATCGCAAGAAGTCAATGGAGTCACTCCGAGGAGTCGTTTGCGTCCTTTCGAAGGGTCATCGCAGTCCATCTAGCAATGGAGTCAGATTTCATCACTTCGTCGGAGTCGTTCGCTTATTGGCTTTGCGGTAATGATCTCCACATTCTCCATTGCGATCCGCAGATTGAAAGAAACTGACTGAGTACCTACCTGGTCCTTTTTTGCTGAACTGATCAATCTCACTAACAAGACAGCCCCAATAACATGGTCATATATATCCCACACGGTTCTTTTGAACTCCTTGTACAGTCGCTCGCTGAAGCTCGTCGGAGCTCATCGGAGCTCACAAAGAGCGTCATATTTTTGTCAAAGTTTTCTTCGGCGGATGACACTGAGCAATTTTTCACCGGTGTTCCGTTGTCCTTAGCATCTGATTCTTTTTCTTAACGAAGCGGTGTTTATTGTCCAACCTGGATGCCTGCAGTTTATCCTGGAATTAATGACTCGGCTGGTAAAGAGAGATGTAGTCTTTTTCATATCTTCATGAACAGCTGGTCTTTGTATCTTCAATGACAATGCATGTAGTTGTCTGTGGAAAACATAAAACTGTCCAAGGCACACGAAACACATAGAACACAAAAAAATAGACCCAAACACATGATGAAGCGAATCTTCTTTGCTTAATGAAATTTTCTCTAAGCTCCTTACTGGCGACTAATTCTGATTGAAGTTTCTCACACTCCGCAGTTAACAATACGTATCTGTTTAATTAATCAAGAGCTAAGGCTGCTGCTGCTGCTGCTGCTGCTGCTGCTACTGCTGCTGAGGCTGCTGCTGCTGCTGCAAATTGATGGAAAAGCATAAGATACCTCCAGTAATTTGATGTGCTAGTTTACTCACATCTGGAAATGAACTGATTAGGTTGTTTGCTAACTAATTGAACAACTTTCTCACCGATTGCAATTAACTGGGAAGCTCCAGTGTGAAGTTGATAAGTTGCTTTATTAGCGTGCATGAGATACTGGCCTTGCTAAAATGCATGAGAAATTAATTAACCAAATTATTAGAGATAGAATCACTCATAGTGATTGATGCACTGTGTTTATTAGTTGGTAAGTTACAATGTAGAATGACATTGTACTTGAAAGTTTCTAGGCAATATATACAGAACCATTGATATCACAATTGAAAACATATTTTATTTTATCCTAGACTGAATCACTAGGGCAGAAAATTAGTTCTTAATTTGGTTTCACACTATATAATACAATAGACAAATCACTTACTGTACATGAATATATAAACTCTATTGCTGAAGAGCCACTTCCAGATTTTCTTCTATGGTATTATGTTATGGTTGATCTAATTCTGTCATGTCACACCTAAATGTTATGGTATTATCTGGTACGGCATCGTTTAGTATCACATTATAAATTTTCATCATATCATATCATATTACATAACACCATATCATACCATACCATACCACACCGTACCACACCGTACCACACCATACCACACCATACCACACCGTACCACACCATACCATACCATACACACCACACCATACCACACCGTACCATACCATAACACACCACACCACACCATACCATACCATAACATACCATACCATACCACACCATACCATATCATACCATACCATAACATACCATACCATACCATATCATACCATATCATAACATACCATATCATACCACACCATACCACGCCACACCATACCACACCATATCACACCATACCATACCATACCATACCATGATATATCATATCATATCATATCATATCATATCATATCATCATACCATACCACACTATACCATACCATACCACACCATACTACACCATGCAATACCATGCAATACCACGCCATACCACGCCATATTATTTCAGGGAATATCTTGAATCTCAGGTTTACCTCTGTGTCTACCTCTTTTCCCCGAGACATCTATATGAGGAAAGCAAACCACGATAAGCATAGAACAAACACGGAGGATGGTATTATGGGGATCCCATGTCTTGGGCGTGTCCACACACACCACACCTTAAGCAAGATCTCATCGTGGAGATGCCCTGCTCTTGTGTTTAGGCCATGACAACAAACAGGCTGGCCACTATGTCCCCAAGGAAATCACAAGACAGGTCTTGAGACGGAAGCAATGCTTGAGTTATGAGTAGTTTATGCAATGGAAATTTGGACAACGTTTGGACAACGTTTGGTAAATATTGGGCACCATTTGGTTGACAATTTGTAGGTGCAAATAGCAGTGGATTACAGCAGAATGCTGTAACAGTGTAACAGTGTAGTTTATATCTTATGCACAATCTTTTGCAAGTTACGCTAAGCTGGGCCATTACTTTAACGAGCCCCCTCCTATATGAAATAAATTATAACTAATTAGCTATGGGTTAATTTAAAACCTGTTACATGTCACTATATTAAATAATCGAACAAGTGAACCATCAAACAATCGAACAATCAAACAAAGCTGTTGCTGTCTATAGGAAAGTCATCCTCGGTCTCAGTACCCTGGGAATCTACCCCTGAAGTTTCACTATTTCCCTTTTGACCTAGTTTACTGCTCAGCCAATCATACTGTTTGCTTAGAGGAGGTCTAAGCGCCAATTTATGTGACCTTTCCTTTGACCCCATTTGGGGTAGCCTATCAGCTGTGGCCTGGCACTGTTTGAAATCCACATGTTATGACACATTACTGAGGGCCAGTGAGGGGATTAACTTGCTATTGGCTAAGACAAAGTAGGCCATGTCACTAAGGTCATTCTAATAAATATGCAGGAGTTGACCCACATAGTGAAGCCAGTGGAGAGGGTTGCCAAGGCTTGGCGTGCGAGGGTGTAGGATTCTGAAACCACTTAAATGACTAGCATTTAATAGAAGGAACTTCTGCTAGGTATGCTTTAGTTTGGTTTGTTGTAACTTCAGTGTTGTTGTACTGGAAAGTTAAGAGATAGATGTGCTCTATTTCTGCACCTGTTGGGCTAATTAGGACAGGCAAGGACCATGGCAATGAGATGATGGATGAAACAGCCATCCAACTTAGGCTCGACCGGGAATCGAACCCAGAGCCAGTGGTTGGAAGCTCTAGCACGCTACCACTGAGCTAGGCTCCCACCCCGACAATTATGAGTAGTGCTCTAATTACCAGCACTTTCATTGATATAACGTTTCCTGGTCATTGTAACAAGTTGTTTAGAAATGGTTCTCAATGAAAATAATATCAGGCATGTAAATGTAAATCAAGGTCTAGGATAGACTATTACATTCTGTTACAGTACTCACTGTATACAGATGGGAGACTGTAGTAAGTTTGATTATCTATGCAACAATACATTGATATTTGAACACAATGTCCTGGAAAAAGTCTATTGGTGCCTTTTGATCGGGAAATGTCAAGGTTCTTCAGCTCGTCATGAGTAGCCTGAGACAAAATCCAAATGCAAAAAGCTCCCCTAGAGGTAGATGACTGTAATTTGACTGTAATTTGACTGTAATTTGACTGTAAATTGAGAGCATAACAGGCAGCTACAATGCATACTATTTAAATAGACAGACAGTGCAACATATCGATAGCATGACAGCTAGAAAGACAGAATAAATAACATCTGTCTGTCTGTATAGCGTAATGTCAAGGTTCAGCTTTTCTTGAGTCACTGTCTGAGATATGCAATAGAATTGTAAAGAGCTCTAACTGAAGTTCATGGTTGCAATTGAACTGTCTGAGACCTTTCACAGCAACACAGAGCATGGCATCACCCAAGAGCCACTGCGTGATCAATTACTTTTTTGTGCAAAGACGAAAGTTGGTTTCAGGACAACAGTTGAGCCTGCTTTAAGGCCATCACAAAATTTTCACCATCACCACCGAATATTTAACAAAACATGGAAAAGAGGAACAAAATTACTGTTTGCCATTACAACTAGTGGCTCCTGAAATAGCTTAATTTTCGTAGCCCCAATTTTGATTGATTGATTGATTGATTGATTGGTTGATTGATTGGTTGATTGATTGGTTGATTGACTGATTGTGTTGTTCACACGAGACGTTAAGTTGAAGGTGCCTTGTACTCAGTGTCTATGCTGAGGCAAATGAAAACCCCACCCATGTGGTAAATGTGTCACATGGTGGGCAGCTCAAACAGTCGTCTCATCATTACGTCTGCCTCTGGCAGCTGGTCATATAAGCTGCCTAAGCTTCAGGCCCAGTACCATTGAGACATGGACATGGACAAATTTGCACATTTTATCTGAATTTTTAATTTTTTAGACCGTATAGATAGATAGATAGGTAGATAGATATGAGAAATGACACCCTCTAAGGCAAGCTCTTGCCACTATCGAGGGTTGATTGATGAGGTGTGAGAGAGAGAGAGAAGGATGTTACACATTAATCTCATGGGTGGGATCTTTGACTTGCCTCGGCATAGACACCGAGTACAAGGGACCGCCGATTTAACGCCTCATCCGTACGACATCCGGCTGAGATGTTGCTCATCGTTACGTTTGCCTGGTAAAATTACCATACGAACCAATAGCACTAAATTAGCACAGAGATGGGCTTTAGTCCCACCCTGCAGACGCTTATGCAACACAATTAGTTTTAACGCTATCCGCGGTTGTGTAAATCAACCATTTTCAGCAGACGTGTTGGAATTGCTGATTACTATTCCACAAATGGTAGGTTTGTCACGCTAATGGCTCACTTTTATGGAATCAACTGTCAGAAACGAACAATTTCGCCAATATTATGCTTTGTGATTATCATTCTTATTTATTGAAACACTTGGGAGCTGTTTAATTAAGAAACAGCAGAAAAATGGCAGTTTTATGCCAGAGGGAATTTTGAATATGATTTTAGTGGCGAATCATTTCATTGTTGTTGACACAAAAAAAGGGCAATTTGCTTTTCGTATGCTAGGAAAAGTCAATTAAAGATTTGATATATAATATATGTTTTTGATGCATTTCGAATATTAAAAACTAGCTTGTGTTTTATTTGTATGTTGGGAATGATTTGTAAGCTCAAGCGCATATTGGCTGGGTGCGATTAAAAATAGCTTTTTTTTTGTTAATTTCTCATTTTATGTGTATGGTACGCAAAAGTAAATAATAATACCATACCATACCGAAAAATTAAATAAAAAGTTTAGATAGAAAATATATCAATATAATACTGATGTCAATGTTAATGACTATTAAATATTATTTTTACAAGTAAGTAGAAAATACCTGAATGTTTATAAGTAATCGTGGTTTCTATGACAATACTTCTAAAATGATGCATTCTGCTTAGGCTCACATTTGCCTGTAAATTCTATAATCACAAACTGCAGCCACAAATTCTGTAGACAGTCAATAAACCTGTGATATATGACACGTAGATAGAATCATATTGACCAGTGACTTCCTTGGGACCTGTCTCCATTGCTAGTTATTTATCAACTTGGCAAGACCAAAATTGACATTTGTGGTAATCTAGTGAGTTTTACTGTTATTTAATGGCGTCAATGGCCAGTGACAAATTGTGCGGCATTACTTATCAAGCTTGTGACATTGCTTTTGGCATAAGCCCATGATAAGAAGCAATTTTTCATACGGGAGACATTGGCGATTAATCACAGACAAATTGCCAGTCCCACAGCATCTGTGTGGTACTTAGGGGGGCACCACAATGATTGAATTCATGAATTGTATGAAATATGAATTGCATTGCAATAGATCACTTTCAAATTTGCTGTGCGAATTATGTTATCGAAATTCGCTTAATTCAAATTATTGAATATTAATAGAATGGTATTAAAGAAATAGGATAGGGATAGGATAGGGATAGGATACGATAGGATAGGATATAGGATAGGATTAAATAGATTGATAGATAGATAGATAGATAGATAGACAGAAAAATTGATAGATAGATAGGATAGGATAGGATAGGATAGGAGAGGACAGACAGACAGACAGACAGACAGATAGACAGATAGACAGATAGATAGATAGATAGATAGATAGATAGATAAATCGATAGATAGATAGGATAGCATAGGATAGGATAGATGAATAGATAGATAGATAGATGGATGGATAGATTTTTTGTAAATTGTTTGACATATATAGATCTATAACTGTTCAACAAATTTGATGTACAAATTATTCTCTTACTTACCTACACAATTACATTATCTGACATGGTGCACATTTTACAGATTCACAAATCAAGCCTAACACTTTCTCTTGAGCAACCTTCTGTGAATTAGAGGCTTTTTTCCAATTTAGGATGACAGCCCTTTAAGCCAGAGAAGAGCACTTCTTTAAGCATCCTTTTCGCCTCAAAGTTTGCCAATTTTTGTCCTTCTCAAATTCAACGTGTGTCTGCTGCTTCAGTCTTTAGGGATAGGAGCAGACCTGTGCTGTCTTTTCCCACTCCACTTGATATAAAAGAGGAAAGGAGAATCTCCCTCATAGCATCTGCCAACTCTCTCACTCATATAATCAATGACGTTTCAGTAATGTTGCTGTGACGTTGGGTTTGCAACAGGGAGGTATCTGTGCCCCCCGTGGTATTACGTTGTTTGGTTTTTCGATATAATGTCAACATTTGTTGATTTTGTTGCAGAGTTGTAGCACTGATTGGACACGGTATTTAATTATCAAAATGATATTGTATGGTGATATATAATGGTATTGATAGGCAGGACTGTTAAATTGTTAGACATGCAATCATGTAAGGTTTGGTTCAAAGTAATTTACAATTTGTGAGATAAGATAAGATAAGATAAGATAAGATAAGATAAGATAAGATAAGATAAGATAAGATAAGATAAGATAAGATAAGATAAGGCAAGATAAGGCAAGATAAGATAAGACGAGATAAGATTAGATAATATGAGATGAGATAAGACAAGATAAGATTAGATAATATGAGATAATATGAGATAAGATAAGATAAGATAAAGTAAGATAAAATAAGATAAAATAAAATAAAATAAAATAAAATAAGATCAGATAAGATAAGATAAGATAAGATGTAGGCGAGATAATAAGATACGATACATTAAAATAAGATGACAATTATGAAATGACAGAACCATAAGATAAAGGAATGTCAAATTAAGACAAGATAATACATGACAAGACAGCAAGACAATATAAGAAAAGACAAGGAAAGATAAGATTGGAATAAATGCAGTAAAAATATGAAACTCATCTTCTAAGTTTTTTTATATGGTGTTGGTGAATTTGCTTGATCAATATATTTGAAGTTTATTGGCTAAGTAATACTAACACCAATTAAGCAATACATTACATAACTCAATTAAATGCAATTGAACTTTCCTTTAGCTCTATCCTATTGTTAAATATCTTCCAAAGAGCTGCTTGATAAGATATATGACTCAGCATGCAGCTGTTTGTAGATAACTTTCTCTTGCTTAGAGTTGGAGCCCTTTTCTTTTCATCGGTGGCTAAATTCTACTGTGAATTGAATTTCCCGAACAATAGAGCAGCTGTTCCGAGTGAGCTCAAATTAAACGCTTTGCGAGAGTTGCTGAAAGCCATTTATTTCCAAGCAGGGTTACCAAGTTGACAATAAATCAAGCATGAAAGTGTAATGAAATATCCTTAATGAGGCGTTTAAGGTTTGTGAATCATCTGTAATTCTGTTGGAATTCCAACGCCCTGTCAAGCTCACCTTATGATCTTCCAACAATTGAAATTTATGCCTGTTCTCCCCCAAACTTGGTAGGTGCTGTTTCAGGGTTCAAACTTTGATGTAATGTTGCTGTTGTGAAGATTATATTCGGTTATATTTCAGCTTTAATCTAATTTTGATGATGTGATATATATACCTGAATGTAATATTATTTTGTTTTTTGACTTTATATTAGACTATAGTAAGCCTTAATGTGATTTTTGAAAGTTGTTAGGGTGTCGGTGCTGAACACAACTTCTAAATACGTTCTAAGTTTTTTTAACATTTTTTGTTAAATATTCTATGTTTTTCATAAATATATATCTAACATGTCATGATTATTTTGCCACACACTTCGCCATGCTAATTGAACTGGACATATAGATTATCATAAACCTGAATTAAACTATGCTATATTATACTAATTGAGGTAATATTTCTATTTACCAGGATAGCTTGTTTTGATTGTTAATTGGCAGATACATTTGCCAATGGAATGGAAAGGTTTTATTTCTTCTTTTTGTTCCTTTTATCAGTCACTGTCCTTGATTATTGGAGAGACTTATAGCACAAAGCTAAGACCTTTAAAATATTTGTTGCTAATACTTAAGGCTAAGTCATTGCGGAGTCAGCGAATCAAACCTAAGTCACCAAGAGCCGTATACACTTACTAAAGGCTGTATCTGTTGGCCATTTTGAAATTCAAAACATGTCTCTCAATGAAACAAGCAGACACTCTGACCAACAGACCACCAAATTAATGTCTCAATGTCCCAATGCTAATGGATCTGAAGCTTAGTCAGCTTATACGACCAGCTGCCAGTGGCAGACGTAATGATGATATAATAGGCTACTTGGAGTCCACACCATGTTATCTATGTATATGTCTATGTCTCATTGCTACTGGGTCTGAAGCTTAGTCAGCTTATATGACCAGCTGCCAGAAGTAGACATAATGATGAGATGATAAGGCTGCTTAGAGTCCACACAATGTTACACATTTACTTGCCAGAACAACTAGAGAAAATAATGTCTATGGCTATGTCTCATTGCTACTGGGTCTGAAGCTTAGTCAGCTTATATGACCAGCTGCCAGAAGTAGACGTAATGATGAGATGATAAGGCTGCTTGGAGTCCACATCATGTTACACATTTACTTGCCAGAACAACTAGAGAAAAAATGTCTATATCCATGTCTCATTGCCACTGGGTCTGAAGCTTAGTCACCTCATATGGTCAGCTGCCTGGGGTAAACATAATGATGAGATGATAAGGCTGCTTGGAGTCCACACCATATAGCACATTATCCCATAATGTTAATTGGACTCAACCTAGTTCCCTTGCAGTGGCTTGCCCTTAGAAAACCAATGCCTCCAGTACTTAGCTAGCATCAGGTCCTAGACTGCAACCAGATATGTTCTTAATAGCTGTTATCCGAGTTTCACTATAAGCCGATAAAAGCGCTAAACTGGCAAATGTTGGTCTTGGGAAATGTTATACTGTTTGTCTGTGGCCTATGGCATTAAAGTGTCAAGTTTTAAGTATCTTAAGAGATCCTGGTTTGAGTGAAGAGAAAAGTCTGTGGTGCCCCCAGGCACATGAGATTTTAGATGGGTTTGGTGCAACTATTGACCTACACTCTGCTGAGTGAGGTCCTAGACAGTATATAGATAGAGTAGAATACAAGAATAAGATACTAGGTCAGAAACCCAAAGGAAAGCATGCTATATATTATTCCCATTAGGTAGATTATTATAAGAAATACATAAATTGTTTAACATATCTACGTTGCATGGATAGATAGATAGATAGATAGATAGATGTGGAAAGTGCAGCTCTCTAAGGCAAGTTCTTGCTGCTCTCGAGAGTTGATTGATGAGGTGAGAGAGAGGAGGAGTCCACCCGTGTTACACATTTACCCCATGGGTGGGATCTTTTACTTGCCTCAGCATAGACACAAGGGTCCGCCAATCTAACGTCTCATCCGAACAGCATCCATAGTTATTTGACAAATAATGACCTAAAAAATGTACAGTAAATAAAGAACTGTAAAGTGAATAAAAATAATCTATTCTAGATGGAGATCCTAGTTATATAGATTTTGTTTGCTAGACTGACCCCACAGATACTTTCACAAGCAACTTTGTCAGGTTCATCTATAACCAGTTAATTATTCCCAGTCAATGTCATATAAAGTTTCATTTTGACTAACAAGCAAGTCAGTGTTATCTGACAAACTATTTATTCCCAGTCAGTGTCATATAAAGTGTCATTTAGACTAACAAGCAAGTCAGTTTTATCTAACAAACTATTTATTCCCAGTCAGTGTCAAGCTAATCATTCCCAGTCAGTGGTCAGTTTTATCTGACCAGCTAATCATTCTCAGTTAGTGTCATGTAAAGTGACATAATTTCACGAACAAGTTAGTCATTAATACCAATGATATCCTTGAAATTTACAAACTAAGGCTCACTCACTCACTAAACAAAACCTTCATTTCCATTGCACTTAGCAACTGTGTTCTTGTCAGAGCAGTTTGCCTTAAGGAATTTTAGAATAGAATATAATAGAATGGAATAGCATAGAATATAACATAATTACTTAGAATGGAATATAATAGAATGGAATAGCATAGAATATAATAGAATTACTTTAACCTGTATAGGTAATTTTTTGCTCGCATAATACAACAAACAAAAAAAACACAAAAAAAACACGATTGATAAAAAGACATAAACATGGTAAATATACTGTAGCAAATAAAATGAATAAAACCATAGATAAAAGTCACTTCATCATTAAGGCCAAAAGTCTAATAAGCGAGGTGCACCAAGATGGCCAAACCTACTGATCTTTTTGCTCGGTTCTACACGGAAGCATTTCCCTTAATTGGGATTGTTGTAGGGCTTCTGATGTGGTCCATCCAACCATTATAGTACAGTAATCAGAAGTAAGGAACAGAATAAGCAGGTGCAATCCACTTGGCTCTCACTGCCCTCAATGTAATATCTCCTCATTCTAGATCTGAAATACATGCTGCTGCTTTGGAAAATTTCATTTTCCGTTATCCGCTTACGAAAATTGTGTCGCCAGTGATTTTGTCATATGGGCAACCGTCACCGATACACCAATACTTATCACCATGGATACCGTTGTCAAGGAGATAACAATGCTACCTTAAGGTCTTCCTCCTCCTCTTCCTGTTTCTCTTAAGACCTCATTTTGTTCCATTCCGCAACAATTATTATTCGATTCTCGAGCACTATTTTCTTGGCTTCCACTCGCTGTTGCCCCTCAGCGTTCTGACCTTCGAGGCATGAACTAATAGTAGAAAGTAGAGGCAGTTTGTAGAATTACTGCTGAAAGATTCTCTTGCCTACCTGTCTCTTGTCAGACTCTACCAAAAGCTATTGTAATCTGACTATAATGTAATCTGATGAAAAAGCCAGGCATGGAATGATTAATTATTTATGATATATCTGATATCATTGTTTTATGTTATAACAATGATTGTTTGTCAATAAATGATGTTATGGGAAGATATTAAACAATGGCTGTAGAGTGCAACCTCAACACCTGATATTGCACTGATATTCAGTCAATTAGAAGCCATAATTTCTGCTACCAATAAGACATATGACAATAACTACATGGCCAAATGTGCCACGTGAGTTTTCGCCTGATAATATTTGGGTGAACTGATGCGTTTCCATGCGTTCATCCTTCTCATGGAAAATGCACGTGGCACATTTGGCCATGTATATAATATTCCTTCAGCATCCAAACACTGCGGTAAGAAACCATTTATCGAAGTTCACTAGCTAGTTTCAGGACTTTTTGCAGATGAAGAATGCCATTTAGTCGTTTTATTTTTGAAATCATGAATACCTAGAGGCCTATATAATGTCCATACAGCTGTATATAAATTTGGCTTTGGGTTTGTGGTCTCTGTATATCCGCATACACCCCAAAGCTTAAAGCTGTTCTGTATCATTGAATCGTCTTTCTATAGCGAAATATGTGGCACCGCTTTTCTTTGTGCAAAACTTTTGTTTGCCATTCTATCAGAGCGGTTTGTATCACCCATATTGTGAATATCTAGGAACAAACACAGCTGCTACCATCACTTATATCTTTGTACGTATGTTTACATAGGACAATTGTTCCGTGTTGCCACCAGGAAATACAATAATAAAAATGTTCGCTTTATATACACGACATTTGTATGAATTTATTCCATGCACAACCCGCAGCTGCGGCATATCGACATCTGCACAATTGGCTGTTAGCGCTAAACACCCAGTACCCATAAATATTGGCTGGGTGGTCTTGGCAGGGTGAGGTGGAGAGTGACATTATCGGGCGTTTCTTGACACCCGAGACACCCGTTGAATGAGTTTCATGGGAATGCATTGACAACTACTCGCTTCCGCATCTGCTATGGGTTGCTATGATGTGGTCTCAATTGTTAACCCTCGTAAGATGGATTGAAGTTTTGTTGCTATGCAAATGGAACCCATCTGTCTGTCAGTGGCTTTCATATCAGAGAATGGGGTTGAGGAGAATATTAATAGAAAATGAAAGAAGTAATTCATACTCGTCAAATTTTTATGATATGAAAAATATAAAGCATGCCGTGCCCACTGTTCAGACTTTCTTGTAATCGTAATGATTATACAGCAACAGCTTTAAATAGTCAATTGATAAATGTCAGTACCATGACAACTTGTAATAACAACTCGGTGTCTATGCTGAGGCAATTGAAAGACCCACTCAAGGGGTAAATGTGTAACACGGTGTGGATCCACTCTCATCATCCCATCATTACGTCTGCCTCTCGAACCTGGTCATATAAGCTGGTTAAGCTTCAGAACAGTAGCATGGTACTGGAAGGTCATCTTATTACAAAATATATGTAGTTATGCTCCATTGTATTAGTTTGTTCCAGAAGTAAATATCTTAGAATGTTCAAAGAAACTTTTATTTCTCTATTGTAGTGTAACTTTTCATTTGATTTATTTCGATTTTATTACTGTCAAGTGTGACTGAGAATTGTTATTTTGTTGCACTCTAAACAATAAATATATTATTATATTATTGGATTGCTTAATCGTATGTGGTACCAACCATCCCATGATTTGTATCATATTTTGTAGCTTCTAGTCGACAATCGGTTATGAAACACATTTCAATCAAGCCGTTAAAAATTTCAACTCGCGTCCAGCCGTCCTTTCAGTTTGAAAGTTTGAAAGTTTTACGAGTTAGCGACAGTATATAAATTCGTGTATGGAAGTGTGTGTATGTATGGAATTTTAGAGTGAAATTGCTCCAACAATTTCCTGCCAACTTCATGCATATTCTGACTGTCACTTCCACCATAAATTTTGAAGCACTGAGAGTTTCCAAATGGAGAAATCTTGACTTTACATTGCAGTCTGACTTGAAACAGATGTCACATTTGAAGCGCATCAGAAGTGAAGTCACGTCTGGAAGTTATTGTATTTTAAGCTAGCTCGTCTGAGAGACTGTGCAGTCCCTAATGGAATTATGCACTATGACAGATCAAGTTGCTGGGTGATTTAGAGGGAATTTTACAGCAGTTTTCGGTTAAATCCAAATCCTGGTGCTATGAAGATCGTGGGGACTCGACCAGCCTTATCAATGCAATACAATACAATACAATACAATACAATACAATACAATACAATAGTACATGCAAAAACACCACCCATGGGGTAAATAAAATTCAATAAATTACAATACATTACAATAAAATACAATACAATGCAATACACTAGTACATGCAAAGGACACCACCCATGGGGTAATTGTGTAGCATGTTGTAGACTCCAACCAGCCTTTCTCATCTCATCATTACAATACAAATACAATAGTACTGTGTCGCTTTTCCTTATCGGTGTCCATGTTATCGGATCATAATTACAACTCAAATCGGCATTAATTCTCTTTGTGTCTGCTTGTAAAAGTTATCCCTCTCTGTGTAACACATCCAGAGTGTTCTTAGCTTCATCTAATAATCCAAGCAGCTTGTCTGAGTTGTCTCATGCATTTTTACAGCATGGACAAAGACAAGTCTGGCCCAGATGGTTCATAAACAGCCGGATTTTATGCCCCGGAACCAAGGCGTTTTCTTGCCCATAATGTGGATTCTTGTTGGCTGAATATTGATTCGGACTTCACTGCGTAATGTGTTGTAAACACAAATGGTGTTGAAACATGGCACAAATTCTGATCACGTCCTCTCTAGACAGCAAGAAAATTCAAAATCACCATCAACCAATCAGCGAGCGTGACACAATTTGAAATCACCCGCATGTCTTGTGTTCTCCCCTCTGATTGGTCAGTGTCCTAAATGACCTTCCAGTGACCTGACCTAAGGTTAATTGGGCCATTACTACCTGGGCACAAGAGCAATGTCCTCTCGGAAGAGTATATTTGTCCCGAGATCAAAAGGTCACCCAGAAATATCTATAACAAGACCTGCGTTACAACACTACATCAAGAGGAATGACATAAGCATGCAAGGTCACGTGACCCATTGTCTTGGCCACATGACCTTCCACATTTGTCTTGCTTAAGCTGCAGCCTGCGTCTGATGTTCATGCCGGCTAGAATCAAACTGCAAATTTTGCAGGATTTGCTGTAGATCTAAACATATGGTTAATGTCACTTTTCCGAAACGTGTGCAATATAATGCTTGCAATGCTAGATGACAATTTCATAAGGCTCTTAGGCACAAATGTCTTTGAATTTTAAAATGGAAATGCTGAAACATCCGAAGGCAGGAAATGTGATGAAATGCAATGAATTGAATAAATTTCAAACCAAAGCCTGTATGAGTCATTGACTAGTTTGACAGAAAAAGTATATGACGAAATGTTAACACTCATAAAAAGTCATAGTTGCAGGGATAAGAACATACATATACTCATTCTTATCATAGAAGTATAGATAATATTTGCATTAGAATGAAATAATCAACATTATAATGTATACTAATGGTATTGAGATACATATTATGCTTTAACAAAAAACAAATACTGTTTCCATTATTCTATACTACTTTCTACATTTTATGGTTTTCTTGCCTACATATTTTTTGCATTATAAATTGCATGGTATGTGCTACCAATACGGCTGGGTACACAAACCAAAGCATGTCTTAAAAGACATAACACTTGTATGCATTCATTCCATGCACAACCCGCAGCTGTGGTTCATCGACATCCGAGCAATTTGCTGTTTGCGCAAAACACTTAGTACCCATAGATATTGGCTGGTCTTGGCAGGGTGAGGTGAAGAATGACATTATTGAGTGTTTCTTGACACCTTGAGTTTGCAGTGAATTAGATCCATGGAAACACGGATACGATGGTTAAGTAGTTAAGCTGTTCGCTGCGGATCATGAGGTAGCGGGTTCGAACCTGCACCATGGCATGGAGGAGTTGCACAGGCAGTTCATCGTGCAACCATTGCCACACCTCACCATATATTATGATGGCACTGGTGTGAACTCTTAAGCCCTTGTAGTTAACCATATGCTCAAGGCTGAATACTCCCCAGAAGGACAAAAAATAAATAAAAAAGAAAAAAAAGAACTGGAGTGGCCTGAGAGTCAATTTGTAAAGTCAACAGTCTATCAAGACTATGACTATGCTATGACTTGTGTAAAGAAGATATTTAAAACTCAATTACTCATATTTTCATCAACTTATGTTTCTGTCTAATTATTGTTTCTTATGTATTCTTTATTATCAGTTTAGTTGTGAACCCAGTTAACGTGCATCAATATTTACATATACAATGTAATGTACTAAGAAACAAATTCATTATTATAATAGATTGCAAAAGTAAAACATTTATATTTACATTGATCACTCCTGTTCTTTCCAAAGTCTCAAACTGAGCTGGCGAAATGAACATTCTCTTTCTTTTTCTTTAGTCTTTCTGCAAACAGTCTATCTGAAGTGCTGATAGCGTTCTTTGTAAAGAAGTCTTTAATTTTGTGATGGGGATTAAGTTTTCCTGAGCAAACTTCATTTAGCATGAACTTCAGAGCAAAATCATTTCCAGGTTCATCAAGCTATCCTCTTCTGTCTAAATTGTTGAGTTCTTCAGAGCATTGCTATTTGCTTTTCCAGATTAGCATTCTGTAACTCAGCCTGCTGTGAGGTTAGCTAGAACGATTGTGGTAAAGTTGAAATGAGAGTTTTCCTTGCTCTTAGCAATCAGTTGTTTGGAGGCATTTACAGGATGAATAATAGTTTTAGCAATGCTCATTCAGAATAAAGGGGTTGTTTAAATGTTGTCTGACATTCTGTGTCTCCTATATTTACATTTTACTATCTGATGTAAATAATGTAAATCCATACATATGATACACGTAGATTATTTTTGTATTGTGATTCACCTAAATAGAAAAATCTAGCATCTGGAAAAGAAAAATGTCTTATAGATACTTTCGTAACTATTAATCTAAAAGAGCTACAATTTACAGTTTGGGTGCAAATCTTGTAAGGTTATAAGATGCACAGTTTGATTCTTTGCAAAACGAACACGTAGATGTAGGTCTCTTGCCAAGCAAGACAAATGCGGAAGGTCATGTGACCAAGACAATGGGTCACATGACCTTGCATGCTTATGCCATTCCTTGTGATGTAGTGTTGTAACATCCACCTTGTTACTGATATTCCATGGCGACCTTTTGACCCCGAACCAAATAAACAAATTTTTCGGCGACTCTTTGACCTAGCGGCAAATAAACTGTTCCTACTAAATATTCCTCTTGAGCAGGGGTCAAGAGGACCCAATTAACCCAGGGTCAGGTCAGCGTGGGATTATTAAGAGCTTTGGCCAGCGCAGAACATGCCGTTGTTTTAATAGTTTTCCAAGCTAATGGATTGGTTGATGATCATTTTGAATAATTAGTAGGAACAATATTTGCTGCTCGGTCAAATTGTTTCATCAGATTATTGTAGAGTTTTTGATGGTTGCTTTGACATCGATTTCACAAACAGAATGGTTGTTTGATTGTAAAAATTACTCTCTTTTAGTGTGGGGTAGCGGGAGTCTTTCCAGCGTGGCACTCCGGTTGCTCTCTAGCCAAGAAATAGTGATAATGAATTCTTAAATTGAATTCTTGTAGGTAGCATCCAAGCCTATACAGGGTGCGGCCTAAAAACTTGCACTGGGCTTCTCCTCTTTCGGGATAGCTCTAGGTTACTCAAATACTTATGAGGTCTTTTAAAGTTTTTCCACATTTAGTCAGGGGTATAAGCAATTGGTCATTGTGATATTTTTGATCTTGTAATGTCAGACAATATGAGTGTCTGAATTATTGAGAGGCTTGTTCTGAGAGACACGTGTCACAGAAGTCAGAATTCTGTCTGCTTGCAAGGTACCTCTAGTTGCAGAAAAGTTTACAAATAAGAGATTTCCTAGTTAATACACCTCTGAAGCCACAGAAAATATAATATTTGCAGAGAATCCTCCTGCAGTGTTTTCTGTACATGCATATGTATATTATGGTATTAGTTGATCAGAAGGTTTGTTTCAGTTTTGATCCAGCAAGTCATAAAATTTAAACAGAGATATATAGTGGTATTCCAGAGGGACTTTTTGAATCTACAACTTATCTGGAATAAATCACATGATTTTCAGGAAGATGGGCCAGTTAATAAGACAGAAAAGACAGAATATTGATCAGAATCCAAAATTGCTTTTTTCACCTTAAAGGTGTCAATGGTCTACCTTCTTATTAAAAATGAATCTATTTGTCCTATTTTTGGTGGCAAAGGTCAACAAAGGTGTCTGTAACACATCTGTATGATCAGTGACATAATCTAATGTTTGTATTGGAAAGGCCGAGGTGAAAATGACCCGAAGGTGTGATAAGTGTGCATGTGCTATATTTAGATCCATATTATCATATTATTCCTGAAGAAACAAGAAAATATATTAATAAAGATAATTCAGGACTATAATTACTTTCGGGTGTATGCTTGCAGCTGCATGTGGTGATTATCAATTGAGATAATAACAGAAGAGGTAGCAGTAGCTGCTGGTGCAAGTTTTTATGCCGCACCCTGTAGATATAGATGGAGTGCAATACTCTTGTGATAAATATTAGATACAAATATTCTATTAAACATATTGTATTTGTGAATCAACAGCATAATCAACAACAGCATAATCATATTGTATTTATCAAGCTATGTATCATATATATATATATATTCTTTTATTGGCAACGCGATATCAGTGCAGATACATGTGTCATAAAAAAATAAAAATAAAGTAAAGGAAGAGAAGAAAATAATGATATATACATATAAAATAAAGAAAATATAATAAAATAAAGGCATGGAATTTTTCTAAAACGCTATAGTAAAACATAAATAACTATATACAGCACCAGGTAATGAACTAATTAATATATGTATCTTTGAGCACCTAGTACAATTAACACAACTGGTAATACTGATATATAATGAGCACCTATCATGAAAAAAAAAGAAAAAGAAAAAGAAGCAAGATAACATACAATTCAGTCTACACATAAGTAAATACAATGAACAAGATATGTACAAAAAAAAAATAAAAAATAAAACACACACACGCATATATATTTTTAATGCAATTTTTAAGAATTTTCCAAGGGCACAGTTTAAGTTAGTATCTTTACTTGTTAATATTTGAAGGAATTGTTCAGATGTGTTAAAAACAAAGAAGTTATCAATACATTTACAAACTATATCAAATAGGTTATTGCGAATGGCATTAAATTGTTCACAGATCATTAGGCAATGAAATTCATCTTCAACTTGATTAAAATTGCATTTTTCACAAGTTCTTTCCTCAGCGGGTACAAATGGGCGTTTGTGCCTACCTAATTCGATATTTAAGTTGTGAGAGCTCAGCCTGAAACGAGCTATATTACAATAAATTGATTTAGGAAAGTCATGATACAAATAGGGTTCTATTCGAATATCTTTCTTGAATATTATATATTTATCTGGTTAGATAAATAGCTAAGTTTTGATTAAGGTTAATATTGGAGAGTCGATATTCTTTATTTGGCATATCGCAATCAAGTTATAGTCCATATTTGGCATATCGCAATCAGGTTATAGTCCATATTTGGCATATTGCAATCAAGTTATAGTCCATATTTGGCATATCACAATCAAGTTATAGTCCATATTTGGCATATCACAATCAATTTATAGTCCATATTTGGCATATCGCAATCAAGTTATAGTCCATATTTGGCATATCACAATCAAGTTATAGTCCATATTTGGCATATCACAATCAAGTTATAGTCCATATTTGGCCTATCACAATTAAGTTATAGTCCATATTTGGCATATCACAATCAAGTTATAGTCCATATTTGGCATATCGCAATCAAGTTATAGTCCATATTTGGCATATCGCAATCGAGTTAGTCCAAATCAGTATCAGGGAACAATTTTGGTACATTTTATGGAACCTTAAGAACCAGTGCTATGAAATGTTATGATACGATATACAATATGGTTATGCCGACCATAGTTGTACCCGGTCATAGTTGTAGCCATATGCATATTGAATGTTTATGAACGGGTGAATATTGTATGTTTTCAAAATGATGATCATGCAGAATATTACCTCTGGGGTAATTTTGATTGATTGAGGCATCACCATTGAGAAATAGACTCAGAGGTTTGCCATTTTTCCTGATGTCGGAATCCAACCCCCCCCAATCCAGGCCAATCGGAAGAACCATTTGTCCATTTGAGTACGAAGCCCTGTTCTCGTCAGCCGACAATCAGGGCTTAAACGATTACTGTCCGCCCGAGTCCACGGATAAATACAATTTCTTGTTTCCTTATTGTCCAGTCACGTGGGGTCACCGAACAATAGAGACGTCTCGTTCCTTTTGTCTGTCACATTGGTCAGGAATAAGAGACAATGGATGACAATGGAGAACAATGGGAGATTGTCTGATGGGTCATTTTGTGCTTGTAGTAGTCTGAGTGATAATAAGGGAGATTTGAAGTACTCTGAGTAATAAAAGGGAGATTGTAGATCAAGAAAAGCAATAATATGTAAGGAGTGAGCGAAGCTATACAATATTGGTATCATTCTTTCACTGTTTCCATTTAGTAATATCAGCATGTCAATAGGAGTATATCTTATAATATTGATATAAATTATTTTTAAGGGATGTCTACGGATGGTTGTTTGATTGGCCATAATTGTTATTGGCCATATCGTTCTGGCCCATTGGTCGAAAAGGCGATATTAGGACCATTTCCCATAGGATTACATGCATTTTGGTACACCATCAGTTCGGCATTACCACTGTGTAGATTCTTTTGGGACACCTGCCTACGGGAAGTGAGCCACACTCACGGCCTTCGGTCATGACAAGACGTCGCTCATATTAATAGACATGGGTATATAGTGGAACACCAAAGTTAAGAATACCCATGCCAACTTAATTCTTCTTCTTCTTCTGAGTTATGCTGTTATAGCCTAGATTGCCAGGTAGCTCCACTCTGACTAGATTCCCATTTACTGAAAGTAGCTGCGCATATGATTGTGTCCGTTAAATTAGGCATTCGTGTCAGCTCAGTCTTGTTAAGCCCCTGTCACACGGGCCGGTTGTGCCGTAGTGAACCCGTAGTATTACGTAATAGTTGCGGAAATCGCTACCCGGCTCGAAGCCGGCGGCCCCAATACGGCCACCCGTGGATACCCGTGGATACCCGTCAAGCACCCGTGGGACCCTTGGCCAAGCCGCGAAACCCGGCCCCGGTAGCCGGTTGTGCCATGCTTGCATGGCACAACCGTAGAAATCTCACGGGTGTAAAAAAAAAAAAAAAAAACCGTGGAAGCCGGCGGGTGGCCCGTGGAACCCGGCGGGTGGCCCGTAGAACCCGGCGGGTGGCCCGTAGAACCCGGCGGGTGGCCCGTAGAACCCGGCGAATTATTCGTCCCTAATTTCACCCCGGCGGCTTGTTGAGGGGTTCTACGGGTAACCCGCCGGCTTTCACGGGCAACCCGCCGGCTTTCACGTGTAACCCGCCGGCTTTCACGTGTAACCCGCCGGCTTTTTGGTACCAGCGTCAGCGTAGGCAGGGAGGTATATACTTTAAAAAGCTGCTGCTCCTCTAATATTAGTCCGATTTTCCTCAAATAAAGACTGAATGGCAGTATATCTCATACTGATTCCATACGTATTTTCGGATTTAAAAAAACCCGAATATTAAGCGAGATATTTGTCTGAGAAGGCAGTTGTCTTGCGGCGGCTGCTGCTCCATTTATATTAATCCGATTTACGTGAAATCAGGACTGAATTGTAGTATAAATCATACTGATTCCATACGTGTTTTTGGATTGAAAATAGACCAAATATTAAGCGAGATATTCGTCTGAGAAGGTAGCTAGGTTGGCGGAGGCAAACAGTGGTGCTCTCGCAGACGTCCGCGCCCTGACTCTATCAATGCAGGAAAGGCTGCTGCTCCCCTAATATTAGTCCGATTTTCGTCAAATTAAAACTGTATTGTAGCATAGTTCATACTGATTCCATCATGTTTTCGGATTGAAAATAGACCAAATATTAAGCGAGATATTCATCTGAGAATGCAGTTCTCTGGCGGCCAGGTGCTCTGTGTATGGTCATGACTTGAATGGTGTGGTCAATATTTTTGACCATGATATATATACATTGTTTGGATGAGCTTTATTGCAATTCATTTCTACTCATTCTGCCAACTGCCATGACCGTTATGTCAATTGCTAATAGCATTTTGAATGATATAAAGAATGGGTGTAGAGAATACAGCAAATGCTCAATACATGTGTCAATTGCCTAATTGCCTAAATTGGGGTTGTCATTTCATAGTTTGTTCAAAGATGACACAGTAATATGACATTGTCTTGATTGTCATTCACAATTACAAAAAGATGTAATTGCTTTCATTAATTAAAAACAATATATTGTATTGTAATTACCAGGCAATGATTATATTTGTATATTGGTATTTTTTTTATACATGTGAACATTCTTATCTTTTTGTGTATATTTTTGTAAAATTTAAATGTAATATTGATATTGTAATTAGTATTTGTGATTTGATCTGTGATTTTATTTGCTATTTTTTATGTACTTATTTGGACCAAATATTAAGCTAGATATTCTATATTATATAATAAGCATATGAATCTATCTGTCTATCTAAACTATCAGTCTATCACATATTCGATTTTCGTCAAATAAAGACTGAATTATTCAGGGAAATGTGTAGAATTTATATAATAGTTAAGGTGGGGAAAATTAATGGAGTAAACTAGGCACAAACAAGAATATTCTTATTAATAAAGTTAGTAATACCTCATAGAATATAGATATGTAGATAGACAGATAGTTATAAGCTCTTCACCTAATAATATGTTACTATCAATAATTCGTTAATTCGTAATCAATAAAAAACGAAAATAAAACAATGTTTGTTTGCTTGTTGCCAATAAAATTCCGACTTGATAAAGATGTCCATGGAGCTATAACAACTATCTATAGATAGATATACTCTAGTTTATATAAATTATCAATATTTCGTTGTTGTTTCTGAAAATAATCCAACTGAAATTAATATTGATATTGCATGTTCCATCCATGATCAAAACAATCTCCCTCTTTAATATGCATATTAAACAGGAATCAGTTGAAATTCAGAACTTCAATTAATGCTTGTGATCAATGATGAAAAAGCATGACTTACCCCATTCTTTGTATTTTTCAAAATGTTAATAGCAATTGACATAACGGTCAATTCAGAATTTCAATTCATGCTTGTGATCAATGATTTCAATTCATGCTTGTGATCAATGATGAAAAAGCATGACTTACCCCATTCTTTGTATTATTCAAAATGCTAATAGCAATTGACATAACGGTCAAGGCAGATTGCTATTACATATATAGGTTAATTGACTTTACAAAACCAAAGGAAAAGTCCTTCCCATTGGCCAGTTGGCAGAATGAGTAGAAATTAATTGCAATAAAGCTCATCCAGACAATGTATATATAATGGTAAAAAATATTGACCACACCATTCAAGTCATGAACATACACAGAGCACCTTGCTGCCTTCTCAGACGAATATCTCGCTTAATATTTGGTCTATTTTCAATCCGAAAACACCTATGGAGTCAATATGAATTATACTACAATCCAGTCTTTATTTGACGAAAATCGGACTAATATTAGGGGAGCAACAGCATTGATACAGTCCCGGCGCGGACGTCTGCGAGAGCACCACTGTTTGCCTCCGCCAACCTAGCTACCTTCTCAGACGAATAACTCGCTTAATATTTGGTATATTTTCGATCCGAAAACAGGTATGGAATCATTATAAACTATACTACAATTTTAGTTCTTATTTAACGAAAATCGGACTAATATTAGGGGAGCAGCAGCCTTTTAAAGTATACTCCTGGAAGCTGCGAGTTACTGCTACTACTCGCCTGCTTACTCCTACAACTCGGCGAGTAACACGTAGAACCCGCCGAGTATCCCGTAGAACCCGCCGAGTATCCCGTAGAACCCGCCGAGTAACCCGTAGAACCCGCCGAGGCACCCGTAGAACCCGCCGAGGCACCCGTGGAAGCCGGCGGGTATCCCGGCGGGTTTCCCGTAGCACCCGGCGGGTAACCCGGCGGGTGCTGCCCCGCCCCTTTTTGCTGCCAGAACCGGTCGCCAAACCGGCGGAAAGAGCTGTTACATAACTATTACGTAATACTACGGGTTCACTACGGCACAACCGGCCCGTGTGACAGGGGCTTTAGACATTTTCAGATCAGTCTTGTGCAGTCATTCTTAGCTCAGTCTTGTTAGGCAATTTTAGCTCAGTCTTGAGTTGAGCACCGGAGCGGGATCTGAACCCGCGTTCTGAAGTGCCAGTGGATTTACAGTCAAGCGCTGTAACCATTAGTCCACCAGGTGCTCAACATTTAAATTGTAAGACTTCCTAGTTAGGTCACAAAATGTAATGCTGTGATTAATATACATAACAAAAAAGCAAAAATATAATGAAACGGGATGGTATTTAGCATTCTAAAGGATAGAAATTCATTAGACACCGAAAAGAAAAAATATATATTGTTTGATTGATGCGCATGTGTCTACGATAAGACAGCATCACTTAATCATCTATATCCGGGTAGATTTTTCAAAGTTTTTAAGAATAATATGCCACAAAATTTCACAGAAGATAATTTACTATACCAATTAGTGCTATGTAATGTTATGTTTTGTTATATAAAAAATATGATACTGTTATTAAGATGTAAAAATATAACAAAAAAACTGACAAAATTTAGCATTCTAAAGGATACAAATTTATAAGACACAGAAAAATTAAAAAAAAGTAAAATTTGATTGATGGACATGAATTCATGATAAGACATCATCATTCTATCATGTTCATCCGGGTAAATTTTTCTGAATTTCTTAGGATAAAGTCCAAGCACTGCTCTTAATCTTCTGATATGTCTTTTTTTCCTTTTGGGGGGGGGGGGGGGGGGGGGGTAAAAATGCTATATTTAATGCAGGTACAAATCAGTACCACACCAACATGTTGGGTAAAGCAGCTAAATATGTCCCATAATCGTGGTGGTGAATTATTGTGGCCCAGTGGTAAAAGCATTAAAATATTAAAACCAGCTCCGCTAAAGGTCCAAGGTCCGAATCTGGCGGGTCTTCATGAGCTACATCTTAACTACTGTTGGAGTATGAGATGTTAAACTGTAGGTGCAAATGTTTAACATGGTGTGGACTCCGTCTTTCTCATCTTATCAATAAAATCTTACACAGCTTTGAATAGCAAGTTTATGTTTTAGAAGCTGTTTACAAGTCGACTGCCATCTATAGTGATTTTAATTAGCGGGCGAGCACTGCGAGTGTGTACAGATTCTGAGCAACTCACCAAAATGTTTGCACAACTAATCCAGCCACTTTTGACTCTGGCCATCGATTCAATGTTGCTCAATATTGTTCAAGGAATATAAAACTGCCAAAAATTAGGATATTATACACTGTTTACGAAGCAATCTAGAGCGGTGAACATCTAACTAATTTGTTCAGTCGGCAATACTTTATACGTGTGGCGATTTCTTAAAGTTGGTAACTTTAGTTTCCGGGGACCCTGATGGTGCAAGGGCCTTGGGCAGAGACAGCTTCAGAATAGTCTACCATCACAATTCTGGATTTATGCCTTTTAATTCTCTCTACTCAAGAGGGCCTTGAATGTGTATGGAATTTCAGATTGAATGACTGCTGAATCTAAAACCCCATTCATATTTATACATACAAAATCCGTTTGGATCGCAGACTTTAAAAGCAAAATGGTATTTCAAGTGCCCGTCTTAAGCGGGCCGGTGTTTTATCTCAGCCCTATAGTGTCGCCTCAGCCTTAGGCAGTAAACACTTAAAAACCTAAACCTGATATATTTGCCATCAGAAGGAGTCTTAAAGCTTTCAAGTTGGGGGAATAAGATATCATTGTAGCTTCACATAGAAGAATAAGAGAAATTATGGAATTTTTCAAGTCTGGCAGGTGCAGTGTAGTTTGTATGATACAATGTTTGTCAAAAGTGGTTTGAAAAAGTATTGTATGCGCAATGCTCTTGGAGAATTGATGCATGAAAGATAGGTTTTTAATAAGAAAATAAGCAAAAACTAAATGATTGGTTTCTCAAAAATAAATAAGACAATAGAACCTCACCATAAAGCCACAAATTGGGTAAAAGTATGCTGGTCTTAATAGTGAGGTGGTCTTAATAGTTAGGTAAGATTACAATGGTAAGTGGCAGGAATTAAGTTGTTAATTGGATTAGTCTCAATAGTGAGGTGGTCTTAGTTGTATGGCTATAATAAGATGAGCTGAGTTTCACTGTGTGTCTGTAAATGTTGGTCAATTCGTCAACTGTCCAAATTGCCAAATGGTCAATTGGTCCGGAAAAAGATCGTCCAAACTGAATAGGATCTTCCAGCAGCCTTCCAATCTTAATGTCTTTTATATCAGAAAATCCCTTATTCTTATTTTCTTTCGTCTGCAAATTTCCTGCATGCTTCACACTATTTTACAAAGCATTTTGTCATTATCTAAAAAAAATATATAAAAGAAGAGAGAAATATCTATCTACCTGCCATTTCCTCATCATGTAAAACCTTTTTAACACTTTTTGCCATTTTTATAGAAGAAAATCCCTCTAGATCTAATTTGAATTCCTTTGTAACAACTCCAATTCCTCTGTACGAGGCCATATATCCTAATTACATTCTACACTAATTCAACATCTAAGTTGAACATTTCCTTTTATGAATCAGAAACACTGCCACCCATGATGGCACATCAAGCGGATTACTGGTTGCATTTTTTTGACAAATGAAAGATTTCCCCTCAAATCCAAACCCAGGGCACAATCTCACTCAGCTTTTGAGAAGTTTTAAAAGGATTACATCATCAAAGTGTGCAACTGGTGATTCCCTTCAGAATGTAAATTTTCGACAGGCAGTGGCAGGTTGCCAATTAATTAATTAGTTGCGCATTTGTTGGGAGTGTTAGTTTTTAAGGAAGGAGAGAAGGGAGGGGGGGGGGGGGGGTTAATTGATTGAGTGAGATTTGATCATTTTAATGCAATAGGTTTGTTTTATATTGTATTGTATTGTAGTGTATTGTCATAGAATTTGCAATTATTCTTGGTCTAAAATTATGCTATCTTATCTTGCCTTGTCTGGTATTGCCTTATCTTGTATTGAATTGTCTCTTGTATTGTATTGTATTGTATTGTATTGTATTGTATTGTATTGTATTGTATTGTATTGTGGTGTATTGCATTGCTATAGAACTTGCATTTGATCTTATCTTGTCTTGTCTTGTCTTGACTTGTCTTGTCTTGGTATTGTCATAGAACTTGCAATTAATCTTGATCAAAAAAGTTGTTATCATGTCTCATCTTATCTTCCTGGTCTCATATTGCCTTATCTTGTAGTATCTTTTATTGTGCTGTATTGTATAGAATTATATTGTGTTGTATTGTCATAGAACTCGAATTGATATTATATTATCTTATCTTGTCTTGTCTTGTCTCAGCTTATCTCATCTCATCTCATCTCATCTCATCTCATCTCATCTGATCTGATCTGATCTGATCTTATCTGATCTGATCTGATCTGATCTTATCTGATCTTATCTGATCTGATCTTATCTGATCTTATCTTATCTTATCTTATCTTATCTTATCTTATCTTATCTTGGTTCTAGTCTAGTCTAGTCTACGAGGTGGTCTTACAGTGTTCTCAATAACAGTTGAAACTGGCATCACACTTTTTCTCAGCCACAACAATGACATACCTAGGGAATAGCTACTACCTTCGATAATAAAACTGTCATAAGCTATGATGAAGCTTGGGCAATAGACTCCCAAAGGATCTATATTGGCCAACAAGCTGGCTTTTGTATCAGTCACATTGGAAATGCTATATAACAGCAGAAGAAAGGAAGTGAGTTATTGGCTTACTCATGGATATGTGACATATCATTTTATTTGAAACAAAATCTGGCCATTGAGACCCTTGTCTGAAAGTTTGCTGGTCTAAATGGTGAAGTGGTCTTAATAGAGAGGTAAAATGCAATGGTAAGATTTGAGTTAAGGTTTTTTTTTACTAGTGAGGTAGTTTTTATGCAATGGTAAGATTTAGGTTTTTTTTACTAGTGAGGTAGTTTTTATGCAATGGATTTAAGTTTTTTTTTTTGCTAGTGAGGTAGTCTTTATGATATGGTAAGATTTGAGTTTTTTTTTTACTAGTGAGGTAGTTTTTATGCAATGGAAAGAGTTAAGTATTATTTTACTAGTGAGGTAGTCTTTATGTAATGGAAAGAGTTAAGTGTTTTTTTTTACTAGTGAGGTAGTCTTTATGCAATGGTTAGATTAAAGTGTTTTTTTTTCACTAGTGAGGTAGTCTTTATACAGTGGTAAGTTTTACGTTTTTTTTACTAGTGAGGTAGTCTTTATGCAATGGATTTAAGTTTTTTTTTGCTAGTGAGGTAGTCTTAATGCAATTGTAAGATTTAAGTTTTTTTTTTCACTAGTGAGGTAGTCTTTATACAATGGTAAGATTTAAGTTTTTTTTACTAGTGAGGTAGTCTTTATAATGAGGTGGTCTTGAAACAGACCCACAATGTATAAATCACTTGCAATTGCTATTCTTAAGCCAGCTTAATTATCAGAACTTGAGTTTATCACTGGACATTTTCTACACTTAATGGCAATCGGTGTGTCCTTAAGCTACATCCTGTGGGAAAACCCCTTTTTACAGAGAAGTGTAGTTGACTTCTAATGCCCCCAAATGCCCTCTATTGGCAGTTTTAGCTTTTATACCCCATTTATACGTGATTCCCTTAACTTGGATTAAGGGAATTTTGTCATGCCTGACTGGCTAATTATCTGCAGCTATGATTTCCTGAAAATGTTACAGTGAAACTTCATAATGCGACTACTCATTGTTAAGACTAATTCACAATTAAAGACCAAGTATTATATTGAAGTTAACCTATATTATAAGAGTGTCTCATTATTAAGTTTGAGTGAGGTGGTCTAGACATTGAAATGCTGAATACTGTAATAAAATAATGAGGTTTCATCAGGTTTTTGAATTATCAGATTCATTGATACATTTTGTAAATATTTTATTCTTCCACATTGTATACTGTCACAACCTACTCTCGCCATTAAGACCACCCTTTATACAAAAGTCATAGTGAGGTGAAATCAAAGACAACGATATCAATATGTCCAAACTGGTGGTGGTGGCTGGATTTGGACTTTAAGTCCTGTATTTCTGCACCTGTTGGGCTAATTAGGACAGGCAGGGACCATGGCAATGAGACGAAGGATGAAACAGCCATCCAACTTAGGCTCGACCACTGTCGCAAACCTTTTCTTACACGTATAAATTGTCTACCTGTGTTTTTATCTGTCTATATTACTCAGACTAAAAAAGGAAGATACAAATATATATATTTCTTATCTTGAATAAAGTTGCCAATGTATGCATTTTTTCTTCCTTTAAAATAGGGCCCAACCCTAAGCGCCAAAATATTACTTATACCAATGCATGGCCTTGTGATCCCAATCTAAAATAAAAAGCAAAACAAAGAAACAGCATCAGGTAAAACGCATGACAACATAGCACTCTGGATCTTACAATACATCATATTTATATATGCCCCATTTTAAAGGTTGGATGGTGCTAAGCTCTTTTTTCTGCATCATATTTTAGCTTCTTTTACAACAATGCAAAGATGTCCACATCTGTAAGACTCTGCAGAGAACTGGGATGTTTTGCACACAAAGCTTCTGCTACTGCTGCTACTGCTGCAGCTGCTGATGTTGCTGTTTGGTGATGCCCTGATGCAAAACATCGTAAACAGTCCCTTGTGCCACATATTTCAAAAAAGAAAAAAACTTCTTGGACAAAAGGATGAAATCCCGAGACTTTTCATTCATCTGAAAGATTTTCTACAGCATATCTGGTTTCTATCTGATATCTGACATGAAAGGGCTCACGTTATAAATTGTCCTTTGTCTGCAAGAATAAAATACTAGGTCAGAAACCCAAAGGAAAGCATGCTATATGTTATTCTTATTTGGTAGATTATTATAAAAAATATTTTTATTGTTTAACATTTCTACATTGAATAGATAGACAGATAGATAGATAGATGGATAGATAGATCGATAGATCGATAGATCGATAGATAGATATATGGATCGATAGAGAGATAGATAGATATATAGAGTATTAGATAGTGTATTAAAGTATTTTGAAGGCCAATCTTGACCAGTTAGCTATAGGTTAAGATGGCATTTGACTGTTCAGGGATGGCGCAGCATGACGTGCCAGCTGTATTATCCCCCGGGGAGTTGAGAAAGTTCAAGAGTGAACAGAGCCTGCTGATCGAAGGTATTGTGTGAAGTCGGTTTACCTTTACCTTTGCCTTGATTACAGGCCGGGTCTAAAATAGAGGCCATCCCCATTTACACCTGGGTGGAGTGAAGCAGTGGGAGGAACCCACGACCATCACGTATGAGGCTAGCACTCTATCCGCTGGACCACGGCACGTACATGGAAAGCCATCTTTTAACAAGAATATTCTTTTTCAAAAAAAAGAATAGATACCTGGTGTTGTGTGTAGATTGCCAGCAGCACCAGGCCTACAATGTAAACACTTTAATAGAGTATGATGGCTACTCCATTCTTTACTCAGAATTTTACAAATTTATTTATCTATCAGAATATGCCACCCAAGTACACTATATAATATAATTAGTAATTTGTTCTGTTTTCACAAACCATTTTGAAGATGCAAAAGTACCGTCATCTAGCGTTTGAACTAAGATATAAATTCTACACATTTCCTGAAACAATTCAGTCTTTATTTGACGAAAATCGGACGAATATGATTACGCTGGCTACGCTGCTGCTGCGTTGACCCAAATATTTTCAGTTACTATTAAGACCACCTTACTATTAGAACCACAATACTATTAAGACCACCTTACTATTAGTACCACCTTACTATTAAGACCACTTCACAATTGGACTTAAGTTTATTCTCACCAGTGTAGTTTACCTCTCTATTAAGACCACAGTGACTATGCTATCATGACGAGTAAATATTGTACCAGACATCTCATTGACATTTCACTATAATTTGGTCAACAATGGTGGTCATAACAGCGAGGTGGTCTTAATAGTGAGGTTTTCTGTAGGCCAATGTAACATCATAGTTTAAAGTATCTCACAGTGACAGTCATTTATAGCTAATTATAAGAATCTTCAAGGTATCTTCAATCTTAAAGCTAGGGTTAATTTAGAATAGCGATGCATCAATGTTAGAACTTCTTTAAGAAGATGCTGAAAGCAACAGGGCTTTAGTGAAGTTCTACTGGCTTTATTCAAGTCCTGATATTGACCCAGGTCCCCAGGGGCAATTCTAATGAAGTTGAAGAAGCCTCTTTTACCGTAGAATGAACTTCTTTCCCCCCGAAGCTTTTTACCCCCAGGATTTGAAATTGAAGGATTGTATTAAACTGGACAGCTACCCTTTCTGAACTTTTAACCCTCGTTTACTTATTCTTGTCAAGTGCAAAAAATATATTGTTTCGTTTATTAAATAGAAACACAAATTTGTATATATTACTTTAAATCTATTATTTTAAAGACATTTATGTATCATTGTAATAGGTATCTATCTATCTATCTATCTATCTATCTATCTATCTATCTATCTAACTAACTATCTATCTATCTATCTATCTATGTATCTATCTATCTATCTACCAATCTATCTATCTATCTATCTATCTCTCTATGTATCTAACTATCTATCTATCTATCTATCCATCTATCCGTCTATCTATCTATCTATCTCTCTATCTATCCATCTATCCATCTATCCATCTGTCTATCTATCTATCTATCTGTCTCTCTATCTATCTATCTATCTATATATACCTATTTATCCTTATATATCCTTATCTTATCTTATCTTATCTTATCTTATCTTATCTTATCTTATCTTATCTTATCTTATCTTATCTTATCTTATCTTATCTTATCTTATCTTATCTTATCTTATCTTATCTTATCACTATCAGAAATCTGGGCTTCTTGCTTACACTTCTGTCTTCTATTAGATAATAATTTTCATTGAACTATAATTTTGTACACATTCGTGTATTTCTGTACAGTAGCTATATGCACTAGAAATACAGCGTACATCCTTTGGTGTATATTTATTTCAGCAGAACATGCTTGGTGTGCTCAGCAAATATTGCATATGGCAAACAATTTTGTGTTTCCAACATAATGCAGTTTAGGTGCTTTGTCTGTAATGCTTTTCACACTAAGGTCTCTCGGCTAGACTGGGTTGAGCAATTTCATGTTGGCTCCATGCTGGCCCCACGTTGGCTGTGTGTTCTGTCCCAAATAGACTGACAGTAGGAACTGGCTTGAATACCACGTCACTACTACTATTAGAACCCCCTCACTAATAAATCACCCTTTTTGGGGCTATGTACATTCTTGGCTATTCGATTTAAGAGGGTGACCCCTCTAAGATGACCATGTCATCACTGCGGAGGGGCAACCCGCAAACCAACACTAACTGTAGAAAAAAAAAATTAAAGACCATCCTTGGTGTAAATTTTACGGGTCTTAGTAGGGAGGTGGTCTTTATAGTTAGATAAAACAATGGTAAGAATACAGTTGGGAGATGTGTGGTCTTAATAGTGAGGTGGTCTTAAAATGGTGAGTCAATGGTGAAACTTTCATGAGAGTGAGGTGGTCTTAAAAGCGAGGTGGTCCTAATGGTGAAATGGTCATTACGGTGAAGTGTTCTTAATAGTGAGGTGGTCCTAATGGTGAAATGTTCATGAGAGTGTGGTTGTCTTAATAGTGAGGTGGTACTAACTGTGAAATTTTTATGACAGTGATGTGGTCTTAATAGTGAGGTTAGCTGTTCTTCAGTGCAAAAGCTAATTCACTTAAGAGCTGGAATAGAATAAAACTAAACTTCAGTTTTGGAATCGCGCTTAGTTCATAATGTATGCTAAATATCATCTTAAAAGCTGACTTTAATCTTGGCCTGTAGTTATATTGTATTCGTTACACAGCCTAATTACGTTGCTAAATTGAAAAATTACTTTTTCGCAGCTTCATTAATTATAAAGAGGGCCATTTCTGCGAAAGTATGATGTCTGAAAGACAAGGCTTTCTTGTGCATAAGTTCTTTTAAGAGCAATTTCTTACCAAAGACAATGGAACTACATGAAATATTGCCTTCATGAGGTTTTTGATTAATAGGTTGTTTTTTCGTAGCTCTTTTGTATAATGCTTTATCTTTTTCATACAAACAATTAGGAGGGAAAGATGTCTCCTTGAATCACGCCTTGTGGTGCCAAACTTCATCAAAAATGCATTGGTGCGATTAAATTTGAAATATGTGTGGTGTGGAGAGGTGTCTATTACTAAATTATTTCATAAATTTTGAAGGTTTAATCACATTAAGCTAACTCGAGAGATTTGTAGCAGTTTTGCGAACAAACTGCTGAGTGGTCTAATGGTTAAAGTCATATCTAGCTCTGTTGAAGGTCCCGGGTTCAAATCCCAGCCCAGGCACTCTTCATGAGCTACATCTCAGCTGCTCAAACTGGTGTTGTCTTGTACTCAGGGTCTATGCTGAGGCAAGTAAAAGAGGGGGAATGTTCAACGTGGTGTGGATCCAACCTCATTATCTCATCATTACGTCTGTCTGCAGATGGCCATATGATTAATACACGGGTACATGTAAAAGACCCCACCCATGGGGTATATGTGTAGCATGGTGTGGACAACCCCAAACCGCATCATCTCATCATAACGTCTGCCTCTGGCAGCTGGTCATATAAGCTGACTAAGCTTTAGACCCAGTAGCATTAAGACAAACACAATACAATGCAATACAGGGTATAATAAATTAAAAAAATTAAATAATAAATAACAAGTCCACTTCTATGGTTATAATATTTGTAATACTGTACGAAAATACTTGATTGTATATAGCTGGGTAAATATATGATATATATTTATATTCATTATTTTCAGATGTGGACGAATGTTTGGGGTCTCCGTGTTTACATAACGGCGCGTGCACTAATGTTCCCGGAGGTTTCAACTGCACGTGCCCGCAAGGGACTCTGGGAGACATGTGTGAAATCAGTAAGTCTTTGGTTTTCAGTAACAAATGGAGTATTATATCTTAATGTCAGATTGTCAAAAAAAAAGAAGACAAATTTAGCCTAATTTACGAGTCACTTATAAAAGGGACAGTATTCCTTGAATGAGTTGGCTGGCCATTCTCATATTTTGTCTTCTATAGCTAGATTACCTACCACATATCATCATTCTGCCTCAATAAGATGAATAAACCCAATGGTATCCACATAACTTGACTATCCTTTTGACAAGAGCACATGGTGACTGGCCATTGACAGTTATTCCGCTGTGCTGCTATTTCACCCCAAGCTATTTATAGCAATGACCACAATTTCCAGTAGCAAAGTTTTCCTTGGTGTTTTAATATCTGTCAACTTGTATTCTTTTCTTTATATGTCGTCTGTAATCACTTTATTTGGCCTTTCTACTCTTCATTGCTGTATATATAAAAAAATTAAAAAAATTAGGGATACTGCCCCTTTATAAAAGTAACTGTTCAAAAACATATTTCGTTTTTTTATTTTTTTTACAGATATAGATGAATGCGCAAATTCCCCATGTCAAAACAATGCGACCTGCGTGGATGGGTTTAATGAATTCACTTGCAACTGTACAGAAGGCTGGAATGGAACTCTCTGCAATGAAGGTGAGAAATAGATAGATAGATAGATAGATAGATAGACAGGTAGATTGATTGAGATAGATAGATAGATGTATGGATAGATAGTAGGTGCCATGGTCTAGTGGATAAGGTGTTGGACTTGTACGCGCATGGTCATGGGTTCACACTTAGCCACGGCATTGAGGAACTGAGCAGATCCTCCTTGAACCACTCCTCTGCTTCACTCCACCCAGGTGTAAATGGGTACTTGGCTATAGGCAGGGACGACAATGCGCTGACTACGGCTGCACGAATGCGCCCCTGCAGGGAGTTGAGAAAGGCTCATGTTTGAACACACCTGCCAAGGTTGTAATTGTCAAGAATGACCCCAATTTTATCACAAAAGACCTATATATAAAATTTTAAAAAAGAAGAAAGATAACAAAAATGTGTTTGAGTAGCACTTCGCTGAATCTAGAAGCATAAATTATTAACACGTAACAATAACAATAACATACACACAACAAACTACAAGCAAATTATTTTAGATGGATTTAGATAGTTCAGTTGCGGATCGCTGAATAAGTGATGCAAAGAATCGCACGGAAGTGATTTGGCATGCTTGTATATTGACATGTCATACATTAAAGCCACTGTCACACGGGCCGGTTTTGCCGTAGTGAACCCGTAGTATTACGTAATAGTTATGTAACAGCTCTTTCCGCCGGTTTGGCGACCGGTTCTGGCAGCAAAAAGGGGCGGGGCAGCACCCGCCGGGTTACCCGCCGGGTGCTACGGGTAACCCGCCGGGATACCCGCCGGCTTCCACGGGTGCCTCGGCGGGTTCTACGGGTGCCTCGGCGGGTTCTACGGGTGCCTCGGCGGGTTCGACGGGTTACTCGGCGGGTTCTACGGGTTACTCGACGGGTTCTACGGGTTACTCGACGGGTTCTACGGGTTACTCGGCGGGTTCTACGGGTTACTCGCCGAGTTGTAGGAGTAAGCAGGCGAGTAGTAGGAGTAACTCGCAGCTTCCAGGAGTATACTTTAAAAGGCTGCTGCTCCCCTAATATTAGTCCGATTTTCGTTAAATAAGAACTAAAATTGTAGTATAGTTTATACTGATTCCATCCCTGTTTTCGGATCGAAAATATGCCAAATATTAAGCGAGTTATTCGTCTGAGAAGGTAGCTAGGTTTGCGGAGGCAAACAGTGGTGCTCTCGCAGACGTCCGCGCCGGGACTGTATCAATGCTGCTGCTCCTCTAATATTAGTCCGATTTTCGTCAAATAAAGACTGGATTGTAGTATATTTCATATTGACTCCATAGGTGTTTTCGGATTGAAAATAGACCAAATATTAAGCGAGATATTCGTCTGAAAAGGCAGCAAGGTGCTCTGTGTATGTTCATGACTTGAATGGTGTGGTCAATATTTTTTACCATTATATATACATTGTCTGGATGAGCTTCATTGCAATTAATTTCAACTCATTCTGCCAACTGGCCAATGGGAAGGACTTTTCCTTGGGTTTTGTAAAGTCAATTAACCTATATATGTAATAGCAATCTGCCTTGACCGTTATGTCAATTGCTATTAGCATTTTGAATAATACAAAGAATGGGGTAAGTCATGCTTTTTCATCATTGATCACAAGCATGAATTGAAATCATTGATCACAAGCATGAATTGAAATTCTGAATTGACCGTTATGTCAATTGCTATTAACATTTTGAATAATACAAAGAATGGGGTAAGTCATGCTTTTTCATCATTGATCACAAGCATTAATTGAAGTTCTGAATTTCAACTGATTCCTGTTTAATATGCATATTAAAGAGGGAGATTGTTTTGATCATGGATGGAACATGCAATATCAATATTAATTTCAGTTGGATTATTTTCAGAAACAACAACGAAATATTGATAATTTATATAAACTAGAGTATATCTATCTATAGATAGTTGTTATAGCTCCATAGACATCTTTATCAAGTCGGAATTTTATTGGCAACAAGCAAACAAACATTGTTTTATTTTCGTTTTTTATTGATTACGAATTAATGAATTATTGATAGTAACATATTATTAGGTGAAGATCTTATAACTATCTGTCTATCTACATATCTATATTCTATGAGGTATTACTAACTTTATTAACAAGAATATTCTTGTTTGTGCCTAGTATACTCCATTAATTTTCCCCACCTTAACTATTATATAAATTCTACACATTTCCCTGAATAATTCAGTCTTTATTTGACGAAAATCGAATATGTGATAGACAGATAGTTTAGATAGACAGATAGATTTATATGCTTATTATATAATATAGAATATCTAGCTGAATATTTGGTCCATATAAGTACATAAAAAATAGCATATAAAATCACAGATCAAATCACAAATACTAATTACAATATCAATATTACATTTACATTTTACAAAAATATACACAAAAAGATAAGAATGTTCACATGTATAAAAAAATACCAATATACAAATATAATCATTGCCTGGTAATTACAATACAATATATTGTTTTTAATTAATGAAAGCAATTACCTCTTTTTGTAATTGTGAATGACAATCAAGACAATGTCAGATTACTGTGTCATCTTTGAACAAACTATGAAATGACAGGTCAAAGAACCCCAATTTAGGCAATTAGGCAATTGACACATGTATTGAGCATTTGCTGTATTCTCTACACCCATTCTTTATATCATTCAAAATGCTATTAGCAATTGACATAACGGTCATGGCAGTTGGCAGAATGAGTAGAAATGAATTGCAATAAAGCTCATCCAAACAATGTATAAAAATATTGACCACACCATTCAAGACATGACCATACACAGAGCACCTGGCCGCCGCCAGAGAACTGCATTCTCAGACAATATCTCGCTTAATATTTGGTCTATTTTCAATCCGAAAACACGTATGGAATCAGTATGATTTATACTACAATTCAGTCCTGATTTGACGTAAATCGGATTAATATAAATGGAGCAGCAGCCGCCGCAAGACAACTGCCTTCTCAGACAAATATCTCGCTTAATATTCGGGTTTTTTTAAATCCGAAAATACGTATGGAATCAGTATGAGCTATACTGCCATTCAGTCTTTATTTGAGGAAAATCGGACTAATATTAGAGGAGCAGCAGCCTTTTTAAAGTATATACCTCCCTGCCTACGCTGACGCTGGTAGCAAAAAACCGGCGAGTTACACGTGAAAGCCGGCGGGTTACCCGTGAAAGCCGGCGGGTTACCCGTGAAAGCCGGCGGGTTATCCGTAGAACCCCTCAACAAGCCGCCGGGGTGAAATTAGGGACGAATAAATCGCCGGGTTCTACGGGCCACCCGCCGGGTTCTACGGGCCACCCGCCGGGTTCTACGGGCCACCCGCCGGGTTCTACGGGCCACCCGCCGGGTTCCACGGGCCACCCGCCGGCTTCCACGGGTTTTTTTGTTTTTTTTACACCCGTGAGATTTCTACGGTTGTGCCATGCAAACGTGGCACAACCGGCTACCGGGGCCGGGTTTCGCGGCTTGGCCAAGGGTCCCACGGGTGCTTGACGGGTATCCACGGGTGGCCGTATTGGGGCCGCCGGCTTCGAGTCGGGTAGCGATTTCCGCAACTATTACGTAATACTACGGGTTCACTACGGCACAACCGGCCCGTGTGACAGTGGCTTAAGAGTTTGAAGTGGTTGTCATTTGTATATTAGAGACATAATTATTGAGGAGATGTATAAAATAATAAAAGAAAGTAATAATTGAAGAGGTAAGTAGAAAAATTAAATGATAAAAAATAAAGAAAGACAGCTCACAGAACATAATAAATAGATGAAGAAAGAAAGGAAATCGAGAAAGAAGTAAAAAATAAGAACGAAAAAAACAAAGAAAGAAAGAAAGAACGCTCACAGAGAAAAGACATAATAAACAAAGAAAAACAAGAAAGAAGAAAGACAGAAAGATATAGAGAAAGAGAAAAGGAAAAATAAATAAATAAAGAATGCTCACAGAAAGAAAGGAAGAAAGAAAGAAAGAAAAACTGAAGGAAAGAAAAATAAATAAAGAAAAGAAACAATAAAGAAAGAGAGGAAGAAAATATAAAATAAGCTCACGGAAAGAAAGAAAGAAAGACAAAAGAAAGAAAGAAAGACAAAAGAAAGAAAGAATAGGTATTCACAGACCCCCTTGGAGAATAAATACTTGATTATTTGATCAATTTTATGAATAAATATAGTTAGCGACTCTATGATAACATATTCTATTTAGCATAATTCAATCTAAAGCATCTGAGAAATCATTTTAACCCATCATCATTCCAAGGATTCTTGAAACATTTCTTCTACAGTTTTCTGATAAAATCAAAATCGTTATAACGGGTAGGAATTGGTGTGTAATGATTATTTGTTTCTCATAAAAGTCACAAATTGCCTGAGGATAGAATTCCACCAAGACAAATAAAAGAATTCATCTGTAATGCCAATTACGAAACATTTTTGCCTGGTTTCCTAAAACTAGTTAAAATGCAAGCCCCAATGGTGTTGTGATAACCCATTTAGCTAATGAGGCATGTCCAGCGATCTGGATACAATTAATTCACGTAATTTGATCAAAATAATTATAAATGTGATTGAAAATGAAGATTATTTATGGTCTGGTGAATTAGTATATACAAACCAATTTTTTGCTACCTTGATAAAGAGCTAGAGTTTGGGATATACCACCTAAGCTTAGCAACGTACTAATCTGTTCTAATCCATAATACAAGGCTCTATGTTATCTCTGCATTACAACTGCCCTGCCGTGGCAGCTGGCCTAATAAGTAAAAGTTCACACACAAATTGGCACTTACATAATGCAAAATGGCTAGCCTCATACATTTTAATACCTTGCAATACAATATGTCACAATACAATACAATGCAATTCAATAGATTGTGCTGATACCCTTTTTACAATACAATACAGAGCCATAAAATACAATAAATTTCCATAATACATCATTATATTACACATTTCAGTGCAATATATTATACAATAAACTATCATTATGTATTGTGTTCAAGACAATACATACACAATACAATACAATACAATACAATACAATACAATCTTCTTTGTGTGTGCATACAATACAATATATACTATATTTTGTTTATTCTGTACAGTACTTTTATACAGTACAATACAATACAGTACCATGCAATGCAATACAATACAATAAATATAATGATACAAGACAATACAATACAAAACAATCAATACAATACAATAAAATGCAATGCAATACAATACAATACAATACAATACAATACAATACAATGCAATGCAATGCAATACAATACCTCTGTCTTTGTGTGCACGTACAATATATAGTGTTTCTATATTATACAATACAATACAATAAAATAAATACAATAAAATAATACAATACAATACAATAAAATACAATAAAGATAAATACAAAACAATAAAATACAATACAACACAATCCAATAAAATGCAATACAATACAATACTACCAACTTGCCATACTACTATGTAGAGCATATACATCACACAATTTTCGCAGAACCCATACACTCTTATCAACAGCACATTATACACTAGCCTTACATTCATTAGCGATAACTCAAACAGATAAAACTACCTACTGCTTTAATTTGATGACAAAACAGGCTCTTTGTTTACATTAGGCTTGCCTGCTTATTTGTCTGGTTATTCTCAGTAGGCCAGTCTCTAGACAGACCGGCTAAAACCTATTGTGTGGACTGAATATAAATGGACGTTGTTATGTCAGGAAATAATGCTTGGCTATAGAAGAAATACAGAAAGATTGGTGGCTGGGGGATTAGGGCTTTATGTCCTGTATTTTTGCACCTGTTGGGCTAATTAGGACAGGCAGAAACCATGGCAATGAGATGATGGATGAAACAGCCATCCAACTTAGGCTCGACCGGGAATCGAACCCGTGACCCAGCGGTTGGAAGCCCAGAGCGCTACCTCTGAGCCAGGCCCTATTCAGAAAGAAGGTTTGCTTGAATTGGATGGTTATTTCATGGTGGTATTAAAATGGACAAAAATGTTAGAGATATACAGTGATGGTCAAATTTATAAGAACATTAAAATGATCTTGATCACTAGCATTACATGGGGTCACGCAAAAGATTAAGTAACATCTTACCAGAAAAATAATAAATAAAAAATTATCAACATAATGAGACAATAGAATTGTTTGTTGTCCTATTATTTTAAATGTATGCTGTTGTGTAAATTATGTTAAAATACCAAATAGTACTAAATGGTAATTTTGTTAATTTTTTAATATCAAACCAACTGACAAATATATCTGTAATAATAAACTTGATAAATGGTGTTTGCTATGTTTTCCAATTTAATTTCTGTTGTTTCTCTGTGGCCATGACGAGTGGTCATATATGAAGATAAGAAGCAAATAAAAAAAGATAACAAAACTTTTTAAAAGAAAAATATGCAACTGTTGTTAATATTTTGCAGCTGACATTTCTGTCACTTTTATGCTGCTCTAAACCTTTTATACATTGATACCTAGCTGAAACAGACATATGTCTCATAAAAAATATATTTTTACAGGTGACCTAAATTTTATCTTCAACATTTCTTTGAAACCTTAGTAAAAATTGGAGGTGCCTTGAATTCGGTATGTATGTTAAGGCATGTTAAAGACCGCACCCATAGGATAAATGTATAAAGTCAAATCCTTATCATTTCATCATTACGTCTTTCTGCAGGGGGTGGTGGTCCAGCTCAGTGGTAGCGCGCTGGGCTTCCAACCACTGGGTCCCGGGTTCAATTCCCCGGTCAAGCCTAAGTTGGATGGCGGTTTCATCTTTCATCTCATTGCCATGGTCCCTACCTGTCCTTATTAGCCCATAAGGTGCAGAAATACAGGACGTAAAGCCCTAATCCACCACCACCACCACGTCGTTCTGCAGCTGGTCATATAATACACTGACTCAGCTTCAGACTAGACGCAATGACAAATATACTAAAGTGTTGTTGCCTTGTACTCGGTGTCTATGCTGAGGCAAGTAAAAGACCCCACCCATAGGGTAAATGTGTAGCATGCAGCCTTATCATCTCATAATTACGTCTGCCTGAAGCTGGTCATATTATGCTGACTAAGCTTCAGACCACTAGCATTGAGACACTGACATAGGTTCTACTTCGAGCCTCGCTCTCATGGCTAATGCCCCTATTAAGTAATGTTTTACAGTGAAGATGGCGCCACTGTGCAATGAAGAATATCCTTATTGGTTTAAAGGCTCAAAACACAGACATTTTGGCCGTCTCCGTCCCATTTTGTGCAGTTACTGTCCAATATAAGCTGAAGTATTTATAGGCAGAAATCTCGCGTAAGAATATTAACTTGATGGTGCGTCTTCAAAATAATTAATTGATATACAGTGGGACCTAGCAATTAAGACCAACTCACTAATTTGACCACCTTATACTTAAAATCGCTAACTGGAATATTAGGACTCAATAATTTATTTATTTTTCATAAGAAAATTACTAAAATAGCTAATTGGAGATTGTGTGACTTGTGCTAAAGTTGGCCACATTAGCGAAAAGTCTTTATATTCGAGCTTCTGAGGTTTTATTACACTACCATACAGTGTCACCTAGCCATTAAGACCACCCTTGATGCAAATTTTGCTGGCACTGATGGTTGGTAGGTCTTATGATAGTGAAGTGGCATCAATTGTGAGGTGGTCTTAATGGTGAGGTGATTAAAATAGTAAGGTAGTCCTAATATTGAGGTTGTCTTAATTGTGAGTTGGTCTTAATAGTTAGTTGGTCTTAATGGTGAGGTGGTCTTAATGGTGAGGTGGTCTTAATGGTGAGGTAGTCCTAATGGTTAGGTGGTCTTAATAGTGAGGTGGTCTTAGTTGTGAGTTGGTCTTAATAGTTAGTTGGTCTTAGTTGTGAGTTGGTCTTAATAGTTAGTTGGTCTTAATAATGAGGTTGTCTTAATAATGAGGTGGTTTTAATAGTGAGGTGGTCTTGATAGTGAGGGTGTCATAATCCTGCATTCCAGTTGTTTTCATCACTTACTATATGCATATTATGTTACCTTCCCTTACAATTCTCATCAGTCTTTTGACATCCAATATTCTGCAGCTTTTAGGGATTGGTTTATTCAGCTGAGCTAAAGTGTTTCCATGTGAAATGGGAGAACTGTTTCTCTTACTTTTTCTGTTTTCTGATTAAAGATTCGCACTTTTGCTTTATCGTCAAGACAACAGACACCATTTTCTCAGTTCCATTTGCACGAAGAAGTTTATTGTCAACGATTTTTGCTTCAATATTTAGATTAGTCTGGCAACTCCCGAGTTTGGATTTCAAGATATTTCTCCAAAAAGTGTGAATCGATCGAAAAGGTTAATTTTTTTAAGCTGCATCAATGAAACAAAGTTGGTCGAGGATCAGTCATCCCATAAAGCAACATTTGGTTTGATTTCCTAAGTAAGTCTATTAATCCATCAATCTATCTGTCTGTTTGGCTACCTACCTATTTACTATCTATCTATCTATCTATCTATATATCTGCCTGTCTGTCTGTCTATCTGTCTATCTGTCTATCAATCAATCAATCAACCGATCAATCAATAATTCAATCAATCAATCAATCAATCTATCTATCTATCTATCCCTCTATCCATCCATCTATCCATCTATCCATCTATCTATCTATCTATCTATCTATCTCTCTATCTATATGTCTGTCTGTCTGTCTGACTGTCTGTCTGTCTGTCTGTCTAGTTGTCTGTCTGTCTGTCTATCTATATAGATCTATCTATCCATCTATCCATCTATCCATCTATCTATCTATCTATCTATCTGTGTGTCTATAGATCTATCTATCCATCTATCCATCTATCCATCTATCTATCTATCTATCATTAACCTTTTTAAAGAAACAATGTGTAAAACAGAAGTGCGCAGTAAAGGCAAATCATTGGCACTCAAGCCGATTCCTTGTGAAGTCTCTCATTAAACTAATTAGGCAATTAACTCCTAATTATTGAGGTTACAACGCTCTCATTTGATGCTGTTTTGTTACAACAACACAATTCTCAGTTTATCAAGGAGACATTTGCCCAATTACTGAAGATGACATCTTTTCAAGTGTAAGATTTTTTAAGAAGGGACTTCTTAGAATAACTAAGTACTATAATTATTGGAAAATTAAATTATTCTGTCATAAAACTCAAAGCCAAAATGTCCTTAAATCTATACAGACAGTTAGACCACAGAATTGAAATTGCAAATAATAAGAATTTTGTCATAAACTTTTAACGTATGAAACAGTACTAAAAATCGTCCAAACCAACAAAAATTAAAAAGGAAAGTTCAATCATGTGACTGACTAGCATACATTTATGTATTATGATTTTTTCTGTATATAATCCATGACCTGGGGTAATACCCAAGGTAGCATTCCAAATCAGGCCATGCTATCTGGGTATATCTTGCAGTATAATGCATACACTTGTGCATTACTGAAGAAAAGATAGTATTTGCAGACTCTTAATTCATGGTATGCATTATGTCAAACAGACATAAATCTTGCCAATTTTTAAATTTCCAGAGTAATAGAGTCTTTCACTGAGCAGCCCTGAATTCAGGAAGACATAAGTCTTTCCTCTCCTCTTATTACTCATTTTGCTTTTCAGACACAGTAGGTAATAACTAACTGATTCCATAATACAATTTTCTCTGGGAAATAACAGAAATCAACTAAATAATAAGATGTCAAATATACATTAAAATGCACTAAAAATACTGCTGCTAGGATGCACTTTGCTTCAGCCAATCAGAGTCAAGGGTGGGAAGTTTTTCAGCCAATAGAATTGCAGTATTCTGTCATAGGAAATACAGAGAACCTTCCGTTAAAATCCACTATTGTATCAGTCTATGAGAAAAGTAATATTTTCCATGTCAACCAATTTACTATAGGCCTATTGCAAGTTTTGTTTCAATACCTACCTATACAGTTAGTTCCATTAAAAACCGCTTGTCAAATTGAACCTAGACAAAGCTAGCCAACCTTTGCTATACGATGCAACCTGCCACTTAACAAAACTGGCTGGCTATAGCTGGACACTCAAAGCCATATTTAAAAGAACATGCAGCACCATCTGGTGCACACATATTTGTCATTTCTTGCAAATATACATGCCTACTGTACATACATATTTACGATATATATTAGATAGATTTCTTACGTTTACCAAGGTTTACATTTTTTCCGTGGTGGTAGGCGTAAGCCGACTATAAGCTAGGAGTAGACAGAAGCGGCTGGCTTTAGAGTTATATCTACAGTGGGGAATAGGTCGCTACAGCTGTCTAACAACTACCATATTTCATGAATCTAAATGTATATCGTCTTAATGCCTGTAGGTCCTATAACAAGCTGATAGAGGTAGACAGAATGATGAGATGCAATGGCTGCTTGGAGTCCACACCGTGTTACACATTTAGTTATTTTGATCTGTTACTTGTGCAAGATATACAAGGCAACTCCAATTTAACATTATTCAGCTTAGATGTGTAGCGGACTTTCAACGATGTCGTTCGGATATGAGATGTTAAATTGGTGGTCCCTAGTACTCAGTGTCTATGCTGAGGCAAGTAAAAGATCCCACCCATGGGGTAAAAGTGTAACATGGGTGGACTCCTCTCTCTCTCTCTCACCTCATCATTCAACGCTCGATGGCGGCAAGAACTTGCCTTAGAGGGCTGCACTTCCCATATATATCTATCTATCTAAACCACTAGGCTAGCCAGCTGAAACGTTGGCCTACATACCAGACACAACTCATTTAGCTGACTGATAAAAGCCTTTAAATGTACTGAATAATGGACAAAACCTTTGCACTTGCTGAACTCAGTACAGACTGTTCTGGTCTGGCTATTAATTGTTATCGAACACATTTTTTAACATCATGACTTAATGGCTATTTCGGCCAAAAATGTGGCAAATGGATTACAACCTTTGGAGAGTTTTTCTTTGAAATTTTCCTTCCTCAACATCGGATTAACCGGATGATGAAGTTTATGACACCCTGCATTAAAATTCAAAGAATACATTAATACTCATAAAATGACAAAGTTAGATTTTGCCGTAAGCCAGATACTCATTCACGCCCGGGTGGAGCGGAAGTTGTAGAACAGTGGTTCAAGGAGGAATATAGCTATATTCATAACCAACTACAATGAAAATAGAATGAACCAAATATACTGCAAAGTAACCAATTCAGATAGTTTATAAAATAAGGTTTTTTGGTGATACAGCTCGGGTGGGGGCCTAGCTCAGTGGTAGCGCGCTGGGCTTCCAACCACTGGGTCCTAGGTTCAATTCCCAGTCCAGCCTATGTTGGATGGCTGTTTCATCCTTCGTCTCATTGCCATGGCCCCTGCCTGTCCTAATTAGCCCATCAGGTGCAAAAATACAGGATGTAAAGCCCTAATCCACCACCACCACTTGGTGACACAGCTATGGCAGTCACTTAGCTAAAATTCTACCGTATAAAGTGCCTGATATTCTCCAGCATATCTTCATGAAGTTAACTATCACCTGCTTATTCACGCTAAGTAGCCAAAATGAGGCTGATATGCAAATGAGGCGACTTCAATCCCCCTAGTGGTCGTTAAGAGAGAAAGCAGCTGCCGTTCGGAATAACGTCACGTCCTGGTCTTATCTCGGCCGAATAAGGAATTAGGAATGACGATTACCTCAGCGTAAACGATCAATAGATAATACTTAACGGTAGGCCTGCTGGTTGACCAACACTTGGTGGGCAGAAAATCTTTTCGACTTGGATTCGATCCTTGGCCTGGGCACTCTTCGTGAGCTAGGTCTCAGTGGAACATCATTTGCATGATGTTAAATTTGAGGTGCCTTGTGCTTGGTGTCTATGCTGAGGCAAGTATTATATGCCACCCACAGGGTATATGTGAAACATGGTGTGAACTCCAAGCAACTGTATCACCTCATCATTACGTCTCCCTCTAGCAGCTGCTCATAAGCTTCAGACCAGTAGCATTGAGACAATTTAGAGAATTTAGACTAACTCTTAGTCATTTTGACAGTATCTAGAATGACAGACTGCCACTATTATGACTCAGTTGTACGTAATAAGTATATAAATTGGTCAGTTTCATATAGAATGATGTGTTTTGAAGTTAAAATGACTAATGGCTGAGAGGATATTGAATTATAGACTGAAGCTAGTTTGTCAGTCAACGTGTTTGACAAGTTAGTCAAAAGGTTTAAATTGTTGGTAAAAATATCTGACAAGATTGAAAAAATATATAACAGTTAGAAAAAATGTGTAAAAGTAAAGGTAAAGGCTGGGTTTATATATTAGTTATATCCCGAAAAGGAGAATTATATCCTGACGCCAAATGTTAGTTATCTTCCTTCTATGAGGGATATAACTCCATTAAACATAGTAACTAATTTTTTTGATTGTTTGTTTTGTTGTTATGCATTTTTTACGCATAACAGTTCAGTTTGCACTCAGGAGGGAGTTAAATAACATTTTCGTTGGTTATTGCCCACTCAGAACAACAGTCTATTAGTAAGTGGAGCATAAAGTATGTTTTAGTCCCCATGGGCTGTCAACCGACTTCACACGATACCTTCGGTCAGCAGGCTCTGTTCACTCTTGAACTTTCTCAACTCCCTGGGGAACATACAGCTGTCACATCATGCTGCGCCATCACTGATCAGCCGTGGCGCTCCATGCCGTGGCGCTCCATGCCGTGGCGCTCCATGCCGTGGCGCTCCATGCCGTGGCGCTCCATGCCGTGGCGCTCCATGCCGTGGCTGGGTTTGAACCCACGACCATGCCTAAACGAGTCCAGCACCTTATCCATTGCACCACGGCACCCATTGTGTGAAAAGATAAATCACAAATGATAACCGTTTCAAGAACAGTGAGATTTCAGTGTGATATCTATATCTATATATTTCATTTTATTTTCAGATGTGGATGAATGTATACTCGGACTACATAAATGCGACCTTTATGCAACTTGCAAGAACACAAATGGAACTTATGAATGCCCATGCAATGAGGGTTATGAAGCTAGTGGAAACAGCTGTATATGTGAGTATTTGATATATCACGAGTAGGATTTAAGATAAATACATGGAGTACTAGAAAATGATAAAATAGCATTTTTATAGCAATCAACTTTTAATTTGATATATTTGCAATTGTCATTTCTGCTGCTTCTCTGTGACCATGACAGAAGACCATAATGATGAAAAGATTGCAATTATTATCATGGGAAAATACGAACATTAATTTTTATTTGTAAGACACAAAGCAGTTTTTGTGGGTCAGACATTTGGGATGTGAATTATTGGTAACATTTCTGTCCATTTTTTGCTGCCAAAGCAAAAAGACAAATGGAATAGTATAGAATCTAAGAAAAAAGAAGAAAAAAAGAAATATATAAATTAAAGATAAAAATGTAGACATTAATTTTGAATCTTACTTGAGACCTGCATATTAATTATCATTATAGGTTATTTTTGCTAAAATCAAACAAAATGAAATATGTATAACTATGACTATGACCATATTTATAGAAGATTAGGACTATATATAAATGAAATGGTAAAATGTAAATTGTAAGTCATTTCGTAAAAAATTCCATGGAAAACTGCTGACAGCTTGAGTCTCTTAGTTCTGACCTTTGGAAGGTCACATTTCCGCTTTGTTTTTAATTTTATCTTTATTGCACTTTCAAATTTGGCTAACAATTATTTTAAACATGGACTTTAAATTTTCTCACTGCCATTAAAACAATTATTTCACGAGACACTACTGGATGCAATATTTGTACCTTAATGAAATGATTTCTGTAATATTAACCTTTATCTTAAAATTTTAGTTAAGGACACATGTGACCCAGACCCCTGTACCCGTGGCAACTGTGTGAGTAAACTGACCACTCACACCTGTGTCTGTGAAAAAGGCTGGAAAGGTGTCAATTGTACGGAGGGTATGTATTAATTTTCATAATTCTGTTGAAATGTGATGAAAATATATATATGACACTTTAATAACATTTAGCTCGACATGAATTAGTTCAACTTTATACTTTGCACATTTAATGAAAAAAGAAATTATATAATATATATCAGTATAAATTTGGCCACAGGTGTGTATTTTCTTAAGGACCATCTCACTATCAAGAATGCCTCACCATTAAAACCACCCCACTATCAAAATAACCTCACTATTTAGACCACTTCACTATGAAGACCCTTTAATTTTACCCTAGGTGGGGTCTCTTTATGGATAGATTATTTTTAGAAAACGTTTAATGAGAAATTTGTTTTGAGCCTTAATTTCAAGTTTAAGGATATCATTAGCTAGCCTGGCAGCAGTCCTGTCATTTTTCGTGGTATTTTGCAACAGGTTGAATAAATGTTGTCTGAACAGTATACACGCATCAGTGCCAACTATCATCATTTCACATCATTGAAAATGAGTAATTAGGTTTTATCTGTGATGACTAAGTCATTCGGTGATTACATTACCAATTTTTATGAAGCGAAAGTTGAAATTGACGATTCATGGCATGAAAATGATGATTGTGTACAAATAACCGCAGCATGTCAAGGTTATTAATAGTGTGTGCACACATTATTTGTCAGCATAGAATCGATTCAGACAGGTACGAAGACTGTAAAACCGTGTGCACATATAATCCCACGAGAAAATACAAACGAGAAAATACAAAGACTACTGCATGGCCCTCATTCTGCGAACTCGGACGCAAATGAGGACAACGCTTGCTTGGCTACATGGCCAAATGTGCCAGGTGCCTTTTCCATGAGAAGAATAAACGCATGGAAAACGCATGGTTTTCAACTAATTGTAATGAGGCAAAAACCATGCGTTTTCCATGCGTTTATCCCAACGCAAGGAAAAGGCACGTGGCACAATTGGCCATGTAATCATTAGCGCACTATTTTTTTAATCTTAAGGGTGAGGTAGTTTTAATTTTGAAGTCTGAAACTGGTAATCTATGTTTTTAAGTGGTCTAAATTCTGCGGTGTTCTTAGAATTTGTATCTCCTAATGTATTATTATTAAAATAACTGACTTTCATATTAATTCATAATTTTGATATCAGTATGTTACTGAGCTGAATATTATATTCATCATTAAATGACAATATTTATTTCTATTTTCAGATGTAAATGAATGCGAAGGTCCTACCCAAGTCTGTTCCACTGATAATGGTGTCTGTCAAAATTCTGACGGGTCCTTTTCCTGTTCCTGTCGCATCGGTTTCATTGGAGATGGTGTCACATGTACAGGTATGAAGATTGAATATTATATAACTTGATTTATTGATGATTAATAACATTTAAAGGCTGAATTATTTAAGGAGGTGCATAAAGTAAATATATAGCAAAAAGTATACTATTCGTTTATTTTTAAATCGTATGCATATACATGAACATATTTGCAAACACATTTTGATTTTATTATATGATTTTTATCAGGTTTTTGTGAGATTATTTCATTGTATCTTGTATTACTTTGAATAAAATAAATCTCATAGTCACATTGCATTAATATTTTAATAATAAGTCTGCATCCATTTTTAATTTAATTTACTGAAATTTTAAATGATATTAATACTTTTTATTAATATATACTTGCCTTAAGTCTAATGAAATTATATGAATATGTATTTTATCTATATGCTTATAGGAATTTGAAATTGTGTCTAATTTCAGAAAATGTCATGTATCCATACAGCCGGGATTTCGGGTACCACTCCGACGATAACATTTTTGGACATGACATCCTAAATGGCTTTCCATATTTTGGCAAGCTATATAATCGATTATATGTGAGTATATTTTTTAATCATTCTTAATGTTCTATTACAGTGTATTGAAATTATTGGCTGGAATGCTATGCCAACCAATATGCGATTTTACTGGTCTCGGCTACATCCCAGCTGAATGTCAATCGCAAGGTGCCTTGTACTCGTTGTCTATGCTGAGGCAAGTGTAAGACCCTGCCCGTGGGGGTAAATGAGTAATAAGGTGTGGACTCCAAGCAGCTGTATCATATCATCATTATGTCTGCGTATAGACGATCGTATCCATCAGGGTAAATGTGTAACATGGTATGGACAATACAATACAATACAATACAATACAACAAAATACAATACAATATAAATTCAGGTAAATGAAGTGAAGAAATACATTACAATACCATGTTAATGCAATATGGTAGGTACCCTACAATAATATTATAATACAACAACAAATAATACAATATAATACTTTGAAATTTTACAAATACTTTACAAAATAATACACAAACATATAATACAATTTACCAATACAATACAAAGCAATACAATTCAATAAGTTCCACATAGAAAATTCCTGGCATGGATTCTAGATTTCTTGGAAGATTCTATAATTGACAATTGAGACGCAATTCCTTGTTTTCTGGGACAGCCTTCCCAGAGTGTCAAAGATTAATAAAAGCAATTAGAGACAATTGTTTCGCAGTCCTTGAAAATCCTTTTTTTTTTTTTTTTTGTCTTTAGATTCAGGGACACCGGAAATGAAATTTGAAATATCACGCGATTTTGTTGAATCATACTTGACACTATTTGACTGAATTTTTTCTTATTTTTTTTTCTTTTTTATATTAATTTTTTTTAACATACAGTAGACCCTGGTCTTAAGACCGCTTGCATTCCTTACAATTAAGACCACTTTACTATTAATACCACCTCACTAATAATACCACCTTACTATTAAGACCATATCACTATTAAGACCATTTCACTATTAAGACCATCTTACTATTAATACCACCTTACTATTAAGACTACCTCAATATTAAGACAATCTCACTATTAAGACCACCTCCTATTAAGACCATCTCACCATTAAGACCATCTCACTATTAAGACCATCTAACTATTAAGACTACCTCAATATTAAGACAATCTCACTATTAAGACCACCTCACTATTAAGACCACCTCACTATTAATACCACATCACTATTAATAACACCTCACCTAAGACCTTACTGTTAAGACCACCTCACTATTTACACCACTTTGTCATTGAGGATAATATTTACGAATTTTGAATGGTATTATATTACAATGATATTTTTGCTATGGTATTTTACCTCTTTATCAAGACCACCTCACCATTAAGATCAGTAAAACTTTGCACCAAGGGTGGTCTTAATGGCGAAGTTCTACGTACGAAACGTGAAATTTTACCAATTTTTGGAGAAGATTTAAAAAAATCATGAAACTCCAAAATTATGACCTCTTCAATCTTTAAAATATGTTGAAATTCAAACTTTAATAAATCAACAAATTTTACCAACACTTTTATAACAATGTACTTAAAGAGATGCTATACTTTACTTAAATATACTTAAGGCAGTAACTTAAGTGATCTATTTAATGATTACATGTATTTTCTATCCTGCAAATTATAATTGCCGGAAATCACTTTTCTTTTCTTTTTTTCTCAGATAAAAAAAGGTATTAAACATCTTGATGGAACGGATTTCAATAATGACACTTCCAGACAAAAGAAATAATCGATGAAAGTGTGAAAAACAATTGTTAAAAAAAAAATCTTTTTAGCGTGGAAAAAATTGATAGTCTTCAGGCGATTTCTGGTGATTATGAGAATTATTAATTGCTTCAATTTAGTTTTAATCTGCTGGTTCGTTCTTTAATCCAAATTGTTTTAGAGATGTTTAAATCAACAATAATGGTCTAGTTATAACAAAATTCCCATCCAGTATTTAAATTTCTTACATTTATATAGTTAGAGAACTAAATTATACATGTATTTCATGTTAAGTCAGTCAGTCAGTCAGTCAGTCAGTCAGTCAGTCAGCACATCAGACAGACAGTTAGACAGACAGCTTGTCAGACAGACAGTCAATCAGACAGAAAGACAGACAGACAGACAGACAGCTTGACAGTCAGTCTTTATTTCTATTTCTATCTATTTCTATCTTTTCCTATCTATCTATAATTTAAAATTCCTTTATTATTCTTTCTTTCTACCTTTCTTTCTTTTATTCATTTATTTTATTTCTTCTTTCTTTATTTTTTTCCTTGTCTTTCTTTCTACCTTTCTTTCTTTTATTCATTTATTTTATTTCTTCTTTCTTTATTTTTTTCCTTGTCTTTCTGTCTACCTTTCTTTCTTTTATTCATTTATTTTATTTCTTCTTTCTTTATTTTTTTCCTTGTCTTTCTTTCTACCTTTCTTTCTTTTATTCATTTATTTTATTTCTTCTTTCTTTATTTTTTTCCTTGTCTTTCTTTCTACCTTTCTTTCTTTTATTCATTTATTTTATTTCTTCTTTCTTTATTTTTTTCCTTGTCTTTCTGTCTACCTTTCTTTCTTTTATTCATTTATTTTATTTCTTCTTTCTTTATTTTTTTCCTTGTCTTTCTGTCTACCTTTCTTTCTTTTATTCATTTATTTTATTTCTTCTTTCTTTATTTTTTTCCTTGTCTTTCTTTCTACCTTTCTTTCTTTTATTCATTTATTTTATTTCTTCTTTCTTTATTTTTTTCCTTGTCTTTCTGTCTACCTTTCTTTCTTTTATTCATTTATTTTATTTCTTCTTTCTTTATTTTTTTCCTTGTCTTTCTTTCTACCTTTCTTTCTTTTATTCATTTATTTTATTTCTTCTTTCTTTATTTTTTTCCTTGTCTTTCTGTCTACCTTTCTTTCTTTTATTCATTTATTTTATTTCTTCTTTCTTTATTTTTTTCCTTGTCTTTCTGTCTATCCTTTCTTTCAAGCAATTGCTCTCTGCCTTTCTGTCAGTTTCCCATACTTCTTACCATTCTTCCAAAATCGTTTTTTACTTTTCTTTTTCTGTTTCTTAATTTTCTGGCATCAAATGACGAAAATGCGTTTTCAAATCAAAACTAATTCAATTTCATGAATCTTGTTATTGTCCGGATTTTGCAATTTCATTTTCCAAAAGAGAGCCTGGCCATTTTATGTCTGGTTCTCATTTGTTTATTTTAAGCTCTAAGCATTTAATAAAGTTTACCAAATCCCAAATGCAGGAATTTTGATTTTTGGAATTTCATGGAAAACAGAGCAATGATTATCATTTCGATATTCCAAGTAGATTTGTCGATTTTTTGGAAGATTGCTTGGACTAATCTATGATACAGACTTTGGAAATATGATTAGAATTTTGTAAAATGTAATATTATGAAGTTTAAAACTTAAAATCTTTAACTGGTGTAGATACCAAGTATTACTCTGCCTGTATTAGCTAAAGTCATATAGGCTTTTTGAATTTAATAAAATTTGAATAAAATTCAATTTAAATAAATTAAAATTTTTACTTTTGTAGTTTGAGCCACATATTTTTCAAAAGTGCCATGTATGACTCGCTTACCTGCATAATACAAACTGCCTTGCATGGACTGCAGTAACAGCTATGCGTGACCGCAACAGCTATATAGATAAGATAAGATAAGATAAGATAAGATAAGATAAGATAAGATAAGATAAGATAAGATAAGATAAGATATGATCAGATAAGATCATATAAGATCGTACAGGATCAAATAAGATAAGATAAGGTCAGATAAGGTCAGATAAGATAAGATCAGATAGGATCAGATAAGAGAAGATAAGATAAGATCAGATACGATCAGATAAGATCAAATAGGATAAGATAAGATAAGATAAGATAAGATCAGATAGAATAAGATAAGATAAGATAAGATAAGATAAGATAAGATAAGATAAGATAAGATAAGATAGGATCAGATAGGATCAGATAGGATCAGATAGGATCATAAAGGATAAGATAAGATAAGATAAGATAAGATAAGATAAGGTCAGATAAGGTCAGATAAGATCAGATAAGATAACAGCCTGAGGATTGAAATTATGTTGTGATTTCCTTCGTATTTATTTTGTTAACAAGTTTTTTGATGGGGAGTTTGTATATGTTAGTCCTTTTCTTTGATTTTAAAAGTCATTCTGTCTGGCTGTCGGTCTGTATTTCCTGTCTTTCATTGAGGCACCAATTTTGCTTTCAATTTCACAAGACCTATTAGCAACCATGCCTTAAAAAAAGTCACACAGACTCTCTTGGAGTGGCCTCAGTAATCTTGGAGTTGAGTCTCTTAATTCTCATTGCTGACTGCCAACCCTAGGGGGAGCTGCAGCTGCTAAGTGGTGTGCAAAAGTCCTTGGGAAAGTTGCCGTTAAATGGAGGACGTCTACCTACCGGAAGTGGTAATTGACTCTCCAGATAGGAAGGTGCTTTTTTCACTTAGCCAGCTTCCTAAACATTTACTTGAGAATTTCAACCTGGCGGAAGTATAGCAGTGAAAATTACCTAAAGCCCCATCGAGTGACGAGAGCAATCTATCACCTGGCCAGTACAATCAATCACGTGACCACACGTGCGATTGTCTGCAGCGCCACCAATAGGACCTGAATTAGGTTTGGTCACCAAGCTGGACCAAAAGGACACCTATTGGACACGGGCTAAATCCAATATAGCCCACCATGGAATTCTATAAGGTCATTTAAAGGGGTACATCTGGGTCGCTCACTGTGCCCCATAAGACACCATTGTTAGCTTGTAGAAGTCATCTCCAAATGATTAATTCCTTCAATGGGAAAGTTCCTGCCTTGAATTGATTATTCTAGATCACTGTGCACCACTTGTAGTGCCCACTGAGCAATCTGAGACATTTTATGTCCATCCAATTGACTTGATAGAACCTCGCCATAAAGCCCACCCTTAGTGTAAGTTTTACTGGCCTTAATGGTAAGGTGGTCTTTTAAAAAAAACCTGTTTAGCTGAACAAAAGCAGCCAGAATGCAGTGTATAAATTATGATTACCGTGGATTCTCGTAAAGTGCTTACTTTTGCTAGTTGTTCACACTAAAATGTCCATGATGACTCATGATCCTCTGTGATGTTGACTCAGCTTGGCCCCTTGAATAGCCAGTAGGTCAATATTGGAACTCCTTTGCATGGCTCACTGAGCCTAGGAGAAAACTGACAACTGGCAGTGGAAATAGGTTGTTTTTTTAATTTTGACACAAAACTGTGATCATGACTCATCAAATGCAAGTGTGCATCAGAGGTACAAGCACCATATCACTTGCTCATCTATGATAAGTCATAACCACTAGGGTGTGGTGTATAGATAGGAACATGAGTTAAAACAGAAAATTTTCATATACAAAAAATAAGCAAAAGTAAGCACTTTATGTGAACCCACTGTAACAGTGGTTGGTTTTAAAAGTGGATTTTCACTGAAGTTTTCCGACATTTCCACCAGGTGGCTACAACAGAATACTGCAACTCTATTGGCTGAAAAAGTTCCCGCCATTAACTGCGATTGGCTGAAGCAAAGTGCATCCTAACCCCAGTATTTGTAGTTCATTTTAATATATATTTGACATCTTATCATTTAGTGGATTTTTGCTTATTTCCATGAGAAAGTTATATTTATTGAACAGGTTAGTTATGATCTCCTATGTCTGAAAAATAAATAAAAGGAGAAGAAAGAGTTAGGCTTTGCTAAATTCAGGGCTGCTCTGTAACAAGACTATTGTGAATTGATAATTTTGTTTAAAAAAGATTATAAGATTAATAGGGTCAACAAGGTTAAAGAAATATTGTTTGTCTAACCACCAGACTACTTAGCTCAATGTTTCGGGGCGTGTGTGTGTGTGATTAGGGCTTTATGTCCTGTATTTCTGCACCAGTTGGGATAATTAGGACAGGCAGAGACCATGGCAATGAGACGAAGGATGAAACAGTCATCCAACTTAGCAATGTTTCGGGGCAGGGGCCTAGCTCAGTGGTAGCGCTCTGGGCTTCCAACCACTGGGTTCCGGGTTCGATTCCCAGTCGAGCCTAAGTTGGAGCGCTGTTTCATCCTTCGTTTCATTGCCATGGTCCCTCCCTGTCCTAATTAGCCCAATTAAGTGCAGAAATACAGGATATAAAGCCCTAATCACCCCACCCACCCTTGGCTCAATGTTTCAATGTCTCAATATTACTAGTCTGCAGATTAGTCAGCTTGTATGACCAGCTACTGACAAACTTAATGATAAGATGATAAGGCTGCTTGGAGTCTACACATGTCTACACCATGAAGCCTGATTGAACACAGCCACTTGTATCATTTAGGCGATGTGACTTGTCTCAGAGCGACTGACAGATTTTGGGGGAGCAAGCGGCACAGTGGGGAAGCAAGGAATTCAACATCATAAATGATTTTATACTAACCTTTAGGATACATTCACGCATGTCAGATTCGGCGACAATTAAAGAACTACTTTGTTCGCCGCAATTAAAGAACTACATTGTTCGCTGCTACGTTGAAATCAACGGGCGCAGTAATTGAACTACTTTCATCGCCTATAGAGCAATGTTTCGAAATCACCTAGTCTGCGATGAATCCAAGAATCTATTACGTCTCCATAATTTGTACAGTATAGCGTCAATGCCATGGGTCTGTAGCTAAGGCAGCTTGGATCGAATCCACACCATGTTGCACATTTACCCCATGGGTGGGATTTTTACTTGCTCCAGCATAGACACCGAGTACAAGACACCTCCAATCTTTAAAACATCATACAAACAACATTCAGCTGAGATGTAGTGCTTGCGAAAATTTGAACCCGGGACCTTCAGAGGAGCTGCCAGACAGTGTTGCTTTTGAAATATCAAAAAGAATACCATTATTTGTATAAAATCTAAATTTAAGAAATGGTTAAGAAACTTGGTATACACAAATTGTGAAATTGATTAACACCTTTCTTCAAATTTAAAATGGAATATTGCTAAATATTTGTTTGTTGATATTTACTTGCAGATTTCTTTAGACGGCGCCATATTTATTGGAGAGAGACCCAGACGTTTACCCACATGGCCTGAAAAAGATGAATTTCCTGCCAATGTCCGCATGGTGGCGCCATTTTGGACTGATATTGACACGTTCCAAGGACAGGGCGCCGTCTATACCGATGTCTACAGCCACGTGTAAGAATATAATATAATATAATATAATATAATATGATATGATAAATATGATATGATATGATATGATATGATATGATATAATATAATATAATATAATATAATATAATATAATATAATATAATAAATATATGATATGATATGATATGATATAATATAATATAATATAATATAGAATAGAATAGAATAGAATAGAATAGAATAGAATAGAATAGTGTTCTTTTGAAATTTTAAATGAGAATAAGATAAACTATAATTATTCTGAAATTGTATTCATGGTTACTAAAATAGAATAGAATAGAATAAAATTGTGTAGTTTTGAAAGTTTTAAATGAGGATAAGATAGAATAAAATACTTCTGAAATATTATTCATGGACAATAGAATAGAATAGTTCATGTGTAACATACTTTTGACAAAAGGAGGCTAAGAATATAATATATAAAAGGATTTTAAAAGGGTTAAGAATAGAATAGAATTGAATATAATTTCAAAAACTGCTAGTGTGTCTTACATTAATTTGCAACCATATACTACACTAAAAAATATATATATTAATAATAATAATATTGTCATTTCATGATATATATTTATTAATTGCCAATCAATGAAAACAAGGAAATGAATCCACCCGTTCTATCTTTATTTATCTGTTAATTACTTGTTACGTTTTTTTGTTACTTATTAACAAATCTATTTATATTATATTTTTTGTATTTACAGGCTACCACTGGCTGAAAACGACAACTCAACAGCTTACGAAATAGTGCAACGTTTGAAACATGACGTCACCAGTGTCGGGGTGGAAGACTTTGACCCCTCTTATGTAATCATTACCACGTGGGAGAACGTTTCCCCTTTTCCTGCTAATTTGTATGATGGAATAGAGGTAAAAAATCACTTAATTTTTCTGTAAAAGGAATTGAACTTAAAAATATATATATATATATATATAGAATTTTATTGACCGCAGAGCATCAAAAAGATACATATGACATAAAAAAATAAAAACAAGGATAAAAATAAAAATATACATATATATAATTGATTGAGTAAAACAAAACAACAATCTACATGAACATAATTTAGTTACATATTAAAAACATCTATATGATAATTATGTACAACTATAAGCATATGAATAAAACAAGGCACCATAAGGGCAATTAGCAGGAATCAATGCACCATAGAAGATTAATACTGAGTACAAATAAGCAGCAGGAGTGGGTATTTACATATGTACAGATTATATATCCAGTTATATTGTCTATTTTAGGAACTATATATAATAATAATAACAGTAAAAACAATTACATAAGCATACCAATATATGTACAAATCCTTATTTGGAGCAACAATAAATGAAATAAACAAGCATATCAACAACCAAATATATTTACAAACAAACAGATATATATGTCCCAGATAGCATTCCAAATCGGGCCAGCGTTGTTTCTATATCGGCCGCCGTCATTGCAATATCGTTTTGACATCGCGGACATCGTGCCGACATTGGAACGGTTTGGAATGCTATCTGGGATTTTAATGAAATAATTATTTGTAATTGTGTATATATAAGTGAAAAAATCCAAAAGGTATGAATGTATTTATTTGGTAATATTTACCTGAAAAAAATTGAAAAGCAAAAATCCAGTGCATGTTATTTCTGGCAAAAAAATGCATGTACTACAAATAAGACCTTTGTTTCATTAAAACATAATCCAAAATAATAAATAGATTAATTTGAAAATATTTTCCGTTTTAATGACAAACTGTTAAAAAAGGGAAAAAATAACATTAAAAAAAAAAAAAGAAACGTATGAACTCCAGTCTGCCTTTCTAAAAATATAAAGTAAAAATTATAATATAGTTGGTTGTTGAAATGCCATGATTTGAATTGTTACAGAATCAATTGAATACAAATTTTATGTATAATCTACATGCAGTAAAAACCTGAGATAACGACCACCTATATAGAGCACCTGTTATAAACGACCATTATATTCCTTATGATGGTCGCTTAATATGATGGTCCGACTGAAATATTTACACACAAAAATTTTCAAAACAAAATACATTCTACATTAAAACTGCTACTCAATCATCTATCCATATTTGTGCAGATTTATAAGTTTGTTAATTATATTTAATTTTTCCAGAATATCACATTCCAAGCAGTGTTAGCAACTGACAACAAACAAAGTGTAGCTCTCTACAATTTTCTCCATGGTGGCAATTTTTTAAATCCTGACAATGATATAAGGCCAATTGTGATTGGCTATACAGATGGGATTCAACCAATGTATGCCGTTGTTACAAACAGGACTTACATGGCTGATAAAGGAACTAATGTTGGTAAGAATTAAAGCGGTACCTTTATAATTACCCGTGGAAAGTAGATGCACTACTCTCCATAAGTCTTGATTTTTTAAATATCCAAAAAAGAAGCATATTTATCAAATTTGTTTGAAATTATATAATTATTTTCTAGAACTGTTTTCTCCATTATAATAAAGTCTTATTCAGGAGATAATATAAAATTTTGAATTAAATTTAAAATTGAAATTAATTTCAATTTTTACAGAAAACATTTATCTTTTTCTTCTGATAACATTTTCTTAAACATTTTACTAAAATTAAATGGCTTTTTTTATTTATTATTATTACTCATATATTTTACTAATAACTGGGTGTTCTTAGTATTCCCTATTATAATAGGTAACTATGAAAAATACCTTTTTTTCCTAATATGTATTACTTTCTTCTGAGACATTTTTCATTTCAATGATGACTTTATACAAATTTTGTTAAATTTATTTCAGAAAAACCAGGGAGATATGTATTCAAACTTGGTGACCAAGTAGAAAACTTCAATTTGGATTGTTATAAATGGCACTCAAAACAGACTATGGCCATGAACTCAGCTCATCTTGACCCATGCCCATGTACATTACACCAAGCCAAACTAGATACTAGTTTTGAAGTAAATGAAACTTCGTCCTGTGCAACTTCTAGATTCGCCAAAAACAATATCACCCAGTTTTGCTGTTACGAAAAGTGAGTCAATTTTTATCATGTATCTTTTGAATTGAAAATAATTTATTTGCCAATTAAACAAGAATACGAAATTTAGTTATTTTTTTTGGCATGATCAATTTAAAATTATTACATATATTCTATTAAAGTTGAACTTGCCAGGAGACCCCAAAGAACCTCAGTGGGTTGTGTTAGGGGCCATCTTAAATTGATACAATATTAATATTATAACACTAGAACATTTTTTAAATAATAATAATAATAGTATAAGTTAGTAAAAAAAAATTGAAAGGAGAGAGTAATAATAATAATGAAAATAATATTGATAATAATATATGACAAACGATTTAGCATTACAGGTGAAATTTCTATTATTACTTACATTGATTACAATGTAAGCGTTGAATTGTAATTATTTTGATTTGAATTAGACAAGGACTGAGAATCTTATTATTTATATTTTTGTTTTCACATCATAAAATGTACATACACCAATGGGAAAAATTATAAGAACGCTTCAAAATTTCTGTATTTTTTCTTGAAATGACATATGTAACCAATTGTTGATTTCTTATTAACCATTAAGTAAATATATATGATATATCATGAGGTAGTATTTAGTTTAAATGGTGTTCTAATAATTTTGAAAATTGTTGTATAAAATATTATTGTGACATCCCTATTACTTGACAAGGTCTAATTTGATAATTTAATTCAGAATGGCAGACTACCTACAGTACCTAACAGTACTTGTTTTGTTGGTTCATGATTTTTTGTTTCAATATTACAGAGTCAGTGGTGCTTTGATCCTTGGTAGCCTGGATGCTGGATTTCCCTTGTTCCAAGGGGAAACCCCTTACGAAAACGAGGGCAGGAGTTTATGCTGTATCCGTGGCAACGCTTGCTATTTATTTTACCATAATAGACCGTCGGATACTTGTGAAAAATACAGTTCACCTTCTGTGGGTAAGAAAGTTGTCAAATGTAAATAATTTGATATGACCGAAGAAAAAATTGGATATCAATAATGAATCCTACTCTGACTTGTTCATAAAAAGATATAACTATGGTAAAAATAAATTAAGAAAAACAAAAACTTTTTCTAACATTACCCGGTGACAAAAGCATATCATTTTATTGATTTTATACATATTATTATTTTGGAAGCAATGGTTTTAACCTGTGGGTTAGATTCGATTCTATTCTGTAATATGATTTGCTCTTTGATGAAGAAGATTCTATTATATTATAATAGTTTATTCTATTAGTAGTCAAAAGGTCAGGCATTCAATTCTATTCTATTCTATTCTACTCTAGGTCATTTAGTTCATTTAAGGTCATAATCTATTCTATTCTATTCTAGGTCATTTAGCTCATTTAAGGTCATAATCTATTCTATTCTATTCTATTCTATTCTAGGTCATTTAGCTCATTTAAGGTCATAATCTATTCTATTCTATTCTATTCTAGGTCATTTAGTTCATTTAAGGTCATAATCTATTCTATTCTATTCTAAGTCATTTAGCTCATTTAAGGTCATAATCTATCCTATTCTATTATATTCTATTCTCGGTCATTTAGTTCATTTTAGGTCACAATCTATTCTATTCTATTCTATTCTAGGTCATTTAGTTCATTTAAGGTCATAATCTATTCTATTCTATTCTATTCTAGGTCATTTAGTTCATTTAAGGTCATAATCTATTCTATTCTATTCTAGGTCATTTAGCTCATTTAAGGTCATAATCTATTCTATTATATTCTATTCTAGGTCATTTAGTTCATTTAAGGTCACAATCTATTCTATTCTATTATATTCTATTCTAGGTCATTTAGCTCATTTAAGGTCATAATCTAGTGTATTGTATTCTATGCTAGGGTTGGGAGAGGCTAGTTATTCTAGACAATAGACACCATCATTATATATACAGAAATACATATATACTTACTATGTTTTGTATTTCATCTATTTGCTTATTATTTATAACCTATCTATTATATTTTTGCATTCCAGGTGTTATCTATGGAGATCCGCATGTACAAACTCTTGATGGTAGTGCTTATGATTTCAATGGCCTAGGACAACATTGGTTGCTGAACCTGAATGATGGGTAGGTAAAATGTCACTTGTCTCAATGCTACTGTTCTGAAACTTATATGACCAGATGTAATGATGAGATGATAGGTTGGATCCACGCCATGTTACACATTTACCCAATAGGTGGGGGTCCTCTTCTTGCCTCTGCATAGACACTGAGTACAAAGCACCTCCAAACGTCTCAAATATAAGAACAATTAGGTTTCTAATGCTCGGCCAAAAATAACTAGGGTCATTATATAACCGTATCATATTAGATATCCTGGGTAAAGTGTTATTAAGAATGTCATTTTTAATGTTCATTTCTTTTTTTAGGCGATTTCTCCTACAAGGAAGAACTGTGTTGAACAATGCTGGGAGTTATAACAAAACGACATTATCAGCTTTGGCATTGCAGGTAAATACAAAGTTCTGAAAGAATTCATTTATCATGAGGATAAAATTAAAGGCTCATGTAAACAGACCAAGCTCAATGCCTCCTTGAATAGGCCTAGACCTATAAAATCAAATTAATATATTTTCATTGTGCACCAGTTCATATTTAATCTTTATTGATTCCAGGGTAATGACACTGATAAAATTGAGGTCAGATTATCACAAGATGGCAGCACTGCTGTAGTACACATAGAGGGCGTCACTAGCATGCAGTTGGACGCTGTGGCCATCAACGAAAAAGTCATGTTTGTTGGAGGTTATATGATCAAACAAAGTGCTAAAATGTTTCTAATTCAACTCGAAATGAAGATAGGTGTCAAGGTAAGGTCTAATAATCATTTATTTTACTACATTATAATTGTAATATTGCAACAAAGTGGGAATTTTACTATTTTACCTATATAGTTTACACAGTGGCTGTAATATGGCTTAATTTTAGTTTATTCTACGATTCGACGATTATATCTGAATTCGTAAGTTGTAATTGATAACGCAAAACATAGTTATATATATGGAATTTTATTGACATAATATATATACAGTTATATATTGATCTTAACTACACGTACATTTCACTATCATAATAATATCAACACCTGAAGTATGGTTGAGGTTATAATCAATGAAAAAAGACACATATACACAAATTGAACAATAAATTGTTATATATCGGTTTGAATTCTGAATATAATATCATTATCCGGAAACTTAATTCCATAACATTACATAACATTTCGTAATGTAATATGTACAAAGTTTCACATTCAACATCAATCAGCATTTTATTTTGATCAAGCTTTTCTAATGTTTTGGTTATTTACATAAAATGTTTACGTGACAATTTATACCTTAATTCCAAAATGATAAAAAGGTATACCAATTGTGACCATAATGTAGAATTACAGATCTCATAATATGATTATACGTAAAGTAATTAAATTGGACAAAACATATATATACAGTAAAACAAAGATTACATTTTATCATAATTTTGCATGATGTTACCAGTCAATATATTGACACATATTGCATCAATTACATTTCCACATTAATTTACATGACATTGCCAATTAATAAATATCTTATCTGAGTTTATTCAAACATAAATGGCCTCCCAGGTGAAAATACATTGATTAACCTGGTTCCACAAACATGATATGGCACAGGATAAACAAAACAAAACTGTCTATAGTGTGTGCAAAAAAGCATAACAATAAACGCATTACATACACCCTGCTATCTGCCTCAAAACAAACCTGTAGTTGTTGTAGCCAAAACACACAAAGAATAAGTACCAAGAAGCGCCACTCGCTATACTTTACATTGTAAACGCTGCACCTCCTTTTCCCAGCATGCATAGTGCGCCGGAGTTCTTTAACGCCCCCTAGTGGATGATAAAATTCATTCAGAAATTTCCAATCAAGTGCGTTGACTTGCTAATTTCACGTGAACAACGCATTAACATGTCATTTCCACATTATTTCATGGACTAAATATTTACCATATTGATGAGGTCAACAAACATCAAAATCTGAATGCTAGAATGCTACCATGTCCGTGTCATGGCATATGACGTCATAATCGATCAGTATGATGTCACTCAATAGTCGCCGATTGTTCTCTTTTTATGACATAATCAGCTCGGTTAACAATGCGCCTCCTTTTTACTGTAGGCATAGCGCATCCTACTTACAAGAGTGCGGGTTCTTGATACTTATTCTTTGAAACACACCTGATACACCTGCTGCCATCTGGTGTACAAAAAAGCACCAGAAGCCCTTGTAAAATATTGCCACACTCCAGGCATCTTGTATTGTGACTAAAATAAGCATTCATGTTTTTTTTTTTTGTTTTTTTGAAGATTTAACTTTACGTAAAGTTAAGAATTCACAAATGACACTGAGCTCAATAAAGAATAGGCACACCATGTGACTGAAATTTTTAGTGTACATAGATAGATATCTTTAATATGCAGCCTGTGGGGCCACATTTGACATATTTCTGTATCTGTTTCAAATAGAAATGGTCTCTGTGCAAGAGCTATTGTCCCATATGTAAATTTGACTGAGAAAAAAATGTAATGATCGGACACTTCAAAAAAACAAATTACTGGGCAACAACCACAACTGAATCTGTATAAAAGTGACGAGCAGCAGGAATTAGTATCTGTATCTTATCTGTATCTGCATCTTTATCTTTATGTGTAACAAATGTTTAATTGGAGACTGCTCTGTGCAACCTGTCCCAGAAGCAATCCTGTGCTTCTACGTTATCTTTGGGGTACTCTAAATAAGTCGTAGTTTTCAAAACCTGCTTGGTTGTTTTGGACAAAGTTGGGTTTTTCAGCACTGTTGGATCCAGAATGACTACAACAGGGTGATGCAAACCCCTTGCTAGAGCTAATTGGAGCTCTGTCTCACACCACATACTAGACACAAAGGCATCTGAGAGAACAATGATCGTATGTCTGCTGTTCTGCACTGCATTTGCTATATTCTCCATAATTGGAAAGCCAGCGACAAAATCCCTTTGTCCAATGCAAAGCTTAAGACCATGGTTGTCTTCGAGTCGAGGCAACAGGTCGTTTATTACCCACTGGTAATCTTCATCATGGTTATGAGCGACAAAAGCATTATAAGTGTACTCTAATTGTTCGTTGTCACCTAACCGAGCTTGTTGGAATGCAATAAAACTCTTGCGATCCTTCCAGCTTAAGCAACTCCTAACAATTTTCCATCTCTTATAGTAGACTGTTCCTATCAATGCCAGGGCTATAGCAATAAAGCTAACAGAATACCCAATTTGCTTCTGTAGCAGCAGCCAGGCATTGCATTCATTTTCTAGATCTTTCAAGTTGCTTCCAGTTATCATGATTAGTTTTTTGGTTCCAATTTGACAAGTCGTGAAATCTAAATCGTCAAAAATGCTGGTGTTTGATATTGATTTAAAAGTGGATACACTTCTGCAAGTACATCGCAAAGGATTACCTTGAATTCGGATTTGGATCCCTGCATAGTTCAATTCTGAATAGGTTTTCACATCAAACGGAAGGTATTCGATATTGTTTTTAGACAGATCCAAGTTGACAGAATCAGGTAAAGCAAGTAAAAAATCCAAACTAATTGAATGAAAATAGTTTTCTGACAGATCTAAATAACTAACATTTGACAAGTATTGCAATGCCCCAAGTGGCACATTATCAAGCTGATTTCTCCTCAATGATAATAATTCTAATGATGGAAGAGCCCTCAGAGCATACCATGACAGCTGAGAGAGATCATTTAAGTACAGCTTTTTCAATTGACCTAGATATTGCCATGTTTTGGGACCAATGCAGGATTCAGACATGCCAGAGTTTGCTGTGCAGAACAGCAGGGGATTTTTACTTGCATCCAGGGTCTCTAGGTTTGGTAGTTTTAAGAAATCAGGGTTGATAACATCAATCCTGCAATCAGACAGATTCAAGTGGATTAGACTAGCCATACCCTGGTCTCCTATAGTGAGACTGCCCAGTGGAGTACCAGAAATACTGAGAATCCTCAGGAAAGATGGCATTGAGTGATTCCTGGCTTGGAATGCAATTCTGGTAAAGTTCTGTTTGTCACAGTCGTTTGCTTTTATACTGCTGTCGTGAGCACATTTCACATGGTATTCTAAATAAAAATGACAGGATTTTTCAACCACGCTTGTGACAGATATTTCTGCAGTGGATCTAGTTCTTCCCGTGCTAAGGCACTTATCATTAGCAATTCCAAGTTCATATGAATGCATTCTTCTGTCATGTTCCACTCTTTCGCTGGCCTCCTCCACTGCTTTGGGATCACTTTTCTTCGTGAGGTTGTAGACAACAGTTTTTTGACCATCGAAATTCTGGTTGAACTCTACTGAGATGAAAAAGCCAGGAACAGTATATCGTATTTTGCCAAGTTCTTGAGATAGTGTTCTGTTGGAGATTGCAAAAATGTCTGATGGGCCCCTTGTTGTTTGCAAATAATACTCAATGAAATACAAATGTTGAGTGTAGTGGAAATGCTCATATTCACAAGTTCTGAAGTTCTGAAGAGTTTTGAATTTGGGAAAACTATGTAATCTTGGTCTGTGGACAAGCCTTTGATGAGAATAACTATTATAACGACACGTCAGTTTTATTTTAACGCATCGGTGTAGTTTGCTGTACATGGTGACAAGTTGAATTTCTTGAAATGGGAGGGAAGCATTCTCCCAAATCTTAATAGAACTGTTTAGTACTCTGGTTTCGATATGTAGGTGTAAAACAGATACATTTTGTTCAAAGTCAAAAGATGTATCCTGAACCTCCAGCAAGTCGAAGTCGAGGGTTTTTTCGATTGATATTTCACTTAGGTGCTTGAGATTTGCAAATGAAGGCAGCGACAAAGGTTTGAAGTAAGAAATATGCAGAATCTTAAGGCTTCTCATCGGTGTCAGTGCGTTCCGCAAGAGACTTAAGTAACATTCACCAAAATCTTCACGAGGTTTTTGGAACATGCCAGATATATCAAGTTTTGTCAAGCGTGATAGATCATGAGACACGTTAATTTTCCATTCCATGCATTGTGTATTATTTCGTAAGTTCAAAAATTTTAAATTCGTCAATCCATGGAAAGCATATAAATCCATTGCATGTATTTCATTGTTGGATAAGTCAAGCTCCTCTACTTCGTCACATCCAGAAAAAGCACCATTGGGGATATAATTTATCCAGTTATTCGACAAATTCACGTACCGCCATGAGTTATTTTGCACAATAGATGGTATTTCGGTTAGACTGCACTCGCTGCAGGAGAGACTGTGGTTTCCCTCTTGGGCACAAGGACAAGATGAAGAAAAGCAATGTGTTATACATACTTGGCACACAATTGCAATTAATATAATTATGAGGAACTGCCTGATGTCCATTCTGAAAGTAATTAAGAAAAGTCATGTAACACATGACAACATCGAAAGTCACCACGACAACATCAAAGTCTGCAAAAACAACTCAGAAATTCTATAGCCACTTTGTGGACCAATTTTCCTGAAGAGCTGAAATTACTGACTGTATAAGATAATTTGAACTAGCCTTTAGTGACTATTTGCAATTTTAAGTATGAATGTTTGTGTCTCTTATATCCTTTTAGTAATTTTTTCACTACATATTTTAATCATTTGCAATCTATGTTGTTGCTATTTTATATTTTATTTTATGTAAAGTGCCACAGAAAACTTTTTTATGTAAATTGTGTGCGGTTTGGTAGATGATGATAATATATATGTGAATTTTGTTGACGTTCTACTTATAAAAAAACGATATATATGACATATATATAGCTCTAACACCTACAGAAGAATGATATACATGTTCTCATTATTGTATACATAATAAAGAAAAAACATGTCTTGTACATCTGCTGGGATAGATTCAGATTCATTTATTTTGCCCACTATTATTACACAAAAACATTTTCATTTAATAAAATATTGTGCAGGGTGACTACCATAAGATGATCATGACATCGCTGCCGAGGGGCCACCCACAAACCAACACTGACTAATACAGTGACTATAGAAAACTACGATGATGTCAGCGCCCGGAGTCCATGTTCACAATGAAGTATGTGGAGTGTTATAACAGAAAAAAATATATAGCTTTCTTCAATTAACTAAATAAGTATAATTATACAATAAAGACACTACAAGTTATGACACACAAAACAGTCTGAAATGTTACATTGGCTTAAATAACTATCAATAATCATTTTCTTTGTTATATTATATACCTACATTTATAATTAATTATTAATTTATAAATTTCTTCTTTTTTTTTTCTTATATTTTTTATTGCTAGTTTCATTTTCACATGACCAATATTGCCTACCAATATCACTTTCACTTTTACATGACCAATATTGCCTATCGATATAAATATCTCTCTCACATGACCAGTATTGCCTACCAATTTCAGGATTTATTGTTCTAATTCCTCCAAGGTATTACTAACTTTATTAACAAGAATATTCTTGTTTTTGCTTCGTATACTCCATTAATTTTCCTCACCTTATCTATTATATAAATTATATTTGACGAAAATCGGACTATATACAATTCATTATGACCGTTATACTAAATGACAATTGACACTCAGATATGTGTGATGTTCAAAGTGTTTTTTTTTTAAATTGTGAATTGAATAGGACATGACATTAAACCTGTAATCCAGGTTAATTGCAATTGACTAATGACAATTAACTTTTGTGAAGGACTTCTTAACATTTGGCTAATTGAATTTAATTACTTATGTTATGATAGCTCATGTCTCACAATGCTATCATTGTTTTATTTTCATTTTTTATTGATTTTTTATATACTTTAAAAGGCTGCTGCTCCCTTAATATTAGTCCGATTTTCGTCAAATAAACAAATAAATTCTGAAAATAATCCAACTGGAATTAAAATTGATATTGCATGTTCCATCCATGACCAAAACAAATTATAGACAATCTCCCTCTTTAATATGCATAATAAACAGGAATCAGTTGAAATTCAGAATTTCAATTAACGCAATTTATTTTCCATGCGAATGCAATTTTTTTTTCGTGCGAACGTAAATTGTTTCTGTGCGGACGGAAATTAATTTCTGTGCGAACGAAAATATTTTCGTTCGAAACGACAATCCCCAGCCTTTATTTTTCTTTGCATGTCCCTTTAAAAGCTCCGTAGAGTTGCGAGTAACGAGTTAGTAATTTAATGCGTTACATGATTTTATTACTTTTAAAGATAACTAAGTAACATAATGCATAAGGACTATAAATTAAGTAGTGCGATTACACTTAATTTTGTGTTCCTGAATAGTTAGGTTGTAGTTACTTATTTGTTAATTACTTATTTGTTAGGTCTATAATACGTGTAACATATCGAAATAATGAACTCGTATCAGACAAATAATATCTTAAAAGATTTGCAGGTGTCAGATAAAATACATTAGAACAGGCAACTGAAGTAATACATTGAAACAGGCAACTAAAGTAATACATTGAAACAGGCAACTAAAGTAATACATTGAAACAGGCAACTAAAGTAATACATTGAAACAGGCAACTAAAGTAATACATTGAAACAGGCAACTAAAGTAATACATTGAAACAGGCAACTAAAGTAATACATTGAAACAGGCAACTAAAGCAATACATTGAAACAGGCAACTAAAGTAATACATTGAAACAGGCAACTAAAGTAATACATTGAAACAGGCAACTAAAGCAATACATTGAAACAGGCAACTAAAGTAATACATTGAAACAGGCAACTAAAGTAATACATTGAAACAGGCAACTAAAGTAATACAACTGGTAATATAGCTTAGTTATTTGATGCTCTAAAATAATATGTAGTTTATCTAGATTACTTTTTTTGAAAGTAATATGTCATAAATAAGTAGTTACAAAGACCAACACTGGACATGCGTAACTCAACACTCAACATAACTCATAGTCAATGTCAACCTACCTGTTGGTGAGCGGGCTTGCTTCCAAATGTGTCCCCAGAGAGTTATTAGGAAGTATATAACGGACATATAAACCTGGACAAAAACAGGGATTTAAACGGAGACTGGCACCAGCTTCCTTGTTTTGGAAACTAGAAACATAGACCATTCTGCGAATACCCTCAGTGAACTCTGCAGCAGCCTGATGAAACTTTTGCAAATAGAGTCTTTTCACTGAACAGCCCTGAATTCAACAGGACATAAGTCTTTTATTACTCATTTTGCTCCTCTCCTTTTATTACTCATTTTGCTCCTCTCCTTTTATTACTCATTTTGCTTTTCAGACACAGTAGGTAATAAATAACTGATTCCATAAATATAACTTTCTCAGAAAATTAACAAACATCAACTAAATAAAGTGTCAAATATACTTTAAAATGTTCTAAAATACTGCTGCTAGGATGCACTTTGCTTCAGCCTATTACAGTCAAGGGGAGGGCATTATTTTAGCCAATAGAATTGCAGTATTCCGTTTTAGCCAACTGGTGGAAATACAGAGAACCTTCCGTGAAAGTCCACTATTGAAAAAAAACCCAATCAAACAAACACAAACGAAAATATGTTCTTCCAGTATTAGTGTACCAACAACGTTAGGGCTAGTAACGTCTTTGTCTTCGTAAAAGTAAATGTGTTTGCGTCTATCTCGATATATATAGGCCGACTGCCAACATCACAATTTACACCCCGTGACAGGCTTGTTTAAGCATGAGTCTTTCTCGATTCCCTGGGGAGTACTCATACACCTAACGTGCACTGCCTTGCCGCCATTATGGTGGGGGCGGAGGCCTAGCTCAGAGGTAGCGCTCTGGGCTTCCAACCGCTGGGTCCCGGGTTCTATTCCCGGTCGAGCCTAAGTTGGATGGCTGTTTCATCCTTCGTCTCATTGCCATGGTCTTGCCTGTCCTAATTAGCCCACTTGGTGCAGAAATACAGGACGTAAAGCCCTAATCACCCACCTCACCCACCGCCATTATGGTGCTCTTAAGGTCAATGCTTGCCACAATTTCCCATCACTGTCTATAGCCAAGTGTACATTCACAATGAAAAGTTGTTGGCTGTAATTAGTTTGTTGCAACTCCTCTCCAATGTTTTGTATGCATATCTTTTGAAAATTTTAGTTATAATTAGTTCGTTGCAACACCTCTCCAATGTTTTGTATGCATATCTTTTGAAAATTTTAGTTATAATTAGTTCGTTGCAACACCTCTCCAATGTTTTGTATGCATATCTTTTGAAAAAATGTTTTATAATTAGTTCGTTGCAAACCTCTTCAATGTTTAGCATGCATATCTTATGAAATTTCGAGATATCAAAACCTTTAGATTAATTATTTTTTGTTACCAACTGCAGACACGATTCCTGCTAAGTTGGAGTCTTTGCAGAAAACATTCACGATTCAAGATTTTATTGACCAAATTTCGTTGTTACATGTACATAATCATTATTAATAAATACCGATCAATCTGGCATCCTGATGCCAACAGGCATATATGGCTTTCATTAATACAAACATAACAATTTTACAAAAATCATAACTAATAAATTACAGGATGTAAAGCCCTAATCCCCCATTTTAGCTCAATACCACAACACGTGTAAACATAATACACATTTAATAAATTGTGTGCATTTCCAGGAAAATGTCCGGTTTGCCAAAATCCTGCTATGAGGAAAAATTTTGGTATGCACTGTACAAAGATTTAACACGTGTAAATAAAAATTAACAGTTTGCAAAATTCCTGCTATGAGGAAAAATGTTTATTTGATCGTGCTGTAGAATAATATTGGAATAGTTTTAACAGAATGAGAGCATATATTTTAACAAAATAATTTCAACGGTGGAACAAAATTTTGGGCCTCAATTTAAATCTAATACGTGAATATGTTTGACTTTGCCTTGTAGCTGCAAAACTGCAAAGTAACCAATAATTGGAAATCACAGGTCATTGTATTTATGTAATCCCTAAATTAATTATATTTAATTCAAGCAAATTCGAGTCAAGTTATTTGGCCAACTGGAAAAAAAAATGTCCTCGTTTTATTATAAATCATGATAATTATGTGCAAAGATTTAGCTACAAGCAAAGTTGTTCATTTAAATTCCAAAAGGATCTAAAATGTAAGAAGATAATAAAGAGTTACAGATATTAAAAATGACACTTTGGTATTTATCAAATGTTTTTCAACTTTTGGTAATTATAAAAAAACTTATCGTTAGTACCAAATTCAATTTTTTATTTTATTTAGTTGGCAGCAATACTCTTCCATAATAAAGGAGGTATTGATTTAAAAAAAAACAACTCAAAACAGAAAAAAAATATATAACAGTTAATAAAACAAAAAAGGAAAAAATTGTGACAACGCCATTTACAAGCAAGAAAAGATCAATATCATGTTAATGACATATAGACATAGGAAAAAGACATCATAAAGACACAAAAGAAAAAAAATAGGATGACCTCAACCAACGCATAGGGGAAATGAGAGGATCATCTGTAACTCTTTGCTCCAGTGATTGTGTACCAGCTGTAACAAACTGCATACTTGCCTGGCAGTTGCAAAAGGCTCATCCTTGAACAGGTTTATTGATGGTATCAGTGCAGTAACAGCTTAGGTTGCTATATATATAGTTGCTAAATCATGCAATTTAGTGGAGGCTCTTTAGGCCAAAAAATGGCAATATCGTTACACGCTGGACAAAGGTGTGAAACTTTAACAGATTGTGTATGGGGAACACTTTGAAAAATCGGTTTCCATGGCTAAAAGTAAGCCGATTCTGGTTTGAGTGTGAGACAACTTTATTCAGGCTGGGCAATCATTGTAATTTAGCTAGTGATGCTTATTATGCCATGATGCTGTCCACAAGACTAAATGCCACTTAATGCATTTAAAATTATGGGTCAGGCCAGGTTCGGTTTCCATGGAAATGAGTATATGTCTTTAACATTTTTATTGTTTTTAAGAAACAAATATGTTAAATTCTACCAAGGCCAGTGTTACATGTTTATCTGTATTCTAAAACTTTTAATGAAAACTCAGGGTTTCACTCTTTAAAAAACTCCTTATTTCAAAAGATTTTTCACAGGATCATTTGGTAAATTTTATTACTTTGGCTCCAGGTTTGACATACTGGATTCACATGCAGAGAATTGCGACTAAAAATGTGCATGAACGCGCCGCCAATCCTCCATGAAATGCGCTCTGAATCGATTTGTACCATACATATATATATCATATGGCAAGCTGCCAGTACACCACGATCGAGTGACAATGACAATGACACAGTTTTTATTGGCTCCTAAATATTACATAACAGTAATTACATATTATACAAATTTAATTTTTTCTTAGAGTAGAGCAAGGAGACTCCCTTATGGTGAACAACATCTACCTGTTCCTTTAATTTACCTGAATAAAATTAATTACAGGTTATAAACTGAATCATTCGATTGCTTATATTGCAGGTGCATGTATCATCCGGTGCCCTTTGGATGGAGGTTATTGTATCAGATGCTTATCGTGGGGCTGATAGCTCGGTCGGACTTCTTGGGGTCTTCGATGGAAGGGCGGACAATGACTTCAAGATGCCTTCTGGAGATGCAGTGGTAACGGCGGAATCTGAACAGAAGTTCTTGAAATTTGGAAACAACTGTAAGATCACGCTCAGATACTGAGGAAATTTTTCATGAATGAATGAATATTTTTTGTCAGACTAATATAATATTTCAGAATGTGACAATTATTTTTTGAGGAAATGTTTCGCGTAGGGAATATTTCGAAAATTGTGACCATTATTGTTGAGGTCGCGATGGGTCATGTTCTGCACTATTTCCAATAATTGTATATGACCTGAATTTACAGTAGGAACAATGCTAAAAATCATCGCGAATAAAAAAAATTGATCCAAAAATATTGAAGAGGAGTTCCAATGAATAAAATGGAACTAAAGGCAGATTATTAAAAGCCTACAAGTTGCCCATGCTGATATCTTAAAGAAGCAGTACATGTTCTTCATACCACTTTTATTACCTCACTTTTAAATAAAAGCTGCAATTTCTGTCAAAATTGCAATTTTCTAAGATTTTATACAATCGTTTAAAATTGCCTTATTTATCAAGGCGAACTCAATTTGTATAAGTTGGTCAGTCTATCAGGCATTAATTGCAAAATATAAATCATAAATTGAGAGAAAATCCAGACCAAAACATTGGAAATACAATGGAAATAGTATTGAGACGTCATCACTTGTTTTGTTTAAATATTGGATTTTTGATGGCATGAAAAAAATTAAATACTAGGTGAAGTTTGATTATCTTATAGAGAGATTCTTATGGAGAGATAGTGAACCCAGCAAGGCTCTGGATGGTAGGTAATCAGTATTAAGAAAACAATGAAGTGAATGCAATCATTTTGGCCACTGTCATATTGAGTGACAATCCAGCTTTAAATAAAATACATTAAAATATAGCACTTGAGGTTGAGGGTGATGAACCACATGTGTCCAGAAGGGTACATACAGACCACAGTTAAAAATGGTCTTTAAACACAGATTTTTGGGTAGGACATTGTGTTATGCAAGGTAGCTATTGATTATATATAAGGCAAAGAATGACATGTGTCCAACATATATTATTGACCTGCTGGAAGACTATAAACCAGCTCTAATTTGTGATCATCCGACTTTTAAAAATGCCTTTTTCTCTGAGTTTCTATATTGATCTCAGGAAAAGTTGTTCTGTAGAGATTTTTAAAAGAGTTAAAGACTTACCTTTTTAAACAACATTTTACGTAAATTTACATATTTTAATTATTGCATAACTTTTTATCATGTTATTATTTTAATTATTTATTGTAAACCGTTTTTAGAGCATATTTCATGGATTTTACGGTATACAATATCAATTTAATTTTTTTTTATTATTATTATATGGACAGTAGCATGCCTTGATAGTAATCTGCTGTTAAAAACCACTATGTAAATTTTTTTCCTAAATCCAGCTATTCAATTCATTGCCTTTTATGTTTCAGGGACAATAAATGCCAACAACTCATTATTCACCTATTCTCTGGATGGACCCGGAAAATCTTGGAACGATTTCAACTCCCCCGACTTCATGCCGACAATATTTATGGATGTGTTCAGCAGCGATCTCACCAATTCTTCCACTTTCAATTTCACTCGGATGAAAATATTCTGCGAGAACAGCACGCCATGTTTAATCGACTATGCCGTGACCGGAAATGAGGACATAGCAGCGACTACTAAGGATATGCAAGAATATGTGGCCAACAATCAAGCTATTCTGAGTAATTACAATATTTCTCAAATACATGAATATTTGAATATGTCATCAACCATCAAGCTATTAATATTCTAAATAGTTAAATATGATAATATGTGGAGTACATAAAATATTATTTTTAGAATTTCCTTGATTAGATGAACATGTAATCAACAGTAATACTTTTTGGAGTAATCATAATATTTTTCGACTACATGAATATATGAATATGTCACCAACTATCAAGCTATTAAATATTCTGAGTAGTAAAATATGATAATATGTGGAGTACATAAAATATTATCAAAAATCTGGCTATTCTGAGTGTTTTTAGAATTTCCTTGATAAGATGAATATGTCTTCAACAATAATGATATTTTGAGTAATTACAATAATTCTTTAATAGATGAACCAGGTACATGAATATATCCCCACTCAACAGCAATCAAGCTATTATGAGTAATTTACTCGTCGTTCAGATGAATATATCAGGCTATTCTGAGTAATTTCACATAATTTTCTAGATTATGACTATGATAATGAAATGACAATGAAAATAATTTATTTTACTCAGAAATTAATTACAATAGTATTTTCATCACATGACAAATCAAGTCGACACTTAAGTGAACAACAGATTACTCGGGCAACATAGGACCTAGGCACCATATTAGGGTTTCCTATGACCATGAGGGTGTTTTGGATTACATAAAGAAACAAAAAGGGTCACGGGACACCCCTTATGTCTCAATTAGGGCGCAAACATGGGTGTCCCTTGTATGTCAAAAAGCATAGTGTTAAATATATAGCGTGATACACAGTATTATTTAGCTAAATATGTCACTATTCTGAGTAGTCAAATGTCATTATTTCTTTTAAAATATATTTACACTGAATTAAAACATTTTAAGACTAAAATATCAGCAAAGGTAAAAAATGTTGAAAGTGACTGCAGACTGGGCAGTAAACGGCAGTGAGGTCACTGAAATTCAGACTTCCGTAGCTAATTCCAAAGTGTGGCTTCTTTCATGCTTTAATCTAGCTGATTTATTGAACAAATAAACCACAGAGGACACACCTTAGGCTGAGTTGGCTCACCTGAAATTGTGTGTCGCGCGGGTTTTGGTGTAATTTGAAGACCGGCTAATGCCAAAATCTGTGTCATGTGATTAAAATACTATTGTATACCAAATGTCATTGACTAGCGCTGAATATTAACAAAGTTATTGGCGAGTTTTGCACCCGTTTCTTAATAAGATTCGCGCCAACTCGGCCTATGCAGTGTCCTCTGACTGTGAACAGACAACAACGACGCTTAAGTGAACAACAGATCACACGGGCAACAAAGGACCTAGGCACCTTATTAGGGTTTCCTATGATCATAATATATTTTGTCGTTATCATCCAAAAATATTTTACCGAAACCCTTGCGAAGTTTGTTGCCTTTTCTAACGCTGCTGGGCCCTTCCATCATTCTAGTGCGAAACTTGATTTAACATTTATTGTCATAAAGTAAACAAAATTTAATATTAATCTTACTGTAGTTCATCCTGTCTTTTTTATTTAATTTTCAGGGTCCACTCCTCCCAGATTTCTCAACATGCCTGAAGTCTTGGAAGTGAAAGCCTTCGAAGTTACAAAGTTGAATCTGTCGGTGAACATTAAAGATGTCACATTCAGCGTCAACACCACGTTTGTGCCAAGTTACACCTTGAGTAAGTAAATAGAAATTGATTAATTAATTAATAATGCATTAATAATATTTTCTCGATAAGATGAATAGTATTGAATACGTCATCAACAATCAGGCCATTTTAAGTGAGTAAATGTATAATTTCGGTGGTGATCCTGCCTTTCGGGATCTCCTGTCCTCTATGTGAATCATACAATACAAAGATTTCTTTGTAATATTCTGTCATATGTGATAAATAAAAAAATAACTTGAACGTCAAAATTGAGTAAATAATGAACACACGTATATTAAAAAAATTTACCATCCCCGGTCAATAACCTTACCCTAGAAAGGTACTTACCCAGACAAGGCGAAAAAGGAACAACGTATAACTTTTCCATTTGAACCATTCTGACAACTAAGTTCAATGCTGCTCAGCAAAAAATATGTATACAAACATCAACATTATCGATTTATTTTAGATGGATCAGTGCTAGAATGGATCCCTGCATTACCTAACAACACGGACATGCAGAATTTATACTTCAAGGTCACAGCAAAAAATGACCTTGGCCTATCCGCCACCTATTCGCCGATAATGAAAATGTGTCCCTTGTGTCTTAATGGAGGAGGCTGTCTGACTGTGTTAACAATGGATATGATGACCGGGGGATTGACATCTGGTAGGTTGTGCAATGATGAAGATGGGTGAAGTAGATGTAGATGGTCACTCTGGAGAAGTAATTTTGAGCTTGTATAGCTTATAGACCATATATATATATATATATCTCTTCTGAAGACTGGCATCTCTGTCAGAAGTTCACGGGAGTTATATGACAATGGTTTTACTCCAGAAGATGGTCATAAATGGTGAATAGAAAGGCCAGTATTAAAGATGACCATTTGATATGGTTGAAGGCGAGTTGGTCAAAATTGTAAACCTCCGAAGAGAGATATAATTCTATGAACTATCCGGGGGAAGGGGTATAGGAATGTTTTAACCTATGAAGATGGTCACTCTGGAAAAGTAATTTTGAGCTTGTATAGCTTATAGACCATATATATATATATATCTTCTGAAGACTGGCATCTCTGTCAGAAGTTCACGGGAGTTATATGACAATGGTTTTACTCCAGAAGATGTTCATAAATGGTGAGTAGAATGGCCAGTATTGAAGATGAACATGTGATATGGTTGAAGGCGAGTTGGTCAAAATTCTAAACATCCAAGAGATATAATTCTATGAACTATCCGGGGGAAGGGGTATAGGAATGTTTTAACCTATGAAGATATTAACATCTGATTATGGGATGGATATGTAAGTATGGCTAGTAAGTGTACAGGAGAACACAAAGTGTAGAAAGTGAACATCATAATTCTGTATCCTGTGAATGAGGGAGTTTTCTCCAGATCTTGGCAAGCTTTAAAGCAGCAGAAAGCATGTCATGGAGGACGAGTGTCAATAGTGTAAGACATCGTTCCTTACTAAACATGTAAGGCTCAATAATCCATCTCACGTCTACGGCATGAGTAAATAATGATTAATCCTGGGACAGAATTCAACTAACATACCATTGTAATGATAAAGATGAAGTAGAAAAGCTTGGAGCCTTTTTTGCAAGAGGCGCCTACATTTTGTTATCATTCATGCGATTTGTCTAGATGATGTGACCCATTATGTAATCACAAAAAAGATCAACTGACTAACATAAAACTGCACTACTGAGAGTCCGTCCATTTATCTATGTTTCTCTTTCATTTCAGGAAAGGTGTTTATGTCGCAATGCGCGTGCAAACCCGGTTTCGACGGGCCGACATGTTCCAATTCTGTGGATCCCTGCATTCACTCAGTCTGTCCGAAGGGCACGACATGCACATCGACACCTGGTGTTGGAATTGGTTACAAGTGCGGAGAATGTCCACCAGGGTACTCAATGAGACACAGCAAATGCTATGGTTAGATATTAATCTTCACAAATTATAGATTTTTCATTTCATTCTTACAAACCTGCCTTGATGGCCAAATGCATAGAACTTGCTGGATGTAAATGGTCACTTTAGACTCCCCCAGAATAAATTTTCAGTTTATATCTGTACCCCACTTTGAAATAGTCAATTCCCTTACATGACTGCTATATACAAATTAATTTGACGAAGTATAGATGATACGGATAACTCTTGATTTCTCGAAGACCTGCTTTTTATATCGTTTACTGTTATGTGGTATCGCAATGAAAAAAACGATTTAATAGTCAGATTTGTTTGAAACCGTTAAATCCCTAACTTTTCTTTACTACTGTTGTTTTTAAAATCTTACTAATATTTTTTATTGCAGATAACAATGAATGTATAGACGGAAGTGCAATGTGTTCGCAGAAGTGCAAAAACAAGCCGGGGTCTTATGAATGTCTCTGTGAACCCGGGTTTGAACTCCAAGCGGATAAACATAGTTGCAAAGGTAAACATAACAATTTTAAAGTGCATTTTTGTGGTTAGTAGACTCATCTCATTATAGAGTATTTTCACTGAGCAGCCCTCAAGTAAGCAAGATATAACTCTTTCTTCTCCTTTTATTACTCATTTTGCTTTTCAGACATAGGAGATCATAACTAACCTGTTGAATAAATATAACTTTCTCAGGGAAATAAATGATAAGATGTCAAATATACATTAAAATGCACTAAAAATACTGCGGCTAGAATGGACATTGCTTCAGCCAATCACAGTTAAGGGCAGGAACTTTTTCAGCCTTTAGAATTGCAGTATTATGTTGTAGCCACCTGGTGGAAATGTTGAGAAACTTCCGTAATAATCCACTTTTTGGTTGTGATTGGGGCGATTTTGCTGTGGTATGGGGAAATTCGATTAAATTCTCTAAATTTGAGTCAGGAAAACCAATCACCAGCTAAATTTAAGGCATGAACCGATATGATGTCTTTTTTTCTTTTCCAGACATTGATGAATGTACAAAGATGGTCTGTAGTTCCAATCAATACTGCATAAATACCATTGGATCACATTATTGTCAATGCAAGGCCTCTTATTTTATGGATGGAGGAGTCTGCCGCCATGGTAACCATTTCGTATATACAGCCGTGACATAATTGTGAAGATAAAATTCACAAATAGTATTATTCAATTATTAAAGTTTAAAATTTTTTATATATATATTTTTTTTTTTCATCCATATATGATGACGGAATTTATTTTTGTTCATTAGCATAACCCTTGAACCAATGTTTTTGCAACTTTTGACAGAACTATTTATTTAACATAAAGAATAAACATATAATATTATGTATGTTTTGGGAGTTGCCCTTTAACTAAAACATTATATCCCACACTTGGCTGTGTTCCTCATAAAAAAAACGTATTGGGATCTGCCCATCAAATATAAATTGTGATCCACTATCCCTACTTTAAATATGTGATCCACTATCCCTAATTTCCATACTGTTTATACGCAGTCATTCCATACCGCATGAAGTCATGACCGTGTTGCTTGGCAACCCAAGCAACAAAAGCAACAGAAAGCTGTCAAATTGCGATGTAATGCATGTTCCAAAATACAGTTTTGCTGAAGACCAAGAGACTAAATTTATCACTGCATTGTAGCGATTTTGTTAGAGTACAGGACAAAAACTCCGTAGAATTTAACGAAACGAAAATCGGACCAGAAATGAAAATATGACCAGAAACGTTTGAAGTTGTGAATGCAGGAATTGTTAACAAATAAGGAGGTGAACTCCGAGTCACTTCAAGAAGTCGTCCTGCCTATTTGGGGTGGGGGCCTAGCTCAGTGGTAGCGCGCTGGGCTTCCGACCACTGGGTCCCGGGTTCAATTGCCGGTTGAGCCTAAGTTGGATGGCTGTTTCATCCATCATCTCATTGCCATGGTCCCTACCTGTCTTAATTAGCCCATCAGGTGCAGAAATACAGGACGTAAAGCCCTAATCCACCACCACCACACCCTGCCTATTTGTTATTTTTTCACCCAAAGTTTTCACATGAGCCGTTAGCTAATGCTTATTGCTGCATGACAGTCTTTGAAATTAAAACCAGACAAGTATTAAAGAAGTTACAGATGATTTTATTGTATTAGTGATGACGTTTACGGCCCGTAATTAGATGGGACAGCCAGAATCTCATCATAAACATAGTTCTGTCACAAAAGCACTGATAACTTTCAAATGGAAAAACAAAATAGGTTAAAAAACTATGAAACCCATTTGCGGGATGTCCAGCTACGGACTGCCCACTCATGATCAAGGGTTTCATGAGCTGATCCACCAAGCGTTGGTTGGGTTTTATTATTTAGATAATACTGTACGCAGCGGCCACTCCCCAACTAATGAATCTTCAGAACAGAAACATTTTACGTTGCGTTGCAACATAACCATGTTAGAACATTTGATTGCGATTTTATGCCATCCGTGTATTTATTTCTAGGACCGAAACAGTTTGGCGGTCAGATGGTGTTCAAATATATCAATTTGACAGATCGAGGCTTGGTCAGTTGGACTCCAGATATGGCCAAACCTAACAGTGACATGTTTTACAAAGTGGCCACCAGAGTAGAAGAAGAGGTAATATGATTACATCATGTTTTCATGTTTGACAGAATTATGGTGTTTGTTTACTTGTTGAACATTTTACATGGATGTTATATAAATATCAGTGAAACATATGTATGACATTAAACTTGATATAAAAAATCTGAATATTGATTGTAAGGTTAATATAACATTGTGGGACATTAGGCATTTGTTGGGATTTGGGTCATGTCGGACAAGTTTAAAATCTGATGTGACATATAATATGGATAAGTTTGCGTGTTTGATTTCTGTTGTTCGTGCAGCGCATACTCAGTTTTTATGCTATGATTTCAGCTCAACAAAGCATTTAGAACTTTAGACCAGGATAACTTTTTGAGCAGCAAAGTATATACACTCCAGTAAGTTTTATTAAATTCACACTTTGGTCATAATTGAAATTTATTGATACAATGCCTGTCAGCAAGTTGTGGCTTCTAGCGGAGTTGTGAGTTTAAGCGATGACGTTCAGGGGTATATTCAAAACTTTCTTATTGTGGAAGTGCATTCATTTTCAATCAAGAATGTTCCTGCACTTTTGTCGGATTTTGAATCTGCCCCTTCAGTTATTCTGAAGTTCGCAACTCCACCGACGACAACTTTGTTGATGGGCACTCTTAATTTGGATTGTTCGCTTTCACTCCGTTACTTCATTGTTCCAGGAAAGGGTCTATTATTGCCCGTTTCAACGCATATTTCACCATGGGTGCTTCTCCTACTGATAAATCGCTAGGTGGCGCTCTTCAAAGCCACCTAGTGAGCGCAGGGTGCACCATGAGAGGGCCTGATTGTGAAGTTGGGAACTTGGTTGGGGTCAGCCCTATTTGGTCATATGCTACTGGTGAGTGAATTCAAGTTATGGCCAACAATTAACTGTATGAATTAAATGAAAGAAAAGTTAGCAGTGCAGCTAAATGGATAAAGACGGATCAAGTATAGTGTCAAAATTGAAGGCTGCCTCGTTCAGCGGCCGGTGTAGGGTAGCGATTTAAAGTCTAAATGGGTAATGCCTCTTCAATGCCGGGAAAATACCACTGTTTTAGGATAATAGGTACTTCATAATTTTCTTGTTGTCAAGAATACATGTTAATACTTCACTCCATGTACAACCATGTATACATTGAGTATGCACTTAAACCATAGATTGAACAGTGGTACTCCATGTTTATTCCAAACTTTTTCAGACACTGTTTACAAATGTGAATATATTTTAAACTAGTGTGAAGGATTCATTGAAAACCATAGCCATAAAATAGCTAAATTTGTACAAAAATGTGTGAATAATTCTTGGTGTGACTGCACTAAATCTGCCACTTGAGCCCACTATAAAAAGTAATAGTCATTGCAAAGTTATCACATTTTATCCAATCCTTCTCTCTGTTTTGTTTCAGCAACAAATCTTTGCTTGCGTCAACAAGATAACAACTGCGATACACAGTCCACAAATTGCACAAGCAATGGAGATGGTACTTTCGCTTGCTCATGCCGAACAGGTTTTCAGAGATGGAGAGGTCTCACTAATATATGCCAAGGTGATTTATTTGTGTCTGTAAAGTTGAGCTTCAACACTGCATTATCCTAAACCTGGCATTTTCTCTTAGTTACTACAAACCGGGGTGTCTTTGGTTGCTCAGGGGTAACTTTAGCTGCCTGTGAAAAAGAGATTTTGTCGAGTCTCACACTGATTTGACTTAAAATAGGTAACTTATTTTTGTGCAAAAAAGATTTGTAACATATTAGCTTCCAAACAAATACAAAAATTATAACTATTGATGCAGGCTATGCTGCTCCTTGGACAGTTATGTTAGGGCATGTGGTTTTCAGTGACTCAGCAGTTGCTGTATACGTTGGTTTGGGAAACTAGGTTGGACACATGCCAGCAACTTGGCATATATGTATTTTGTTGATCAAATTGGTGTTTAGTTAATTTAAATTCTTTAAGTATTTTTTGGTAGCGCCAATAATGTTTGCAAAAGCGGCCAAAGATACGGTACTCTTGTGTGCAACTTTCCTGCACTCTAGCATTGAGCTAAAGAGCAGCTGCCCACCAGCCTAGTGCTAGTAAAGTGAGGTAGTTGTGTACCGAGATCGTAATGACCACCTGAGGTTTAACCACTCAACAACCTCACCCCACTAACCAACTACCCTACCCATGAGGTCAGAGGGGACCAGATTCTATACCCTCTTGTGTGCAACTTTCCTGCACTCTAGCATTGAGCTAAAGAGCAGCTGCCCACTAGACAAGTGCTTGTAGGCGAGGTAGTTCTGTACCTGAGATTGTAATGCTACCTACACCATCTTGTGTGCAACTTTCCTGTACTCTAACAGTAAGCTAAAGAGCAGCTGCCCACCAGCCAAGTGCTAGTAGGTGAGGTAGTTGTGTACCGAGATCGTAATGCTATAGTAATCAAAATTTTGATCCCTCAAAAGTTCGGAACCATCCAGGATACTAAGGCTCAAAAAGAAGGTGCATTGTTTTACTGAATTAATGATATCATGAATAGGGAGCCATTGCGTTTTAAGCAGTTGTGACATGACTTTGCAATTGCCAAAAATATGACAACATTAATTTAAAACGTACATCATTATAGGTTTTTCTTGATTCCCTGCAAAGAAAGTATTGAGTGCGCTTTTTGTTACTCTCTTCATGGTAAAATATGACACAGTCGCTTCACGCATAACTTGTTTGTAACTTGTTTTTAATTGTGATGCAGATGTTGATGAGTGCAGCAATAATATGACCAACAAATGCAACTCGACCTCATCCATGTGTGTTAATCACCCAGGAAAGTATGAATGCCAGTGCAGATTGGGTTATCACAAACTTCCAGGGGCATCAATTTGCACAGGTACACTACAAACAATCTTGTGTAAACTTACGGTCAGCGAATTGCGCGCAAATAGGCAATTTCGCAATATTTTTGACAACCATTTCAGGGGTCCCTGAACTTAGAGCAATATCATCCCAATAATTTTATAACAGTTACTGTAGGCCAAGGTTGGCACTACCTGTTTATATCAATACAATCTCAATGTATGGTATTTGGTTCTATTTCAGATGTATGTGAACCCAACCCATGTAAAAACAATGGCATTTGTAAAATCAGTAACGAGGGTAATAGCAGATACACTTGCAAGTAAGTTCAGGTTTAGAAATATTAGTAAGTATGTGATGCTAGTAAGTGGAAAGTGCTGGCAAAGAGTAGAAATAGTAAGAGGGGACACCTATGCATTTTTACAAGCCATGTCAGGGTTGGTTTTGAGCGATGATAGGCATCCTTTGCTGTATCGCGTCATAATCATAACAATCAGAAGGGACGTCATTGTGAATGTTGTTATTGTGACGTCATATTTCTGCGCACTTAAAAATAATGTAAAACCCTAATCCTGGGCATTTAAAAATTTCCATTCTGTGATTTCCTGATAAATCTATAGCATTATTTATTTAATTTTCATTAGTGTATTTAAATGAACAAATCCTTTCATCGTTTTGATAATAAACGTCACTGCGGGCTCATCATACTGTGAAACACTAACCCCGAACAGGCTGACATTGGTTCAATTGCACTGTCCCCCTGGTTATTATTACTCTGTGGTGCTGGTGCCATGGCTCATATTTCACTGTACTAAAATAATCACAAATGGTGGGTAAAATAACTTCTGTCTTAGACAAATAAATGCATATTTCATGTAATATTTCATTTGTAGATGTACTGGTAGTTGGACCGGTCACCATTGTGAATTTGAACACGAACAATCTAAACGTAAGTAATTTGTAAAGAATAAAAAATTAATGTTAATGTTTAATTTATAAATACAAGATAATAGTAAAAAGAACAAAAAGGTCTATATAAAAAGATATTGTTGGAAAAGCAATTAATTTATCTGTTGTTTGGCTTTCTTATAGGATTAGAAACTGCAGTGATTATTATAGCGGTCATTTTGGGGTCGCTAACCCTGATATTCTTCATACTAATGATCTTCTGCTGGTGCAGGTGAGAATGTGAACTAAATAATATTTTATTAAGTTTTTTCTGTACATTGTATAATTTTATTATACTTTATAAACAATATTTTCATGCATGTCAGCTTATATTAGTATTTGCAAATGTTATTTTTATTATTAAGTGTGTTGTGATTTCAATATTATATGACTTTGCAATGCGTAACAGTTAGTTTGCATGCTTTTTCAATTGAAAATGATAAGTCGCGAGTGATCATTTCATCATTTATCAATTTCCACGACAGTTAATTTGGTAAACTTTGGTTGAGTTGATTTTGCAAGTTTGCATCTTCATCAAAAGGGAAATTGATGGCTTTTCATTATTTATGAATATTATACTATCTTAGATATTCAAGGAAGTGCAGGTAAAGCGAAAATATAATAAATCGAGTAAAACTATTCGGTGGTGGGCACAGAGTGGAAACTTTTGATTGTGCAACCTTTTTTCACTGAGCACGCTTTAATTTGAAGTGTCTGCTGACACCGTACTGCGGGTATAATCCAGGAATTATTCTCTCATCGACACCAGCTAATCAGATCATCTATTTTATTCCATTTCTTCCATATCACCTGAAATAGCGAGTGATAAGGGCCGGGTGATCTGCTTTTCATACCACACAGAATAAGGAAGCTCAATACGTTGCCATTTCCAAATAAGGGTGAGGGGGGAAAACGAAAAAATTCTTGCGCGACAACAGTTGATGTGACAGGTTACGAACAACCTTGTTGTAAACAGCTTTTTGTATATGATAAATTTTGAAAATTGGGCAAAAATTTAGTGATTTATGGCATTAATAAATGGCGAATCGAAGACTTTCATGTGTACAGCTGGTGACGCTGTATTCAGTCTTGTTCCCTTGCGAAATATAAATTGCGTTTGTGCACGTTTTATTTAACAACTCCTTAATTTTTCTTTAAATTAAAAATTTAAAGTTCCAAATGGCTTAAATTAATTGGGGAATAAAAGGAAAACCACAACTCATCCCTGATCTGTTTGACAGATCAGACTCGGACCCAACTCGTTGATCTGTCAAACAGATCAGCGATGAGTTGTGGTGTTCCTTTTATTCCTCAATTAATTCAAGATTTTTGGAATTTTAAATGTGTGTGGTTTTCCAATAAGACATCACAGTTGTGATGTCAATAATTCCTCTTGGTTTTTTTTTTTTTGACACAGTACAATATAGAAGCTACCCATTTATTGACACAGTACTGTCAGAGAGTTCCTTGATAATTGACACAGTACTGTGACAGCAGCCATTGCTTTGATTATTTACATCTTGTTAATAAGTAATGGTAGGTAACAGGTTTTTTTTTATTTGTCAAAACTTACATTACTTGCTAACTAAGGCCATCAATTGATTTCCAACATCTTCTGGCTCTTTTCTGAAAAATACAAGTTTATTTGAGTAGCTATGTGCTATATATATATTGGGTAAAAACTCAGTACTTCACTGCCAGACTATGCTCTCCTATCAACTTCTTCAGTCAGGCCTGGCTACAAAGTTTACATACTTGGGCAGAACACATCTTTTCTAGACATTCTTTTCATTCCAATAACAATTCTTACCATTTCTATCAGCAACCATCTTTTCACTCGAATGATGTTATTCACTCATAGATGACATCTTGCTCAAATATGTGTAAACTGTTGCTAGGCCTGAGGGAATGTCTCTCTGCTCAGTGACCATATCTTTTCTTGTGATATTTTTAGGTCACATTATTTTTGGGTAAACTTAGGAAAAATGAACTTTCATATGTAAATGACATGCATGTTTGAGATTTATGATTATAACTCAATACTGGTGGCTAGTAATATTATTTACATTGTCTTGTATCCTGACACTTGGGGACTTCAGACAACTGGGATGGAGAATCTTTCATGTTGCCAATTATTATTATTATTAATATTTGGTGGATTATTATGCATATTCTTTTATGTATTCTAATGTATGTGGTTATCCTAGCCTCGACCTGAGACTTTTAGAATTGAGAAACTTATGGATCTTATAGATTTTTATAATGCCCATATAGGTATATTCAACAGTTTATTATTTGCAGAGATATTATTTATTTATTAAGATATAGTTCAAATGGTTAGTAGTATCAGGTCTTGATATAATCATTTGCCATGTCAAAATTCATGTGAATTCTATCATGGGGCTGTCTTTCACTATGACATATATATATATTTTAATAAAAATTGCTTCATAATTGACTAAAGTATAACAAAAGAGTCCTTTCAGAAGACTGTCCACCAGTGGGTGTTTACCAGCTGACCATGTAACTTTATAATCAACATGTGTCATGGTCAATGCAAATGAATCTGTCTTGTTAATATTGTTAGCTAATGATGTGTATGTGGTATTTTCTATTCAGGAATTTATTGTACCATTCATTTGCAGAGCTCGTCGTGCCAAACGCCAATATAACACGAGCGAAGCGGTTGACGGTTGGGCTGAGCCCACCACGATGATCGGATCCACTCCCCGGAACCCTTCCTTGTTTGAAATGAAAGAAAATGGCAATAGCAAACAGAATTTATTGGAACAAAAGGTGGGTGGTATGTAGATAGAAAGATTGGGACAATAGAGCAATGTGGGCAGTACAAAAATAGAAAAGTAACTTAAGGAAAAAGTTGGCAGTGTAATTAAAAAGCAATGTGGGCAGTAAAAAAATAGAAAAGTAACTTAAGGAAAAAGTTGGCAGTGTAATTAAAAAGCAATGTGGGCAGTAAAAAAAAAGTTTCAAAAAGTTGGCAGTTATTGAAAGGCAAATAGCAGCCTGAAGTGACTTTAACAAAAGGTGGGGCAGTATCAAATGGAATAGCAGGCAAAAGTGACTGTAGCAAAAAGTGGACAGTGAATTTTTTTTTAAAACTGAATAGCAGGCAAAATCAAATGTAACACAAATTGGTCAGTAAGTGAAAGCAAAATAGTAAATCATAAGGCAAATTAACTCCAGCAAAAGATGGGAATAACCCTCTTGTGTTGATTTTTCGATTTGCTATTCTAAAAACTGATTTAAATTCACTTTTACCAATTTTTTTTTAAATCTCACCACCTGTTACATTTTACATTTGCTCGGTGTCAATGGCTATCTAAGCTAAAGTTCGAGGTTATGTACCACCGAGACCACCAAGGGTAAATAAAGATTTGTATCTTGTTTCATTGCTAACAGAGGGAGACACTAGTAAGACATTCCAACCATTGCTTGATGTAGTACTCATTCAGGTCAATGAGGGCAGTTCTTCACCTTGCAAATGTTAATTACGAGAAACTCAATATATGAGATCAGGGTAAAAAAAAATACTTCAGCTAAAAGTGGACAGCATATAAGAAAGAGATATTAAACGCAATATAGATGTTAAGAGGAATTCTAAGGACAACTGATTTTAGCAAAATGGACAGTAAATTCTAAAGAAATATCATAGATATATGTAACTTTATAATCAATATGTCAGTAAAAAAAAAGGAAATAATAAGGTAAGCTTATCGTAACCCAATTTGGGCAGTTAAAAATATAGGAAATAGAAAGTACAAGTCACTTGAGCAAAATGGACAGTAAACTCTAAGGAAATATCATAGATATGATTTTTCAGTAAATAAAAAGAAAATAGTAAGGTAAGCTTATCTTAACCCAATTTGGGCAGTTATTTATTATAAATATAGGAAATAGACAGTACAAGTGACTTGAGCAAAAAGGGGCAACATATAAAATATTTCATTTACAGAAGCAGAAAAAGTATTCTATTGATATGTGCATGCAGCCTGCTATATAACATGACAATATATTGTAATAGCTTTCATTTTTTTGTCTTTCAGTATGGGGTAAGGCCAGCTGATGACGACAGTTCGTTAGCGGGCGGAGTTCAAAACCCTGCATATACATCTTCATTCCAGCCGCAGGGTTCCAATAAAGGCTCTGACCAGTTCTAGCAGCATTCGCTTTTAACGCTTGTATCTTGTTCTTAATACGATTTATTGGTGTCAGATGTCTGCCCTGCATTGCTATAGCGAGCATCGAATACTTTGTCGTTTTTGTTAATGAATGTAGGATAGAGTAGCGTATTCTCAGTGCTTAACGAATAAACGCTTCCTAGGTCGTGGAAAAAGGGATTAGCCAAGGAGGCCTTCGCTAAGAAATCGTTCATAGGTTAATCTAGAAATTGCTTATTGGACTCAGCCATCGGCTTAATATTTGGGGCTGCTCTAAATTAAAACAACATAATTCATGACTCTTTGTTAAAATTTTAGGATGGCTCTGCATATTTTGATTGTTTGGATGTTATGTGATGATAAAAAAAAATTCATTCAAAGCATACCTTACTGCATTTAAATTGGACTTACACACAGTTATTGTAAAGTATCATAAAATTATTATTCTGAGAAAAGATAAAAATATTGAAATAAGAAACATATTTAATATACCATAATTATTGACCGCAGTTAGAAATAACACAATTTTTATGTAGATATGGAATATAATATTCAAAATTGTCGTATAAATTGTTATTTATCCCAGTGTTTCTGATTTGTTGTTATCAAACTATGGACAGTCGTGCTTTAAAATTTTATCATCCTGGACAATTTTATATTATATAAACAGAAATAATATATAAAATATGAATAAATATGGTTTAGGCAGTATGGACAATATAAGCATTCCATTGCAGTGATATTCAAGGTATTATACATTTTTGGGCACAGCTGTAAATATTAACGTTATATATGGTGTATTCAAAGTGTTTATGGTTAAAACATATTTATCATATTAACATGGGATTGGTTAAATGTACTTAATAGTTTTTTATATGTACAGTTGTTCTCAAAACTAACTATACCCCTGTGAGAATTATATGATGATTTTTTTTGTTAATTTTCCTGAACCATATGTGATAGTATGGTTAAATGAAAATTTTTATTTTAACATGATTTTGATATTTCAGAGTACAGTCAAACTAGTGTTGAGCGGTTACCCAAGAGAATGAATTAGTTTGACTGTAATAGACAGGTCGTCGCTAAATAGAGAAGTGAACCACACAGGGGTTTTTTACCTGTGTATGGTCTCATATTTTGTATATATAATATATATATAACTAAAGTGGCTAAACCAAACAATAAAAATTTGTTTTTTTATTCATATAGAATGCGACTTATTGAACTCGGTTCCCAATAAAGTTTCCTATCGTTTCGCGATACATTTTATTCAATAACTTCGTCGTTTTTCAACCGATTTAAAAAATTTAAAGTTTCACATGGCTGAAATTAATTGATGAATAAAACATAAGGTGGCCGTTAGCATATTTTGACTTCTTTTTATTTATTGTTATAAAAAGGAATTTCCGCATGAGAAATTGTCAGATCTGCAACGGTGTACTTACTTTCGAGAACAACTGTACATGCGTTTCAAACATATCGGAAGTATTTAAACGGACAGGGTTAAATTTTTGACTTCCTCAGGATAGGGCTTTTGCTGTTAGCAGTTTCATCTGATTGTAATATCTGTATGAATTTATTATATAATGCTTTTATTAGGCTTGTATATATATATATATTATACACTGTCATTTATATGTTGTTATTTTAATGTCGTGTACTTGCATTTATTTATAATTGATCTGAAATATTAAGAAAATAATCATTTCAGTGTTATTAATTGTATATCTGCATTTGTGTATATATGACAGATTTATGCTAATGTAGTAAACATAAATAAGCATGCTGCTTACGTAATATATCTGATTATATTATGATGTTATTGTTGCAATATTTTAAAATTTTAATACTGGTTCTATGAAGTCAGAATAGTTGAAATATTTCTGCCATTTGCCATAAAAAAATAAATTAAAATAAATATATATAGATATATATTCGGACATTTAAATTTTGTTATAAAACAATTTGAAAAGATTATTAAATCAATAAAACCTTACAAATACCCGGCCTGTATTCGGGAATATACGATAAAAACTGCAAAGTCTCCTCAGTATCTTATATATTAATAACATTGCTTTTATAGTTTTATCTTAAGTGCAATTTTATTATTATTTTTAAGTTCAACTTACTGTTAAATCATTGTTATTATTATATGATGAGTTCACCATTACCTTTTATGATAATAATTTTAATTTACTACTTATGCTAATGTTACAACTGTTGTATATTAGATCATTTCTCATTCTCTTTGTGCCAATAATACGCGATGCCTGAGCTTATTAATATAAACAAAATATTCCAAAAAATATGAAAATGTTATTGTAAACTATTAAGGGTGTATGAGCATATGATTAGCGATAGTATAATTCCTCATTTCAATGTCCAAATGCTTACAATACCTAAACTTGCTGAAATAGAGATTAATTTACGATTCGATAGTATACTATGTGGCCAATTGTGCCACGCGCGTTTTCCATGCGCTTGGATAAACGCATGGAAAACGCATGGTTTTTGCCGCATTATAATTAGCTAAAAACCATGCATTTTCCATGCGTTTATCCTTTTCATGGAAAATGCACGTGGCACATTTGGCCATGTATCTAACGATGATATCTGCCAGATAAAGCTACACAGTGAAACCTTACCATTAAGGCCACAATTGAACAAGATTTGACTTTATGCTGAGGTGGTGTAAGTAATGAGGTTGTTTATATAGTGAGGTGGTCTAAATAGTGAGGTAAAATTTACAGAATGTGGTTCTTCATCTTTTTGTCTTTTTGACGAGGTGGTCTTAATGGTGAGGTGGTCGCTAAGCTTTGCCATATAAACTGCATTATTTGCTTCGATCAACCTATATAATATTGTATTTTTGATATCTGTAAAATATGATCATTCAATGATTTAACTTTCCAAAACTAAACGATAAAATATTACTCAATGTTAAGTCTTAATTGTGAGATGGTCTTAAAGCGGGGTTTCACTAATTCAATTATAATAAATATTGAAATGTTTCCTTTATGAATTAAAAAAGAAAATTTATTTATCTTTATTAAATATTGATGGAAAAACTTTAAATTAGATAAAATCATGCTAGTAAATTAACAAGCAATAATTAACAAACCTGACCTTATTTTACAGTGGTGGAAAAGTTTCTGCACTTTAAAAAATCATTTTTCGATTTACGATCTCTTCTACCTTTGTAAAATTAATGAAAACTATACTAAATATAAATACAGACTACACTTGCTTGCGTTCACATAGGTAATAGATTTTGTTAAACAAATTTGATACAATTTTGATGAAACTAAATATTATGTGCTAAAACGTTTGTCCACCACTGTAAAATCAACTTTCCTACAGTATCATACAATTTTACCATAACATTATGCTATATACAAAGTGCCTTGGAAACATGTATAGGTGTAAATGAACTTCATTGTCACATTCCAATTTGCTATATTGTAACTATGTATATATATAAACATTGTTTCTGTTCATTTGTATGTTATGTACAGCTATTGTGTGTATATACTCAATAAAGCCATCTCTTTCCTAGATTTTAATTTTTATTTTTTTATGGACTGACTGATTGTCTTATAATTGGTTTCTTAAGTGGTAATTTTGGCTATTTAAAAAAATGGGAAAAATTAAACTAAATGGTTTCGTGGTAAGGCTCTTGTCAACACCTCTGAACATCCCAGATTCAAATCCCAGGCTCTCTCCGTGAGCTACATCTCAGCTGCTGGATGTCGACCGCGCTAAGTTGGTGGTGTCTTGTACTCGGTGTCTGTGCTAAGGCAAATGAATGACACCGTCCATGGGGTAAATATGTAACTGTGAAATCCAAGCCTTACTTATCTTCTCATATATTTCAAAATGACCAATATTTGTTAGCTTCTATTGCACCTAATTTACGCATCTGGAAACAATATATTTTTTAATTAATTTTTTTTATTCATTATATTTATTTTATTTTTATTTTTTTCATATTTACTGAATTACACATTCAAACTCAAAATATAGGGTAAATCCCACTGTAACCTTGAAAAGTTTATCTCATATATTCCATGAATTTCTATATGATAATTTCATAATATAACTATTATGTCAGACCTTGAATAATATAACTTCAGTTACAGTTAGTTTCATAAAAAACGGTCGACTATAGACAGCTGTAACAACCTATACCTGACTGTGATCTAAACACGCTAAAGCCAGCTGCTTCTGTCCACTTCTATAGCTAATAGTCAGCTTAGATTTACCACCAGAAAGTTGAAACATTGGCAAATGTAAGAAATTAATATTATATATCATACATTTTTACTTTTAGATCCTGTTTTGAGTAGCCAGCAATTACAGCTTTGGCTAGGCTCAATTTGATGGGCCAATTTTAATAAAACTAACTGTATCATATCAGTCTATTATATGCATAATGCATACATCTTGCTTCATATATGGCTTGTAGAAACCTGATTATATAAAAAATAAATTGGGCCTAGTAGTAAAACCTTTCTTAGAAATTGATAACTTAAATAGATAAGCAGTCAAATTTTCCTCTTGACCTTGTTGGTATTCAAGGTCATCACGTGTGTAACATTGGCTTGAAATTTTGTCACGATTTTATCAATGAACTGTTATTTTTGTCCCGCATATGTTGTTGCTAAAATTGCACAGAACTCCTGAAATATTTCACAGATCTTTGTGTTTTTGCCATTGGCATATGGTATATTTTGTGAGAAATGATAAGGCTTGGGAGTCCACACCATGTTACACATCTATGCCATGGGTGGGCTCGATACTTGCCTGGTTATAGACACTGAGTACAAGGCACCTCCAATTTAACATCTCATGCGATCGACACGCAGCTAAGTTGTTTGCTCATGAAGAGTGCCCGATCCGGGAATCAAACCTGGGACCTTCAGGCTTCAGCAGAGCTGGCCACATCTTGTAATATTGCAATAGTCATAAACTGGAATTCCTCCATTTGTTATAATATACAAAATAGAAAGACAATGAATAATCAGTGCAGTTTTACTGACCTCATCTGCATTGGTAGTAATATTAAAGCTGGTATGAAGTCTAAACGTTCGAAAACCGTAACGTCCAAACCCATAAAGTCCGATTCTCTAAACGTACGAAGAGTGTCCGAATGTCCGAAATTAATTTTTCTGCTACTTTATGTACTTTTACACAAGAATTGGAAATTATATTTACTTCAAGATAACATAGTACATGTTTACTTTGGCAAAATTGAAAAAAATAAATCTGACTTTTCGGAACATTTTCGGACGTTACGGCCTCGGACGTTTCGGTTTTGGGATGTTTTGACTTGCATTCTTAAAGCTGCACCTGTCTCCTTGCCATAAACGGAGGGACCCACTTGAAAATTTGCATGCATGCTGAAAACTAGACCAAGTGTCTGATAAGAATATAAAGGTCCCTATACTTTAAGGTTCATCCTGTTATGAACAAACAATTTACATATTTTGCAATAGACATTAGTAAAACTTGGTAACATTGTTTTCGCTACAATATTTGACATCAACCAGTAAATGCCAAACATTAAAAAAGAGTTTGATTATAAAAAAGACAAGCTAAGTATATCTTAAAGATTTAATATAAATGATATCCATTAGATTTTGTACCACTCAACCGTGAAAATTAGCACTATATGCGACGTTGTACAAATCCTCATGTACAACATTTAGTGAGCCACGCCATGCTGCAATTAGTAGACAGCCAGAAAGTGGGCGGGTAATAAATGCATCCAGTCAGTACAGACAATTTTCTGATTTTGATTACTTCGTCGGTTTTTATCTGATATTCGAAATTCAATGAATCATAATCAATCAAAAATTACAATTAACACATTAACAATAGAAAATATTGGGGTTTTGTGGTACAAAACAATTACACAATGGTTACATTGTGAGACATGAGATATGTACATCCTCAAATGTTGTACATTTATATTTTCGGGTGTACATATCTTCATGTCCCACATGTAACCATTGCATAATTTTATAATATACATCGGCAGAAAAATTGGCATGTTACTATTGGTTTATAACCTGTACCTTGCAAAACTTTTTTGGTTAGATCATTTATACAGATAGTAAACAGTAAATAAAAGACATAATATTATGTTTAACAGTTTCATTGACTTCTGTACTTTGGTATGGGGCGAATGAGTGACTGATTATGATATTATGCTTAACAATTTGTCAATTCATATCTGTGTGCTAAGCAGGGGCATCGATTCAGGGGGGGGGGATGTGGGGGATATATACCCTCCCCCCCCCCACTTTCTGAGAAGGGGGGGATAATCAATGCAATCATCCCCCCTTAAATTCCACAACGAAAATACATTTTCTACACACTTTTCTTTGTAATATTTGTATCAAGTAGTTTTACACTTCATATCACATATCAGTACAATTAGGTGCATCTAGAAATAGTTTGGCATCAATGATCCAGCATTATTTTATCTCTTGACAAGTGTCCGCGCTTTAACTGCAGCCACTTTTACGCAAGTCAGAAAGTCACAGTGCGACAGACTGAAGTACATAGGCCTTTCCCCCCCCCCCACCCGTCAATAGAAAGCGACACCCCTGAATGTGTCAATTCATACCTGTGTGCTAAGTAAAAAACAGATGCAGGACTGGGGTTTGAGGTCTTTACCCACAGTGTCATCACCCTTGCCGCAAGGGGGCCTAGGACTTTAAAAGGGCATTTTTAGCATGGGAGATCTAAAAGTACATACCTATGCTAGGTATATGGTATTTTGGACTGGACTGATTGCTTCTAAAGATTACTAAGTCAAAATTTAGTGAGAAATACAACAAAGTTTTTACTGCACTTGACATGATGTTTCCTGTTTGTCTGCAAATCCAAGCCTACCCCAAACCAAACATACCATCAGTTAGCTATGAGACCACCTTATTATTTAGACCACTTTCATGTTCATAAGTTTTCCCACATCGTTATATTCTACACAAAATCTACCCTCTGAAATGATAAATTAAGCTTTAATCATTTTAATGATAATTTAGAGCTTATATACGGTAACTCGAAGGCAGATGTACTGATAAGTGATAAATGTTGGGTCAGAACAGTCGAACACATTAAAGGAAGCATTGGAATTTATGATTTGTGTCCTTCTGACATCTATTATACATCTCCAGCTACATATGACTCGGTTTGGCTTGCTTTAGCTTGAGGTAGATTGTCCTAGCTCTTGATGGGCTTCGTCAAATGCTCTTTCTGCACTGCATAAAGTCTGACAATTTTTTGTTTCACCGCAGTGTACGCTAATGCAAACAAACTCCCAGGCGTTATCTCATCTTTTGAAGAGACATACTTGGATGTAATTGACAATCATATCTTTTGTGCTCCGTATCACTAAAAAGCTAAATTGCTCATTTAAGCACCACAGGGCTACTTAGCAGGTTTTGGGGTGATGGCATTGTTAACTGTGATTATCTTTTTGCTGCAAATTGTTGCCATAGCAACACACACCAACATCACCTTCAACCCTGATGGGTTGACAGAGAGGTTCTACGAAAACGATAAACTCGTCGTCCAGTTTAATTTGACATTACCGGGTGCCATCAACTCGCTGTCAATTTCAGCATCGGCTGTTGATAGGATTATTGCTGATGTGGTTGCCAACAGGACCCAGGCCATTTCTGACCTTCCGGTAGTGGATGGAGTGTATATCGGACAGATAACGGTTCTCGGAAGACGGCTTGGAAGGACAGACATCGAGTTCTTCATCCACGAAACTGGGTCCCCTCCACCCGATGGTGACCGTGTAGAAAATGGCAATCTGCGAGTCATAGTTTTGAGGAGACGAAGAGTAGTTGATAGCATATTCCGTTACGGGATTATTACTCTTTCTGCCATTCTTTACATCGGTTTTGGATGCAAGATCAACATCAAACTGGTTTGGAAGATTCTCAAGCGGCCCATTTCCCCAGGCATTGGGTTCACTTCTCAGTTCATTGTTATGCCTTTGGTAAGTATATATACTTCGTACCCAGTGGCACACAGAAAATTTGAAATTTTTGACAATATTAAAATCTATTTACGCGTGATTTTAAAAAGATATAGTTTAACTTACAGAAATTTGATACACGAGTTCATTTACTTCATCAATTGTCAACATGCATTGCATCTCTCTGTCCCTCACCAAAAGCAGTTCCTTGAGGGTGTATGTCATACATTGGGTATTAGGAGTTTTACATGTCTTCATGCAGTGCGATTTTGCATTGCTATTATTTGGTACATCATGACTAGTACCCAGTGCCTTATAACAGTACTCAACATTGCGTTTCAGTATATAATTGTCGTGATCTCGACAAACTTCCTTGGCATTTGTTAGTTAATAATATTTAAATTAGCTTCTTTTAAACTTAACAGAAGCTTGTTGAAGGCATTGTGTGTCATGGTTATTTATTTATTTATTTTTTTGCTATAATCTTAGTTGATTGTCTGCGTCTAGAATGATTGCTCACATAGCCATATTTAGCAATGTGGTTTTCTTTATGATGTCATAAATACTCTGGAAGCCTTCAGAAAAAGAAGTTTAATGTACAGGGCAGGGTATAGGGTAGTTGAAATTAACGACGTTTTAACCTATAAGGTCATTAACGTCTGACTATAGTATGGATGTATAAGTAAGAATAGCGCAAGTGTACAGGAGAACACAAGGTGTAAAGGAGAATATTATGTGTAGAAAGAGAACCTAGAAATTAGGGAGTTTTCTCTATATTTTAGCAAGCTTTCAAGCAACAGAAAGCATGTCATGTAGCACGAGTGTAAAGTACAAAATGTACATTGTTTGCAGTATTGTCTCTGAATACATTTCTGATTTCTGCTTTGCAGCTGGGTTTTGCTTTGGGCCAGATATTCAGCCTTGAGAATGCTTTATCTTTTGGTCTGTTAACTTTGGCCTGTTCACCGGGAGGAGGGTCCAGCAATGTGTGGGTCAATCTCTTCGATGGGAGTCTTGACCTTAGTTTGACCATGACAACTATCAGTACATTTGCATCTCTTGGTAAGTATCAATTCATATACACTGTACAATCAAAACCTATCCTTACGGCCACTTACAAAGAATGGTTTCGTAAGCGGCCCTTACCAACTCCAATCGATTGGTCATTCCTCAATTAGTTTACCCCTATATCAAACATAAACATGTCTTAAACGACCATATTCGATCCCAGGCCTTTTCATGAGCTACATCCCAGCAGCTGGATGTCGATAGCATGAGATGTTAAATTGGAGGTGCCTTGTACTCGGTGTCTATGCTGAGGCGAGTAAAAGATCCCAACCATGGGGTAAATGCATTTATAACATGGTGTGATCTCCAAAACCTTATCATCTCATCATTACATCTGCCTCTGGCAGCTGGTCATAATAAGCTGACTAAGCTTCAGACCCAGTAGATTAAGACATATACATTGACATTTAACATATTAATTGAAATATTCCTTTGAGTGGCCGCTAAATAAATAAATTGACTTTGCACAAGACAGGCAATCAAAGATAATTTATTTTGTGTCAGCCAGCATTGAAATGCGCAAATCCAGTTCAAACGGTATTTTGTGATATCGCAGTTTCCAATGCTTGAGTGATGTTTAAAGTCAATTTATAATCAAAGTAATATATATAAATAAATTACATTGTTTGCAAACAGTTTTTAACAAACAATTACAGGTGCACCGGGAATTCAAAACAATGGACTACTATTTACCAATAGAGGGAGCTCTCAGTAACTGCGCCCAAACAATTTTTAATGACGTACAATGGGGTCATTGAGTTCAGTTAATGATGTCATATTTAGATGACGTCATTACACAATGATTTGGGCGCAGTTACTGATAGCTCCCTCTATTGGTAAATAGTAGCCCATTGTGAAGAAGCAAGCATTCCCTTGCACAAAATACAGATGTAACAGTGCTAGCAAGGTGTCACCCTTGCACCAGAGAGTGACTCTTTGGCGTAATGATCAACGCTCTCACTTCCTGTGCCTGGGGTCCCAGGTTCAATTCCCGGGTGGGGCACTCTCCTCTCAGAGACATCACACGTAAATATTCTTTCAAGAAAATGTGATCGTTTTCCAAAAATATGACATGAATGGCGTGAGAAATACTTAAGTCATTGCTTTCCCTCAAGAAATATAATATTTTAACAAAGTAATTATATTGGGAGTATTCCACTGTATTGTTTGATGGGATGAAGTGTTCCAGCTGCTACAAATTCAGTGAATGTACCACGTCACATTTTTTTTATACTGTTAACCAGTGCCATCTTCCTAAAACAAGCCAGCCCCTCCTCTTCGTAGCTACGCAGGGCACCATGCAGGAAATGGACTTAATTACCTGGTTTTTGCATATCCAGTTTGAATGGTCGCGAGGATCGTTGGAGCGCCAGTTTGGTGTTACAAAATGTATCTTAATTTAGCACAACGTAGCCTGCAGTGACAGTTGAGTCTTTTGATTGTCGGTCGTCACTTGCATTGGCTGACCTACTTAGTCACGCAGCTATTTACTGCTAGAGGGCTATGGCGAAGAAAAAACAAAGCAGATGTACCAAGAAACGCCACTCCCTATAGTTCACATTGTAAACACTGCACAGCTCTGCGCCACCTTTTCCCAGCATGCATAGCGTCGGGAGTTCTTCATCGCCCCTGGTGGATAATAAAATTCAATCAGAAATTTCCAGTAAAGCACGGCAGATTTGCCAATTTCACATGAACAACACATTAAATGTCATTTCCACATTATTTCATTGTCATAATGGGAAAATTGACTAAATATTTACCATATTTACGATGTCAACAAACACCAAAATCTGAACGCTGCCATGTTCATATCATGCATTTGACGTCATAATCAGTCAGTATGATGTCACTCAATAGTCGCCTATTGTTCTCTGTTCGTGACGTAATCAGCTCAGTTAACAATGCGCCCCTTTTCCCCAGCATGCATAGCGCGTCCTACTTTTGAGAGTGCTTGTTCTTGGTACATACTATTGAAATCGTGCAAGGCTGCTCAAGAGCTAAGTGGAAAATGTGGGCTCGCTTCAGGAAGATGAACCAGTGCATGTATATTGACCTTATATTAAGTAACAAACGCTAAGTAGATTTACTAGCTTAATTCACATCTTTTTACTGGATCTCTTCCCTACTTCAGATAATAACTGACTTGACATCTGACCGACAAAGGTCCAACTGGTATACAATGTCGTGTAATACTGTGTTTTTTAGTTGCTACTCTACCAGATATTTGTCAAGCCGGATGTAATAGACAGGCATATTTATGGCCTAATGAATTCAACATTGGTCCTTGTAAACTGTAAAGTGACTAGAGAGATGGTCGTTCCTGTAATCAGCTGGTAATGTGATTTAGAATTTAGTACCATCTCGTAACACTTTTTACCTGATATGAAAGGTTCTAGGACATTAAACACATTATTGTAACATCTCAAAAGTGAATGGTATCATATGATTTTTCATGACTTGGCCAAGACAGCAAAATCACAGGAAAAAAAAACCCACTAGCCGCTCCTGAAGTTAAATGTAGGTTACATAATTCCCCCGCCCCCCACAAATAATTAAGTTTCTTCCGAGAGATTCAATGTTATGGCATGTAGGATTTTTTATCATTTGGTAGGGTTTTGGTGAGGAGGATTTCCCAACATGTTATCACAGTTACCACCCATGCCATGAGCAGGCACAGTCGCACAGGACTTTCAATGTTCAATAGTTACTTGGTCCTAGGTACTTTGAACGACATAAATTTCAGTCTGTTGTCATATGCATATGCTGAAAATGTACAACTTAAGTACTCTATGGGTAACCATAGGGTCCATTTGAAACATGGTATCCAAGTCTTCTTATTCTCATCAGGACGCCTGCCCTCAAATGGTGACATTATCCGATTCCGGCCTAGCGTCACCAATTTTGGGCCGACCATGCTACTATGGATTCAAATTATTCATTTAATTATCTGTCTCATCTACTTTATTTATTTTAGGAATGATGCCTCTCTGGATATATGCTTTGGGCCACTTCTACATTGACCCTGACGATGTGCCCATCCCGTATGTTGGCATCGTCCGGTCACTGTTGACCATTATCATACCGTGCGCAGTTGGACTCATTATTCGTTATTTTGGGCCAAAGGTAGCGGACAAGATTGCATTTCTCACCAGGCCATTTTCGGGTATATTTGTCATATACATCTTGACCTTTGGCACTTACGTCAACTTCTATATGTATGAAATAATGGGACACAGCCTAGAGATTATACCTGCTGCCATGTTGCTTCCTTTGTCAGGATACATTTGTGGGTTTCTTTTGGCGTTAGCTGCAAGACGAGACATTGCCACTGCAGCAACGATTAGCATAGAGACCGGTGTTCAAAATGCTTCGATCCCAATCATCATTTTACAAGGAAGCTTCCCGCAGCCGGAAGGCGATGTGGCTGCTGTCATGCCGGTTGCATCATCCCTTTTCTTCAACATCCCCATCATCATCGTTTGGATCATTTTCATGATCTATCGTCAATTCCACCCAAAATCGGATGATGAAGATGACATCCCAATTGACAAAGATGTCGATTCGTATAACTTCAATGATGAAAAGTCACCACCGGAAGACTTGACAAAGAGAACTGTAGCTACGATCAGTTCGATAGATGAAACAAAATATGATATTGACAATGAAAAGAAACTAGACAACAAAACTACCACCTGCAATGATGATGGTACAAATGATATGAAAAATATGAAAGCAGACTATTCTAATGATGCTTACCAATCAGAAGCAATTGAACAGTATCTTTAGTTAAATTTGACAACAAATAGAATCTTCTAGTGTGCTACTGGGAGGAAAAAAACAAAAAACAGGGTTCTATAATAAAACCTAATAACTGTGTGATTCAGAGCCTTGAACTTCATGAGTGATGAGGTTGGGCTGGTGAACCCACGAGTCCTGTAGGGACGAGTGGGTTCTCCAGCCCAACCTCATCACAAGTGAAGTTCAAGGCCCTGAATCACACAGTTATTAGGTTTTATTTATATCCCGCAATAACCTCTCAGTTATTATTTTTTATGAGAACTATTTTTCCAGCAGTGAGTAAGAATATAGTGTTTTTCTATCTGTTCTGCTTCACTCTGGTTGGTTGCCATGGTGATGACATCACCATTTCAAAACAACAACGTCATGATTCAGCAAGGAGAGAATCTTCAATATGAAGCACTTTCGGCCTTAAAATGGAGAGTTTATGGACATTTGAGTACATTTAAACCATATTTACTGAAATATTTTTGGATTTTATGCTCATTCAGGACCGAAAAGTGTATTTAAGACATGTTGTTACCCAGAAACTGGGCCATTGTCACAGCTCAACTGACACTTCAGCAAATTTTCATTGTTGACTTTCTGGAGCTTCTTTGATGTTAAAATTGTACTCAGATTGAAGGAATCAAAAAGTTAATGGGGTTTCTTATGTCAGGTGAGGCTAATTTTGTTTATTTTATAGATTTTGGGAAGAATATCCAGTTGAAGTGATGACTCTCATGACGTCACTGAGTTTGTGTGTGCTGTCCTGTGATTGGCCAGGCTGTTCTCTTTATAAGGGATATTGTATGTTATGAGGTTCACAACACTGAACCTCATAGTGTGAACCTCATGGTTTTTCTATGAGGTTCACACTCTATTGCGGGATATTTGCCTAATTCACGCATTCTGATTCTAAATTGTTAAAGATATGAAAAATGGTGCAAAGTCATGAAAAATAACGCATGACAGCAGAAATGCCAGCTTGAAATTTTGAATCAGCATTATGCTGAAATATAAAGTTTGTCAAGATAAGACACCCTTTTTGCGCAGCCTTGTTAGCATTTTTACCTCATTAACCTCCTTTTGATTAGTACACATCATATATTATGACATCATTACTTCTCCATCGTTATTGCACTCTGACCTCACAATGGCCATTGTCTACTGATGACATCACAATACTATATCTGAGTAGTATAGAGAGGTCAATGAGGCAAAAATGCCAACATGGCTGCCGTGTGAAAAGGGTGTATCAGCTTCTTTCCAAGTAACAATTTGTTTATTATGCTTATTATACAAGTTTAAAAAACGGTTTTGTTTTGCATTGTGTTTTTTATATACCATGGCCATTGTCAGCTTACAGGTAGTAAACTTAATTGAACGACTGCCAGAGAAGGCCATAATGATGGGAGGATAAGCCTCGTAGCAAAGAAAACTACGGAAAGAGCGGCCAGTTCTTCATTTGCATAATATACCATTAGCCGCCATTTTAGGGTTGGTGCATGTCAAGCCCGCAGTGACGGTTTCACATCAAAACAATGAAAGGATTTGTTCATTTAATACACTTATGACAATCAAATAATTAATCTTACAGACTTGCAATGGAATCACATAACTTATTTCCGCCCAAAACACACCCTGAACAGGCTTACATTGTTTCAATGGCGCCTCTGGGTATATCTTCTCTGTGCTTGTAATTTTAACCGATATGATTTATCCGAAATTAAGTTTTCTTTATGTATGATACTTTTTAGCAGTCACAGTAAAATAAGTTCCTGCCATGACCGTAAGAGCAAAATCATTGAAAGTCTCATATCAATGAGTCCATATCTTTGTATCACAAATTAAACATCCACAAGTAGATGAGAAAAATACTACGAGAAGTCGATTGACACCTACTTGAGGCATGTAGTAAGTTTCAATCACAGCTCTTGATGGGTTAGCTTAGATGATAAGGGAAGATACAAACCAATTGACTTCGAGTAAACTGTTATGAAATATGTTCTCAAACAAAGTCTTTAGAAATGTTAACAGGAAATATTCAGCGATTTGCACCATGTACTCCTTCCATTTTAGTAACAGTAGTGCTGCCACATTATACATTATTAAAATTTTTCAATGAACATTACTTTTTTATACTTTATTTGTAATACTATGTTTCCAAAAACAAAGACATTTTTCAGGATCAGGCATATAGTATGGTCTTGCAGTGGAGAAAAAGAAGGTTTTTAATTAATGGCCAAGTTTTAGACACTTAGCTTTGACCAAACGGAAGTTAACCAAGTTGCTAGTTCCTGTGTTCCGCATGGGTGAGGAAGGCTGAAAGGCCATTGGGGAAAGTTCATGATGGCAGTTCTTTCATTTTCTATTGAATTATCAATATTTGTCTGATCATTTTCCCATGATTTGGAGGACCGAAATACTTTTTTGGTTAAAATTACATACTTTTTTTAGGCCAGTTGCGATACTTTTTGGAAACTTGCCGTGGCAGCACTGCAGCTAGGTGGCCCAATGGTTAAGGCATCTGCCAATCCCACACATGGGGTAAATGTTTAACATGGGGTGGGCTCCCAAGCCTTATCATCTCTTCATTATGTCTGCCTCTGGCAGCTGGTCATATAAGTTGACGAAGCTTCAGACCCATTAGCATTATTTTTTGAGAAAATATAAAATGTATATGTTTGGTGTGCTCATGCTGTAAGTTTGTGTCTGATATCACAGGATTGCATTACAGTTGATCTCATTAGATATCACTAATTGTATTGTCACATCACAATGTATGGTAAATGTATAGACTCTTCTTAAATTTGTTTATAGCATTTTGTGTTTTTTATTTAAAAAAATTCAATTTATTAAAAGCTTAGTCATATTTTGAGTTATTTTTATATATGTAGACCTATACATAATTGTCGGAATCAGATTGATATCCTAGATAACGCGTTAGATTGGATCAATATGGGCGCGACATCTTTGACGTCGATGCAATGTAGGCAGCCATTATTGAAGTGATATTGCCCACATTAGTAACGCTGTCTGGGATTATTAATTTTATGATTTTGTCAAAAATAATCTGCAGCATCCAATGAACACGAATATATGTCTACATATCAATTTATTTACAATGGGAATTACCCTATTAGTGACTAACTTTAAATCTCACAAAAACCCAGGTTTTTAAGATAAAGACTTCGTATTTGTACCATTGTCATCTTATAGGTGCGTTTGTTGTATCAATCTAATTTTGACAACCAAAGAAATTTCAGTTAAGTGAGTATCCTTTAGGCTTTTCAGAAATGAGAATTATACCACAAGGAGCGCTGATGTTGACCAACGTAGGCCTACGCCACCTGGAGTAGATGGAATTTCTTGGAAAATTGGGGACTTCCTTCAATAGAAAACAATAACAATAAAACAATTAAAAACGCATAAGAAATTATGCAGGACATCCACCACCTGGCATATAGTTCAGCACTGCTGATTCAGCTATTTTAAATTATATTATCATATTATTTTTAATTTTGTTGATAAAGAGATCCATAATTTGCATTCATTGCACTTCAGAGACATCTTTTCACATTTTACAGTTTTGAATTTTGCGTATTGGACAATCTCATAGGCACTTGCCAATGAGAATAACTGATACATTTAGTAAAGATAGTAAGCATAGCTTTTTAGAAATGACCTATCACTGCTTCTGGTAGCCTTCATTTCACTTGACAGAGTACCTACCGCTTTTCTGTATAAGTGAACTGAAAGTTGTTCATTTTTCAGCAAATTACAATATGGACAAGCGCCACTGACATTGCGCATGTAAATGGGATTCTTCTTTGCCCCATCTTTAAGGTATCTTTTTGTTTCTATTGATTCCAATTGGAATTCTTCTTTTATTCTTTTCCTCTGGCATGTGGGCTTAATTTAGTCTTTGTAATCCTTAACCTCCTGAATGCCTGCATCCATCCATCCAATTCTGGGGCGTGGGGATCACTGAGGCTCTGTACCTTCAAATCTAGAAAATGCTAAACTCTGATAGCATGTGAATTTCATTTAAATGGACAAATTTCGGTGTTTCCTATATCTCAGCATCCATATTACTGAGGTGTACCAGCATCATCAAAGATTCACCATCCCTCTCTCAACTCATAATCTTACTTAACACTGACATTACATTAGTGACTGTATCAATATACATCTGCAATGTCATTCCTTAAAAGTTTTAAAATTATCATGGTTTGAATTTTTGAAATTTTGTTCATTTGTTTATTAACTAGGGTGTGGCCCTTGATAGCGGCAGAATTTCTACCTTAGAGGGCCACTCCAAAATAAACATATTTTAATGTGCGATATTTAAATAATTTGTTCTGAGTTCTGAGTAACAGCATCAAAAATGTTGCTATCATATCTGAACAAAGCAGCTACAAAAGCTCCACTCCGTAATTTGCATTACCTATAGGGGGAAGTAAGGAGAACTGAGCCAATTATCACATTTTGTTTTTCCCGATTAAAATAATAGAACAAAGTCACTTTTTTCCTTTCTGAGTTATGCCATAAGCATTCCTCTAATAATGTTAGGTGCCTTTTAGAAAGAATTCTCCACCATTTCTCCAATAAAGACACAACTATATTTCCTTAAAGAAAGGAGTGGCCCAGTTCTCCCTCCGGAAAGGAGAACTGGGCCATGGGGGCAGGAGAACTGGGTCCCATCTGTCAGATAATAAAAAACTGAAAAACCGAAGCAATTATTAATGTTTTCATAAAGAATTATCAACGAACATGATTGAATTAAAAGAACAGAGATGTAACATGAAAATCTAGTTTAAAAAAGCCCAAAATAGTTTTTTTTTAAATTACATTCATTTCAGGTTAAACTTTCATATACAGTGGGAATACAGCATTTCATGGTTAAAATTTATTAATTTAATGTTTGAACTTCATCTTGGCATAATTCTGTAAGTCTTATCAAAGTTGCATTGAAGTTTGCAGGATTTAAAGATCTTTGTAAGTAATTGCCAAAAATGTAGCAAGTAGGCCTAATCTATCTTAACTTTAGCTGTAATACAACAGTAAATCACTATCACATAAACATTTGATGAATGATTTAATGTAGGTTAAATATGCCTGCTGAATTTATGTTTGAATAATTTAAACTCTGAAAGTGCAAGCATGGGTTCAACCAACTTTTATTGTAAGCCATAAGTCAACTATGATGTGACACAGATTTTAGTTTTCCTTTCATTTTCTAAGCTAGTGTTTTAGTATGCCAATTGGTATATAATTTCCTTATCAAAAAATAAATGTGAACTGTATTTTATGACAGAGGGAGGCCTAGGACAGGGGCCCAGTACTCCCCACCTGAGGTGGCCCAGCTCTCCCCAAAGCTGTTGCGTGAAAGAAATGGCAACCATATTGTTCCCACATGGCAAGAACAACATGTCAGTTACATGATTGTACTCTGATCATGTGCTGATTATAACAATATGTTCATTTCTAATCTATCCTCTATCAGTTTTTGTCAATAAACAATTATATACATAACTGACACCAAAAACAAATATCTCACTTTATCGGAAAAAGAAATATTCCAAATGGTTTCTTGCTTTCAGATATGCTCTTATGATCACTGAGGAGTAATGTGTCCCAAGTTCAGGGTAATATCTATATTACTTTTAGCTGCAGAGTGGGTGTAGTTCTCCCACCCGCCCAGTTCTCCTTACTTTCCCCTATATGGTGTGATTATGTTGAAAACATGAGCCCACAATTTGAGATAGTTTTGATATAAGCCTAACCCAGATAGCCTTCCAAATTGGGACAATATTATTTCAATAATAAAGCACCAATATACTATTTTAGACATATTATGACAAAGTTTTAAGCATGTAGGTGCAGTAGTGTCAGAGTTCTGCTCCAGAAACAAAAACAAAAGTTTTTCAATTTTTTTTCCAAATTGTGTAAAACATAGCCAAGATATGTCAGTGTGGCTGTCACAAGGCACCACTAGGCCATATGGGGTGTTACTGTATAACATTGCATTAGGATAAGTGCATAAGTGTTAGAGTTCAGCTCTAGAAATGAAGCTGTGTGTTAGAGTTCTGCTCTGGAAATGAAAGTGTAACGTCCGCCCTCCTGCCTGTCGGACGACACTTACCAATTTTAATGATGCCTGTGTGCTATGTGGGATTCGCTGAGGGTTTAGCTGCAGCGCAGCCTCTGTTTAATATATTTATTAATGACTTTCTCCTTGACCTTAAGGCTTCATGTAATGTTTACAATTAAGCAGATGATAATACACTGTAATTCACATAGTAATCCAATATTCATCAAAGAAAAACTCAAACAGGCTGCTGTACATGATGTGAAATGGTTTCAAATCATTTTTATGCAGGCAACCCCGTCAAAATGTCAGGCTATTTGTATAAGTAGAGACAATATTAACTAACACTTCAACATTGCAGGCCATACGATAAAATCAGAGACAAATGTTAACGTTCTTGGCACTAAACTTAAATCACCATGTTTCAGTCATATGTCAAAGAGCAGCCAGGCAAGTAAATGCACTTAAAAGGTTACGTAAATACATGGATTACACAAGCAAAAGCTTAGAACATATGAATATTTCATATCAGCCAATTTTTTATATTGTACAGTTGCATATAATGCTTACACTGTAGGACAGGACAGGAAACTAAAAACTTAATGAAAGAGCAATACATTTGGTATGAAATGACTATGAAAGTTCATATGAAAATCTACTAGACAAAACAGTGAAAAGAATACTATACGCTATAAGAAAAATATATTTAGCTTTTTTAGAGACGATACATACATAGCTGTTTAACAATCAGTATTATTATAACATGTGATTTGTACATTATGGTGCATAATAAAATATTCAGTGTGTATATATATTACATCTTCATATTGTATCATTCTTGCATTGCTTTCTTTACTTTTCTTTACCCCTTTCTATTAACTTGACACATGTATCTTTTTTATATGGATTCGTCAATAAAAGTTTAAATATATATATGTATATAAAATGAGACATTAAAGTTTTTAAATAAAACCTTATGGGTCTCTCATAATGAAGGGATGGGTGGGATTGTAACTAAAAATTAAGACGAATGATTTGGAAACGAAGATGACCATTAGTCAAGGCATCCACGCGATAGAAGTGAAGAGCACGTGACGAAGAAGAAGGAGAGGTGGCCAGAAAAGATGGCGACTGTCAGCATTAACCATTTTTACGTAAGTACGCAAAACCATATGCCGATATCTTTCCATGTGTATCTTACATTCTCATCTGTGAATATTATCACTTTCCCAGACAGCATTCCAAATCGTTTCAACATAGAAATGTTGGTGGGCCGATTTGGAATGCTGTCATGGTTGTTATTTCATTTGTCGGTCAAAAGCTTGTGTTCATTGTTTTTATATCACCACCAACTGTAAATAAAGTTTTATCTTATCTTATTTTACCAAATCTTAATTTATGCTTAATTCATTACATAAGAAGTACTTGGTTTTAAATTTTTTTCAGAGCGTCCTTCAGAAACTAAATTTGACCTTGTGCGTGTGTGTGATTAGGGCTTTACGTCCTGTATTTCTGCACCAGTTGGGCAAATTAGGACGGGCAGAGACCATGGCAATGAGACGAAGGAGGAAACAGCCATACAACTTAGGCTCGACCGGGAATCGAACCCGAAATCTGACCTTGTCAAATCCAGTGTTGTACAAATTAAGTTTAAAATCTACGAGGTACTAAAAACCTTTAGAAACCTGTTCCTTATCTCGAACAGTTCACAGATATACCACGACTGAGGTTGAAACAGCGCCTTCTGGAATCCTATAGTGACTCTTGAAGAACACATTGCCATACACTGGTAGATGCATTCTGATATTCCACCATTAGTAGAACTGCTGGTCACGACACATTCCTTCATAGATTTATCAAACACAATCAAGTTGGAGTTTTCACAAGAAGGGATATTTTTCAGTTTCATGACAATATTTAATGGAGACTCTTCATAAAACTCCAACGTCAGAAACGACCCGGCTCCAGATTGTGGAACCTGCAAAAGTAAACGAATACATTTTTGCATTAAAAATTGTCTTATTTGGCAGAAGCAGTGCAGCGCAATTCTTAAATTCATAGTCCCTGATAGCATTCCAATTCGTTTCAATGTCGGCACATTGTCGGCACATTGTCGGCGATGTCAAAACGATGTTGTAATGACGGCGGCAGATATAGAAACGACGCTGGTCCGATTTGGAATGCTATCTGAGGTCGCCATTTTACTCCGGTTTGTTTTACCAATTGAAATAAACTATGTACAGCAGCTGGGTGGTCCAGAGGTAAGACACTTGCCTGTGCCTCTGAAGCACCAGGTTCAAACCCTGGTACCCTTCATGAGTCCCTTGTACTCAGTGTTTATGCTGAGGCAAGTAAAGGAACCCACCCAAGGGGGAAAATGTGTAACATGGGTGGACTCCTCCTCTCTGGCTCGCCTTCCATAGCAAAAACTTGCCTTAACATCATGCTTAAGGGGTTGCACCATCTATCTATCTATCTATCCATCCATCTATCTATCTATCTATCTGTCTGTACACTAGGATGGTGGTGGTGGATTAGGGCTTTAAGTCCTGTATTTCTACACCTGACGGGCTAATTAGGACAGGTAGGGACCATGGCAATGAGATGAAGGATGAAACAGCCATTAAACTTAGGCTCGACTGGGGAATTGAACCCAGGACCCAGTGGTTCGAAGCCAGCATACTACCACTGAGCTAGGCCCCCACCCCTCATCTGTACACTAGGGAGAACCACAAACAGTCTCTCTTTGCTAGAATTGTCATAATGTTAAAATATCGCTTATAATGTAAATGTTTAGTTACAAAAGAAACATTCCGGTTAACTTTATTTTACGTATATCTATTGGGAGGCGACAGACTTTTGCTATTTTGTCCCGATTTGATGGATGCTTGGATAATGACAGTATTTACACTGTACTTGTCTGAAATCAATTATGAGTCTTTTTAGTGGCTAATTTTGGTTTCCTCTGACATTTATACTATCGATAATATAATTTGCATACACGATTTCTTTCATACATATTGGTTAACCAACATAGCGTAACATAACATAAAACTTTATTGGTCACCTTTTACAAATTGAAACTTGTTTAGCACCAAGAAAAGAAATGCAATACCGATACAAAAATACTGACAAAATGACTACACTACTACACCATCAATACACCTTTTTCACTTGGCAGCCACGTTGGGAGTTTTGCCTCGTTGACCTCTCTTCTCACTAAGATATAGCATTGTGATGTCATCAGTAGACAGTGGCCATTGTGAGGTCACAGAGTGCAAGAACAATGGAGAAGTAATGATGTCATAATATATAACCTTATCAAAACGAGGTCAATGAGGCAAAAATACCAACATGGCAGCAGTGTGAAAAGGGTGTATTACTTATTAAGTTCAATATCCTTATACTGCTGGGCAAAAAACTGTTCTCATGTCGTGATGTTCTTTGTTTTGGGACCCTTAGTCATCTGTGTGGGAACTAGCCTTTTAATAAACGTTTTTCACATGAAGTACACCTGCTCTAGGTTTAGACATACCTCTTTTCGGTCTCGCACTCAGATACGGTTGATTTCTTTCAATTTTAATTGATTTCTACATTTCTGCATTTTTGAACTCATGTTTCCTTGATTATCCATGACATCAGCCATTTTTGCGCCTATTCGGTAAAACTCACTAGAGGGCTCTGGCGACATCACGGATTGCTAAGCTTTTGTGTTGACGTACTGAAAATATTTGGAAATGGTATTACGGTCAAATTGAAAAAACTATAGACTGGCCTGAGCTATCAAAATTTTGTATTTTTTATGCACTAGGGGCGTTAAAGTTTGTGCCTACTCTAGTGAGTTTTGGCTGAACTAGGCAGATGGGTTATCAACGAAACGTGAAATTGATTAAAATTGGAAGAAATCAACCATATCTGAGTGTGAGACATTAGTAAACAGAGCAGTCCTCGTGTACATAATGACGAAAGAGGTATGCTAACATTTTTGTTGAAAAAACTGTTGCAAAAATGTTAAATTCCAAGAATTCCTATGCAAGTCGTCCGACCCTACATTGCATGTAATTGCATGTAATGCAATGTAGGTCGGTTCTGGCTAAAGTTAATGATGTTTTAACCTATTAAGGTCAATATATGGTTAGCAAGTGCACAGAAGAATGCTAAACACCGAAAGAGAACATATTGCTCCTTACTAAACATGTAAGGCTCAATAATCCGTCTCAGACTGCACATTCTTTGTGCATGTATGGTCTTGAGTATAATATCAACTTGAGGAAAAACCATTGAATTCGGAACCTAACTATTATCACTATTGTATTTTACCTTATTCAAAATTACCTCACCACAAAGACCAATATATACATATATATATATATACATATATATATACCTTTTTTCCGAGTTACATTGTCTCCAAGACACCTAAAGGTAATAACAAACTTAATATATCTTGACAGCAATAGTAAAAATATTTTTCCTCTGATATTGCTTCACAAAACATAAATCGCGTCTTGTTATTAGGCGTGATTAGTAATCGAAAACAAGCTCAATTATTTAAAAAAATATATATAAAAACTATTGATTACCACTCTGTAGTCGAGGATGCTGAAACTTTATGATGATGTTTTAAACTTTATCATAGACCAATAAACGTCAAAACATTATGACAATTATATCCAGTGCAATGACTATATCTGCAACGGATAATTTACTGCGCATTAATAACTTGACGAAATGCATAAAATCACTAAGTGAAATAACTGATGTGTTGTTTTCTAACAAGAACTGTATTGACTCATCATACAGTGTAAAAGCTATTAAGGACTCAGTCTATAAATATGAAATATTTATCTGTCATATGTTTGTATTTCAATAATTGATTTCGTAACAAATAAGTTGATTTCGTAACAAATAAGTTGTCAATGGTCTATTTGGACTGACATATTACATGAAGTTAAGTTGAAGGGTACAGAGTATAGATTAGTTGAAGTTGATTTGCAATTGAATTGTTAATGAATTTACCACGTAGATAATATTGTACTGTTTGTTGGTATGAATAAAAAAAAAAAAATAAAATAAAATAAAAGTTGATAACCTTTTAATCTAAATGGTTTTTTTCCAAATCGTTGCTTTGAATCAACAGAAAGCATGTCATGTAGGACACGTGTCAATAATGCAAGATAAATATTAAAATTATAAACATTATGGTATGGATTCATAAGTATCTGTGAATAAGGGAGTTTTTCCCATATCTTAGCAAGATTCGAAGCAACAGAAATAATGTCATGTAGCAGGGGTGTCAATAGTGCAAAGATATTGGGTTGAATGAGACACCAAAACATTAATACCCCACTCATGGAATAAAAGTGTAAGACCAGTTGGATTCCAAACCTTTTTATCTCATCATTACGTCTGCCGGCAGCTGGTGACTAAGCATCAGACCAGTAACACTGAGACAATCAATACAAAGTTTTGGTCTGATTTATTATCTAACTTTGGCATGTATGATAACATGCTGCATCGGTCGATGTTGACCCTACATCGGCCAGACATCGGCCAGACATCGGCCCGATCTTTGCCCGATGTTGGACCGATGTCGGAAGATTGAATTTCTCATATGTGGTAAGTCAATACCTTCATTTGTAAATATTGACGTTAAGCTCATTATTAATGAATAGTGACGGATATGCTGTTTGTTTACTTTATTGACAATAATATTGACAATACTGTCAAAAGAAACGTTGTCACTAATTGTCAAGGAAAACAGTTCCAGTGTTGTTTATACCCATTAGTAAGTTAATTTAGCATTCCAATTGTTGTAGGGTTAATAGTGTTCGATGAAAAAAAATGGCACTGAACCCCCAGTAAGATCTGTAAAAGCTTCAGACTGGAATATTGATAAATAACAAATCATACCTTCTTCCTTACTTTATATGTTTAGAAAATCTGCACAAGATTAAACAAAACACCAAAAATGTGAAAATATTTCCTAATTATAATATTGCCCAATTAAACTTTCAAGAAGAATTACAGAGTACAGAAATCACTGCCAAATTCAATGAAATATGCTATTGACAATAAAAACATAAATGACTGTTATAATGAATTTAACAATCTTTTAGTCACGCTTACAAATAAACATCTTAAAGCAACAACGGTTAAACAGAACAAATATAAACATAAAAAATGTAAATGGATGACAAATGGCATTCTCAAAAATCTATCCGGTATAGAGAAATATTATGTGCAAAACCTAAATCTACAAATAAAAATGATAATCAATACTTAGGATATCTCACTAACTTCTAAACTGCAGGGGTCCATACTTGGGCCCTTGCTTTTTATAATCTATTTGAATGACATAGCTAACGTGACTCAAAAATGTAAACCATTATTATATGTAGACAACACTACACTATTCACAAATATAAATTCAGACTTTACAATCAATCTCGAAATATTGAATAATGAATTACAACCAATATCTGACTGGCTAAAAGTAAACAAATACTCTTTACATGTAGAAAAATCCAAAGCAATATTATTCCACACACCACAAAAGAAAATACAGTATCAAGACTTATTCATAAATGGCATGAAAATATAATTTTTAGATAGATTTAACAGTGAAACCATCTCACAACAGCCCTTCCATGCTAATATAAAAAAATAAGAAAAAATGATTATGTTATTCCTTTAATTAGACATGAGTTTGCTAGGTATGGCGTTAGATACAAAAATGCAATTTTTTTTTAACCATTTGGAACAATGTTTTAAATCTTATTAATACTTATTTCATAGATGGCCTAAAGACTTCCTTTAAAAAGACACAAAGTTCATCATATACAACAATACGTGATAGACCTTCATGTTATATTTGTAAAAATTGACACATTATTTGGAGTAATAAAACACTATTTCTGTAATTTATCTTGATAATTATCCAATTCTGAGATATTGCAATGTTTTATTGAAATAGCTGGATTCTCCTTACTTTCCTTTCCCTATCTTTATCTAATGTTGACTTGTAGCTGATGATTTGGTCTGCATGTAATTGTCTTCTCACCTCCCACTTACGTATTTATTCTGATGTGATCTCCTTTTTTTGCAATTTTGTGATATAAATGCTATTCTGACTCTGACTCTATCCAGAATTAAAGTGATACTCCTTGAATCCCATGTAGAAAATATGGCCTCAACTAAATTCCCAGAGTTAATGCCATTACACTCTTGTATATGACAACAGATTTCTACCACAAGCATTCTATCAAGTCATCTCTATTAATTAAGGAGTAATTAGCCCTCTATTTTCTATAGGTGGCCCACCAATAGAACTAGGTCAAATTTAAAGTGGCCTAGACTCTGGTGACTCACCAGGTTGCCATGGTTACAAAATTCTTGCAGCTCCCACTGACCAGTGCTGACCCACTTGGTAGGAAGATGGCTCTGAGTGGATGATTCTTGTAACTGTCACTCTTGACCAAAAATGTGGATTTACCATGATTTAGAGGCTAAATATTAATGAAAACATGCTGTAATGACACTAGACAGTCACTGCAAACTAATGTGAGTACTTTCTGGAAGAAAGGAAATGTATCAAATTTTAGATAGATTCAAGGAGTATCACTTTAACCACTCAGCTAACTGGTAACCAATTGGCTGTGAGCCAAGTAGTGATATGTATCAGTGCACAGGCAGAAGTACAAGATTGCTAGTGATATGCTTGAGCACACAAGTTGAGATATGCTTCAGCGACAGCCAAGTTGTGAAATGCTCCATCGCGCAAGCTGATATATGTGCTTAGGCACAAAAGTTGTAATGATTACTGAAGTGGCACAATCTCGAAGTGCTTCATTACTGACATGAAAGGAAACTAAAAAATTACATGTTAGAGTCATAACTAAGTATATATTAAGAACCAGCAATGTATCTACATGGAAATAAGTGGAGTGTAAGACCCTCATCATTAAGCACAAATGGATGTGACCTTAATTGTGAGGTGGTATTGCATATAAGTGAGGTTTTCCCTTGGGATGAGTTGTTAATAAATGTATACAATTTAGTCAGTGAGTATCATGGCAAGCTATATAGCTCCATGCACACTTACTTTACAGCCATCAAATACATCAATGGTTCCTTGTGCCTCTGCCCTCAATAAAAACAATGGCATTGATTTACTCCCATTATGAAGTGTGTTAGTTACCTTTTCTACTTGGGGTGGCTTCCTATCAGCTACAGTACATGTCTTAAGGAAGTCTCCACTTCCTCAGAAATGTACACTTATATAAATAAATATATATATATATAGATATAGATATTGTTTTTGTTTGTATATTTGTTAAATTGTCATGTAAGGTAAAAATGTCTGTGGAAAATAAATAGTGTCTGAGTCGGAGTCTATAAATTAGTCATTTGATTAGTTAGAGCAGTTAGTCAGAGATCACTGTTCCTTTCACTCTTGTGTAAGACAGCAACTGACTCCCTTAATGACGTCAATTAGTATAATAGTATACGCTACTATGTCAAAAGTGGCTTGCTTGACAAATCATAGGCACTGCACAATCTTTTACTTTTCAGAATCCTCAGAAGTAGCTCTATCAAGCTGGGGGGGATGCCATTTTTTTCTATGGCAACCTAGCTTGAAATCTGTTGTTATAGCAACGAACCCAGGTTTTCAGGAAATTTAACTAAAAATTCAGCTTGGCAACAGCAAGATTTGAAATCGGTAGGTCCAAAAACATAAGAATCAACCCGTTGCCTGCTTATAACACAAAATGCCTTGGGGTGTCCACTTTTCTGAAAATGGCACCTAATTATTAAGTATTACTGAAGATTTAATTGTTGACCGACAAAAGGAGGCTGTCCTTAATAATAGTATTGCTAAGCACAGGTTTCATACTGTAAACTGCAAATAATTTATGGCTTCATGAGAAGATAAGGAATTATTCAGTGACTGATCTTCACATAGGTAAAACTGAAAATGTTTATGCATCAATAATTGATTTATTGCCATGGCAACAATTTAGCACTGGTTGTTGTGGCAACATTGGTAGTTCCATGACACAGACAAATTCAGAAACCTGAAAAGATGCAGCTTTAGACTGTTAAAAATATACCAAAACTAGTGAGGAATCCATGTTTTTATGATTCCAACCTGCTTGCCATGTATTCCAGTAATACATATCAACTTACTTATTTTTGGAAAACAAACATAAGTCATGTTAGAATTATCATTATTTTGTATTTACTGCGCCTCATGCTGAATTAACCTACTGAATAGAACATAATGAAATAATGTTCAATTTCATTGCGCAAAATTGACTGATGGTCACTGACCTTAGTTTTTACTATTACCTAGACCCTTGACCCCCTAATCACATGACTGAAATTAGCCCGTGCACGTGTGTATATGCTTAATACAGAAATGTGAAAGCTTAGACCTATGTCGGTACTGTGGAAATGCATAACAGGCAGCAAAAAATCACTTGTGTGTTTCGAAACCTTCACTTCTGATTCTTCATTGACTAATTATTCAACAAAATAATCCTATAGCACAAGCATTAATGAAATCAACTTTTTTCAGACCTCCATTCATTTGCATGATAAATGCCTTTGGTTGTGGCTGAAAGCTCTCAGGAGGAAAATTTGACTGTGCAGAAAAAGTTTAAAATTTCCAAGAAAGTATTAAAAACTTCTTTTCACAAAATAGGATCTAAATTTTGATGTATTTCCTCATAAATTTGGAAAGCCAGCTAATGCGCAATAGTAATGTAATATGACTCAATAGCAGCAAAGTTTTTTTTATATTTGCAACACACTGGTCACTTTAAAAAAAAATGTGATGATTGCATTTGTTATCTATGACCAATGCAAAATTGTAGTTATCGTGCAGATTCTTAGAAGGTGTGGGGCAAATATGCATAGCTATCAACAAGCAGGTAATTTTCTTATTTTTCTTTATGATGAAACCAGCCTAGTTGCCATGGATACCACTTGACATTATATACCCATGGTATATTATGAGAGCATTGCTCATGTTAACATCTCTACTTAAATTACAAGCCCAGAATAAAATGAGATTATATTCACTTCCATATTGAAAATGGTCTGATTTAAAGTCATTGACCTCAGTTTTTACCATGACCTAGACCTTCGACCCCACAGTCACATGACTAAAATAATCCCATGTATACACCACATACAGAAATATGAAAGCTTACAGCTATATTGGCCTTGTGAAATTGCATAACAAGCTGCAAAATCTCGCAAAAGTGAGGACATCGTCATTTTCTTTAGTTTTGTTTATGATGAATCCAGTCTCGTTGCCATTGATACCATTTCAAATTATATATGCAGAGCAAGTATTGGTCATGTTGGGGTCTTTATATAAATGTCACTCGCAGAAATTAGCACACAGTATCAGACAGCATCAGATTATATTCACTCCTGTAGGGCACAAAATGGTGGCTCATGGGACATTGACCTTAATTGTCACCATGACATTGACCTTTGACCTTGATGGTCACATGATTGAAATATTCCTTGATATAAAATACTAATATTCAAGACCATGCTAGCCCTGGAAAACTACTTATCAGCCACCAAAATCTCTCCAATTTGAGAACATTGTCATTCATCTTGATTTTGTTTGTGACGATTTTAGCCTGGTTGCTATGGCTACCTATTCAAACTAAATTTTTAAAACAAGCCAGAACTACAATAAATTTCTCACGAACCAATGTCAATTTGAAAACTGCCAATCAATGTAGCATTAGGTAGGATTTACTGACCAGATTTTTGTTTTTAGCCTCACTTTTATCATGACCTTGACCTTTGACGGTCACCCAAATAAAATATTCTGTAAGTAGGTTATATTAAAAATTACAAATCACAGAAAGCTGCAGGAACAGTGGAATCGCATATCTGGCTTTTTGGGATTTCCCATTTGTCTACGTAGTGAAGGACATCAATTTGTTTAGGATCATTTGAACCTGGTTGCCATGGATACCAAGACAACCTTATTATCCAGAACAAATTTAGACTATGTCAAGTTACTGATGAAAAACTGGTTGCATGGAAACAGGTATAAAGTGATACGCATAATGAATCTAAAAATCTTTTTATGTGAAAAAGGGCCAAATTTGGACATTTAACCCCAATTCTCACTATGACAATGACCTTTGACCTTAAAGATCACAAAACCAACATAAAGCATGTAGTTACAAGATTTGATTATGTAACTTGGATGGAGTCTGTCAGTGCTAGTGGTAAAGAAATTTAAAGAAAACAAAACTTTCCTGAAAACCTGGGTTTGTTGCTATGGCAACATATTTCAAGCTATGTTGCCATGGGAAAAAATGGCATCCCCCCTAGCTTGATAGAGCTTCTTCTGAAGATTCTGAAAAGTACAAGATTGTGCAGTGCCTATGAATTGTCAAGCAAGCCACTTTTTGTGACATAGTAGCGTATACTATTCAGTGAGTGTAGCATTTTTTAACTGCATATCTGCTGTTTAAAACAGTTTGAAAATAATGTTATTTTAACATTGGCCTATATGTAATTAATTACAGTGTACAGCTTTAAATGCAAATAACTATCAGAAAAATTTACAGCTCCAATTTTTGTAATTACACTGTTTCACTGAAAGAGTGAGGTTAACAGTCAAAACACCATAGTCACCAATTCAAGTCACATTAGTTTTCAGGAATGCCAACAGATATTTGTTGAAAACATCCATAATCTTTCATCCCTGGGACAAAATAACCATAACCTCAGAAGATTATTTGTAAAACCAGTCTTAGTAAGTATCTCTATCTCTATAAGTTCTTCTAATTATAGGATATGTTATGGATTGAGATTCTGATACCAAAATCTCAAAACACCAGTGTGCAGTGAAGCATTTGACAACTTCTGCGCTGGTACATATCACCTAGCTAATTTTTAATTCTGAATACATACCAATGGTGTTTATCTAGTATTTACGACTTAGCTCGTGGTGATATGCTTCAGTGAACAAAAGTAGTATATAATGTTGTCGATAATGCGCTAATATTTTATTATATTTATGTTTGGGTCGATCATTTGCCTTCTTCAGTCTTCCGAGGATGCTCGGTCTTTAACATGGCGGTCAATGGACCCCCTCGGGCTTTTGGGGCTGTATTGCCCGTGCTGATGCTACATTTATCTCTACCTGTTCACACAAAAACAACTCCCTTGTTTGTCATGTATCGGCTTTTATATACGAATATAATTTTACATACAGACCGTATGGTCATCTGCAATACCCCAATATGCAATACACTGCATTTAACTTAAATACTGTCATTACATTATACATCACTTTTCTCTTAGGATTTTCCACTGGTGGGGTTTTATGATGTTAGACTGATCACTTGCAGCTGGGTCGAGGCAAGCATGTCTTTGCCAACTAGGCTGGCAGCGTGGTGCTGCAGCAGGTGCAATGCTTTCCAGGTGGGCAACTTGCTGCTGCCTCCAAATTAAATAAGAATCTGCTGCCTAAGTTCTCCCCTACTCATCGTGGTGTTGAATGTTCTTGATGTGCTGCTGATTCTTTTCTTGGCTCACTGTTACATGTCTGAGGCTTTTTCTGCCTGCCACCCTCCCGCTATGCACTTCTATATCATAAAATTTGCGTTTATACGTCCATCATTGATTTCATCTTGCCGTGAGATGTATGGTGAGACGCTGAAGCCCAAGTGATGACTGTAGGCTGTAAATATGGGGTGAGGCGCAGGCTTGTTTGTTTAGGTCTTCAATGATCAGTACTGTCTCCCCATCTGGATTTTTTAGGAGTGGTAAAACAATGTTCTTGGGTGGGATTCCACCCAGGGTGATGGGTTTGGCGCCAAATTTTTCTTTCCATTAGGCCTCGTTGACGGTGAGTATGCCTCTCAAGTATACTATTCGGTGAAGTCTTTTTCTAAAACTCTGTTGCTGTTTTCTAAAATGATCAGCGTTGATTTCTCAGTCGAGCTCGCCCCAGAGAAGACCATTCTGAACAAGGGTGGGAGGCAACCATTAAAGATTTGACCCATTATGCTACTGGTTGTAGTTCGCTTCGATAGAAGACATCAGTGATGGGTTTCGTGTCTCTCAATGAAGCAATTTTGTAGGTGGTTGGTTTGGTGTGAATTTTTCTCCGTGAAATGGGTATCTATGGATTTCTTGAATCTCCTAGGGTATCTTGTTATGCAAACGATTTGCCCTATTTTTAGATTTTTGTGCCCAGTATAACCAGGCGCTCATCTAAAATATTGGGCAAACTGATGTTTTCACACTAGGGTTTCGTTTTTAGGGGTGGAATGAGGACTTTTGTTGTATGATGAACAAAGTCTGGTAACTTGTGGATGAAAATTCTCATCTTGTTATGTGTCATGTAACGATCATCTTGTTATGTGTCATGTAACTTTTCACGTAGTGTCCTAATGACTCTTTCCACAAGAGCCGCATGGTAAACATTTTCAGCTGTGATATTAGTATGCAATATTTTTTAAACAGTTGTTGCACATGAGCATTCAAAAACTGTTTGCCTTTATCTGTAACTATTTTTAAAGGGGGCGAGGAATGGTTTTCCTTTATGATTGCCTGTAGTGCTGCTGCTACTTCTTGCCCACTTTTGGTTTTCTAAGGCCGGGCAAACAATTTTTTTACTGAAAGCATCCAAACAAAATAAATATATTCGCGCCCATTTATCTTGCCAGGCTGTCATTTAGGACAAAAAGATCAGCTTGGAAATATAGGTTGAGGCCGGGCTTTAGTATTTTCTGGTTTGGGGTACTTTCTTGATTTATCGGTGCATGGTATTCGCTTGGTCGCGGGTAATAGAGGGGATGAAGGTCTTGGCTTTTGTTCAAACTTTAACTGGGCAGGTGAAACCTGCAGGGTTGGAAACATCAGTATACATTTTTTTAACTAAATTTGTTCGAATCCTTGCACTCATACCACTTACGTCTGCTGCTCTGTATGACATTTTGTTCTCTCCCAGGGCATGTTCATATTTCCTCACAGAGCAATTTGATGGGGTGTTATTAACCTCCTGTTCATGATTTTGAATTGTTTGATTAGCTCCATGTTTTGTTCAAACCGTTGCAGACGTCTTTCCCTGTTGATTTCATAGGGTTTTTCATGAAGGACGGCCATGATTAGTCTTTTTTCCTTGGGGCTCATCCCAAGATGGCGAATGGAGCTTTTTTTGACGACACCTCCGTTGTGACGTCGTAGGTCACTTGGAACTTTCGTCGCACGTCGTCTAGTTTGGCATCCCAATCGTCATCAGAGTCCACTGCGTTCATTGCTGCCGTCAGGTGCAGCTCCACCTTTACCAGCTCCCACGAATGCTACGCTACGACGTCGTGGTGTTTCGGGTGTCCCAGGGTTAGCACTCATTTGTTGGTTCTCTTCATTGAATTGCAGCTCCCTTCCCTGCATCAGGGCTTTGAGGCAATCCTCGTCTGCTTGATTGGTGGGCTGGACAAGCTTGCTTGGTTGAGTTGGTGGGGTTGGATAGCAGCCGCGGCATTGGGGCTCCCTGCGGGTAGGGGGACTGGGGAGATGTCCTCATACACTAATGCACTGCTACCATTGCCCTCCATAGAGGGGACGAGGGGAGGAGGAGGCAGTGGCGAGAGGATTTTGTTCTCCATCTCCCGTCCTGTTGGTCCGCAATAGGCTTGTACGGGCGATGGGGGGTTGCATACAATGCTTGCCCTGCATTTGGCATGTGTTGGTGTTTGATCTTAGGTTGGGGTTGGTGGTGAAGTGACCCCACCCTTCTATCGCCAAGACAAAGTCCTCCTGGAACCAACTTTTTAATTTGTTCAGTCTTTGAAAGGGTGTACACCACCATTAAATTTGTTTCAATGTTCAGGACAACATCGTTGATGAAGTCTCCCATCTTCACAAACGTGGTGGACATTGTACTGTATTGTTGACTACCCGGGTAGGAGTGCCTTAAAGACTGGATGTGCCTTTTTGCTGTCGCACAAAGCAGTGCAGTAAATTTGGGAGGGTGGTGGTTTACACACTCTTTTTCGCAGGAAGATGAAGTGGGTGCTTTCGCATGGAGAGTATCATTGTCTACTGTATTGTGCATCATTAGTTGACGTGTCGTGCCAATTGCCATACTTTTCAGACAGAGAAGGAAAGTGTGCCAACGATGCTTATCTGTGAGATGATGTAATAGGGGTAACAGCCGCTGCCATGTAGCCCCTGGGGTAAAGCTATTTTTGTTTCTGTGTAAAAGTTAACAAAATGGAATTCAGGAAGAATTTTACCTCATATTACACTGTTTCTCTGTCTGAGTTTAAGGGACGGTTGTACATGCATTTGGCGGATACCAAGTTACCTCCTAGTGAATCTGATTGATGAAAAATTAAATGTGTCATGCTCCATGCAGAAGCCATTCTGCTTTTGAAAAAAGTGCTGCCTGAAATTATAGCTAAAGTGCATGCATTTGAGGAAGAAAACAATTTCTCGCCCAAAGTGAGTCCGAGGACGATCTAGATGAGGAGGAGGAGAAGGATGATGATTATGATGCTGGTCCCAAGCATAAAAAACAAAAAGCAAGAAAGGCCTGGGGGAAACCAAGAAGGGCAGCAAGAGATACAGGAAATAATGGGGCAAGTTTCGAGCAAGATGTTGGCCAAGAAAAGCATACCCTTGTTAAAATAACCTGACGTTGTGTATGTATGTTGCCGTTCTAATTATCATAAACCAGGAAGTCACAGATGGGGAAGTAGAGGAGGAGGAGGAGGAGGAGGAGGAGGAGGAGGAGGAGGCGGGTGACGAGGGTGACCATGTTGATGCGGTTGCTGCTGCTGAGTCCCACGAAGAGAGCCCTGGACTGTAAATTGTGCAGGCGAAAAAACACTCAGGGTGCGGGGAAAAAGGAACCTTGTAGTAGCTGCAAAGAAAAATACCCTAATTTTCGTCGTTGTCATAGTTGTGGCAGAATTTTTCCAGATGGCACTTGTTTTGCTTGTGAAAAATCTGAGAAAAAAAGAAGGTAAGATTTTTGACAGAGGTGGGTGAAACACCTGCGGCTGACGTTGTATACTCGTCAGTTGAGACATCCTATGACAAAGAAGGGGCAGCTGGTGGGCCAACAGACGTGTCCAGTGGAGGGTCTGTTAAGAGCACACACTGGGCGCCCAAGACACCAGTTGCAAATAAGGTTCGGAAAGTTGTGAATTCAGCGGAGGGCCTGTTAAGAGCCGGGTGCAAAGAAGGTTCGGAAAGTTGTGAAGTATTTACATTTGTCTATCGACGCGGTGGTGGGCAAAGTACTCCTTTTGTAGTCATGGCTAGAGATCTCACAAGGCAGACTCCTTTTGCCTCCCAGTGTTTCCACCCTGAGACCATTTCTTGGATAATCAGAAAAAGACTTTTCTCACAATTAAGTGGCGTTATGGCCTCGCTAAATCCCCATTACTCCTCCATACTTTCAAGTACATTGGACCTGAGCAAAGGAAAGTGATCAAGTTACCCTTTTCCTCCTGACGCTTAAACGAGTGATGGGGCAAGTGGTAATTACTTCCAACAAAGATGTGGCGTTGGATGACAGTTTATTTTCGTGGAATATTTCAGAACTTGTTACGGCGTGCCGACACGTGGGTCGAGGACTCACTCAGCGTGGCTGGAGCTGAAAAAAATTTTCTTGCACAATATCATTAGGGCAGCTTGTGTCGGTATGTTTACAATGTTTCGTTAGGTCTCCATTGGACAATCCAACAATTCACAATGCAAGTTACACTACCTGTGAAAGGTTTGCACCCTATGTCAAGAGCAGGGAGTTGTGCTGCAAGGGGAAAAAGTGGAAAAAAGTTTTATGAAGTCATGTCATCCATCACACCCAACAATTTGCGGGTGGCTAGGCGAGACTTGGGTTATGTAGATATTTTTGTTACTTCAAGATTGGATTTTACACCAGATTACCCACCCTCATTCGGAATAAACTGTGGCTTTACTGGGTTTTTGAAGCACTTCTCTGTGTGTGGCTTAATTCTTTGCATCAGGACTTTTCTCCCCCGCTGGACTATGTCAAGCTGCAGAAGATATGTTTGGGGTTCGCTTCTATGAGTGGTGGGCAAGTTTACCAGACTGTGGAGTTATTTGGTGAACGTCATCCCAAATGCTGTGGATGACTCTGGATGGATTTATTTTGATCTTGTAGCTCAGGAAAAATTTCATGGGAGTGCAGCCTTAGCATGGAGCATCATTAGAGAGCAAATGGCCAAAGTATGAATGACAGCCAACGTGCTTTTACCTGACCCCCACTTTGTGTTTAGCCTCTTACCTTACCAAAACATCGCACTAAGCCAACGGCACCCTTTGCTCGTTGAGATAATCTGGGTGGGGTGCAAAGGAGTGTATGTTCTGGTTAGGGAAAAAAGGGGAGTCATCATCTGTAAATCACCATTGCTCCTGATTGACACTGTTTTTCGGGTTTAAAATGCTTATGTTACCCCCCAATTTATGCCTAGTACATGCGTCTGTGCTGCTTGTCATTGAGTGACACAGCGTTTGGCACAAATTAACACTTTGCAAGCACTTTGTGTGGCTGTGATAAAAGATATCTTGTTCTCTCTACCTTCACTCCACGACTTACTCTGGGAGAGAGAACGTTTAAGATCACACATTCCCATCTATATCCAAGATAGTGTTTTTTAACCAACAACACTATGGTTCACCAAACCTGTATGCTTCCTTGACTTTGTGCCGGACTAGAAATATAAGGCTTTCACCCAAGGCTCGTTTCAAATTGGACGACTTCCGTGATTACCTTCATGCATAAAGCCCGTCTGTTACCTGCGACACCGCTGGGGTTAACCATCGACTTCTTCTCCGTATGTTTGAAGGCTCTGCAGGCATGGAAGGACCAACCCTCCAGGCGGAAGGTCACCATCTTGCGGATGCAACGTGGAGGATCTATCACGTTCACTTCGCGGGGTGTGATTTTGTCCGAGCACAACGGCTCATCCCCATGTGGGTGGAAGTGCAACCTGGCTTGCTCTTCCATCAGGGTGCCTGTTGCCCTCTTTACGGAGTGGCTATAACGGGGTGACGCTTGGCTGCAGTTGATGGCCCGCGTCGTTCTGGCTGACGTGGAGTATGCCACATCATGCGTCCCACTTTCAACGCGCTCTGGTCTTCCCTCTCCAGTGCCCAACAGGCAGACGCGGTGGCAAGGGGCTTCCAGCACACGTCTTTTGTGGAGCTGCAAAGCCTGCTTTTCTCGTTTTCAGCAATGGAGTACACCCCATCTGTATCCTACATCCGTGCCCTGCTGTTCTATTAGTCCCAGACACCATCAAGCATGGACCTTGGGTCGAGCGGACAGACAGCTCCATGTAGCTAGCATACCAGTAGTGTACGGGAAAGATGGACTGGCTGCGGAGGGAGTTGGGATATAACATCGCTAACCCCCACTTCTGCTTCTTGGACCACCAAGTGACAAATTTGTCCACTCAACCCACTCGGGATATCCAATATGGGCCCTTTACGTAGAAATTCAGTTGACCTCCCCCCCAAACTTGTGTTGTTGCAGCCATGACCATGGGCACCATGGAGAGAAATGCTTCTTTGGAGTTTATGTGTGCTTCGCGAATTAGGCACCATTTTACCGACCTCCACCTCACCAATCCTTTAGGGCACATGGTCATTGCCCCACTGAGCTTAACAATACCGTAAGAGTGGCGGGGTTACCCCATGCTTTGGTCGTGAAACATTTCGCCAACATGTGATTTTCTGTGCCTTTTGAGTGCAATTTTATGTGATTTTCTGATGCTGGACGAGCTTTGTTATTATGTGCCATCATGTACAATACTGTGAACGATAAAAAAAATAAAAAAGCTTGTTTTTCTCTCTGGGTGGAAATTATGACATGCTAGTCTGAAATTATGACCTGGCAGTATGACAATAAACATGTATAAAAGGGAGGGCTCGTAGACAAGTGAGCATTAGTATTACTGAGTATTTTGTTTACTCAACATGAGTCTATACCTACCTGTGAGGCACATTCAAAGTGCCGAAGGCAGCAGTTATTGCGAGCCACACAGGTTAGACTTTGGTTCATTTTATTCACAGGCGTTTGCCATCGTGACAGCACAAGCAAGTTAGCATACAATAGGACCAAGGCTACTGACTTTGTCAAGAAAAGCTTTTACTCCCCCTGTGTAACTGCCTTCAATGATGGGGCCAGTTTCAGTGAAAAACATCATATTACACTTCAAAAAGTGATAACTTTATTTATTTATGGGTTTTTACCACTTATTGTTTGGGAATTCCTTGCCTGTACGCTGGGAATGTTCAATTCTCATCTCTAATGGCAGCTAATTTGCATATGTCACCATCTACACACATGATTGTGCTTCCTGATTGGCCAATATCTCCCAAGCACTGTGGGCTGTCAGACTTAAGCCAATTGAGTGACCTAACTGAGCAATCTTTGTTTAAGACTTGAGCGTACTCAATGCAAACAAAACTAATTGATATGCAATTTCATGTTTAAAGTGTTAGACATTCAATGTCATAAACAGCCTATAGGCTAATTTGTTTGTATTTAAGTCTAACTGGTAAACTAGCAAAATAATTGCCATCAAGCTCAGGGCATTTCCTAATGTATTCAGCTACATTCTGATTGGCTGTTGCAAATGATATTGCTGCCTCTTGAGATGAGAAGCCAATTAAGGCAGTCAGTAACCTTGGTATTAGTTAAAGTATAAGTGCCGTCATCACTGAGCAATGACATATTTTTTGGCAAACGACTGTGATTTTCTTGTATCGAGCAAGACGAAGATAAATTGACCGTGGTGAAAACCCCGCCTCTCTATCGATTGTAAAGTCTGTTGGGGAAAGGAATTGTTTGGTGTCGCGTCCCTTCTTTTCATGTGCCGATTAGTTTGTTCACAAGCATTGATATTGGCGCTTTGAGGCGACGACACCAACCTAGGAATTAAGCCTCATGCTACAAAAATTTTGACTCTGTTACACTTACATTAACGCATGATCAAGCCTTTTTCCACAACATGCACGGAAGGGGAAGTTCTGTGGAAGATGGGACTTGTCAATTTCCAAAAAATAGCTCACTGCACCCGCATATTTTATAGAATGGGGTGAACGTTAAAGGCCGCTGAACACAGTTATGAGCTACACATGCAAAACTCGGAAAGCGCATGGATGGTGTGTTTGCCCAGAAACTGAACATTGGATCCCCAAGTGGAGCTTTGCTGTGGTGTGCTTTCACACACTCGTGGTAAAAAATGTGCTGCACCCCCCTAAGCGTAACATTAACCTCCCTTTCCGTGTGTTTTGGTCCATGCTTGGCTCGAAATGAAAGAAAAGAAGTTTCAAGAAGCGCTATCTGGAATAACACTGTACCAGTTCATCCGAGTTTATAAGGATTTAAGTTTGGTGGATTTTGTGCCTTCGTACAGTGGACTATTTACAATGTTACTACAACAACATCCAGAATACCGGCTATCCTGAGTGAAGTGCACAGATTTTTGCATGACTTCTGTTTCTTCTGGAGGCACAACAGTCTGCCGGAGTGGGGGTCTACCATCCCTGAGTTTTTACATGACATCAGAGACCATATGATACACACCCCAAACATTTACCATCACCGCCAAAACGAGGTGCGAGATGCAAGGCCAAGTGATAAGTCGAGAAATCTGGTCTTTATGGAAAAAAATGTCAAACAAGAATTTTGCAACTTCAACAACCTCAACAAGTACCCGCTGGTGTACTATTGGAAACAGCACTGTCAGATGATTTTGACTGGGAGGCCAACACCCAAACTAAGACCAAAAGAACCAAAAGACACATCCCTGGGCTATTGGATGTATAAGGGGGTGCCGAGTAAAGAAATACGCCCTAGAGAACCCATCATACACGCGGGACAAAACTATATCATAAGTTTTTACCACACATAACAAGAACTCAAATTCATGGAAAATATTTTCTGAAACACCTCCCACCCGATTCACATGAGCAAAGAACAAGAACACTTGGGCGCTGGGCAATGCTACGTTTGCCACACTCCTTTCTGGCGAAATGAGGCGAACAAACTGAGGGACCACGATCATATTAAACGCAAAAGGAACTACTTGGATGCCATCTGTAACACAAGCAGCCTCAACCGCACAGACACTCGATTTAAAAGGACCCCCCTGATATTTCACAACGGGGGACATTTTGACATTCACTTTTTCATCCAGAACGTGCACTACCTAGAGCAACAGCAAATGCGATTATTCGGTAAAACTGGGGAGAACATCATGTCCATGCAGTTGTTCAGGGGAAGGATGGTAGTTGTTTCTTTCAACCACTTGAGTGGCTCAATGGCTTTTCTTGTCAACATAATGAAAAGCTCCCAAAAAAGTGAAAAATGCATGCCAGGAAAATGTCAAGGACTGGAATTACTGACAAAAAAAGGTGTCTTCCCGTATGAATACGTAACAAACAAAGAAATCCTCTGGACAACGAAAAAATTAACAGACAAAACATGCTTCTACGACAACTTGCGGAAACAGAAATATCTCCGGCTGATTACAAACACGCTGAAAAAGTCTGGGATCATTTCAAGTGTACCAACCTCATGGAGTATATGAAAATTTACCTGCGAACAAATGTTACACTCTTAGCCGACAACTTAGCCGGCAACTTCTTCCATAAACGCTTTGGGTTAGATTGCACGAAATACCTTTCCTTACCCGGGCTATCATATGACTGCATATTGCAATACACAGGCAACAAACTAGACTTTGTGTACGAGAAGGAAATGTATGATTTCCTCAGAAAAGGAGTGCATGGAGGCGTGCCCATGATTCCATTGCACTATGCCCAAGCCAACAACCTGCAAGTCGGAACATACGACCCAAAGCAACCCACGTCGTGCCTGATGATCTTTGATTGCAACGCTCTATACAGCTCCATCATGACAAGAAATCTTCCGCTGGGAAGAGCACTTGAACATGAAAAATAAAAAACAACCAGCCACATGACAAAGTGGGCTTCATAATGGAGTGTGACCTCGTGTACCCAGCGGACATCCATGACATCACCAAAGACTTACCGTGGGTGCCAGAACACCGGATAGTGGAAGAGGAAAGACTGTCACCCTACCCACAGATTCTAGCTGTGAAGCTAGGCATCAAACCTGACAAAATATCCAAACTTTTGTCACTATGTATGTCACATTGAGAACCTGCAATTCTACCAGCAAAAGGGCATGAAGCTACAAGTAGACAAAGTTCTACGGTTCCAACAAAAGGCCATCTGCAAACCATACATCGATGTTTGCATAGAAGAGAGAAACAAACCCCACATGATGCAAGACTAAAAACAAATGTGGAAACAGAGCTGCAACTCAATTTTTGGCAAAACCATCATGAACATCGAAAAGAAAAATGCAATGAAAATTGTGACAGACGGGCAACAAGTCCTCAGATCGGTGAGTTCGCCCCGTTTCAAGCATGCGGACATCATCCACCCGCAAGTGGTGCAAATAACCAGTGCTCACAGAAGAAATTTTATGAAAACCCCATATCACATTGGCATGGCGATCCTTGAGTTGAGCAACTTCACCGAATGCGAATGCACTATGACCATTTCCTGAACAAATATGGTAGATTCAAGCTGCGTTTGCGCATGACAGACACTGACTAGTTGCTATACCACATCACCACTGAAAGCAACATACTCGAGGACTTGAAAAATATGGGGGTCATCGACTTTGGGAATTACCCCACAGATCACCCGTACTATGACAACAACCATGCAGGGGAACTGTTTTACATGAAAGATGAAGGAATGAGACAACCCCTCGGCTCAATCGTTAGCCTTAGGGCGAAAAGCTACAGCATCTAGTACCAAACCAGCCACAAAGTCGGAAGAAAATTAAAAATCGTTCGTTTCAACCTGGAAAACATTATGACCTACCCCGCCCTGCAACGGACCTAAGTCGATGTGAGAGAAAATTGATACTAGAGGTAATTAAAAGATGAGAAACATAAATACAACAAAATATAAACGAGAAATATAAATACAACAAAATATAAGCGTATTTGCAACAACATGTATAATACTAACAAGCTGTGAAATGGTTCAATGGACACTGGTATTTTAAACTTTTAATCTTCTGACACCTGTTTTCAGTGCTGCTCTGTGAGTTGCCTCTCTGTGTTGATATTTAATTAAGCAACAATGACAATGTTTTGGGTTTGATAAGCACAAAAATAATTCTGGTTTTACTCCACCATGTGACCTTTTCTATTGTTCTTTTGCGGGATATAACCAACAAAAATGTTAGTTTGAGTGCAAACTGAACTTGTTTTGCGTAACAAAGACATTAAAAGAAAACAAGCAACAAATTAGTAAATATGCCTTATCGTGCATAAGTTTATCATATCCCTCATAGTCGGGAGTTAACTAATACATAAACACCAGTGTGAGCTCCCCTCGAGCGCTATGCAAATATCATTAGTCCAAGAGCCAGAGCACTTTTATTTATATGTTTATTCTCACCAATGATTTTCTTTGATCCCAGTACAGAATTTCATCTAGTTTTCAGAATTTTGATTTAAATAAAATTGCCTTAGAAATATTTTTCTAAAATCAGCCATAAATGTGGGTTCCCAATTGCTACATTTTTAGCAGTTTTTCTCAAATTCACTAACATTGTAGGCCTTTTTTAGATATTGAGAATAGGGTATGATACGTACAATCAATATAAATTTTGTCGCTTGACTCTCTTGGGTTTGTTATGACATCATACTTGTCAAGGAATGTGCAAATTTTTGTAGCTAATTAGCATAATCCAAGATGGCCACCATTAACCAAGTACCCATTTACACCTGGGTGGAAGGAGCAACGAGTTACAGAGGATCTGCTCAGTTCCTCCATGCCAGGTGGGGCTCAAACTTGCAAACTTCTGGCTGCCAGGCAAGTACTTTGACCACTGGACCACTAGGCCAGGACCTCAGATTTGACGTTTTAAAATGGCTGTGTTTTTGTTTTTTACATTTGTTCTCACCTTGTGCCTGACAGCTCCACAAGAACACAAAGAATCCCCTGAAATTTCTACAAATGTTCTCTCCCATATTCATATGCAACCATGGACACTAAATATGTATACATGTGAACGTATTTTTGGTGTGGAACTTATTTAAATATGTAAACTGTAAATTTTAATCTCATTGTGATATTATTGTCAGTATTTGCAAATAATTATGTAAATTTTAATCTTATATTGATATTGTGATCAGTATTTGTTTAATGCTTTGCGGTTTGACCTGTGATTTATCTTTTATGTATATCTTACTTAGAGCATGACTCAGCCCAGAAAACATAATTACGGCAACTGGGATCTTGAATTGTTAGCTATACACTATTTGCATATATCATACTAATGTAGTTGTAGCTTTAGATAGACTTAGTGAGTAGAGCTATAGTTATATGTGACATATGTATCTTTTCTGATATGAACAATAACAGTCATGTATATTCATGCGGAAAAAAAAAAATTGTTATATCAAATTCTTCATGCAGGGATGAATCCCTAAAGCTGCTAGTTCAAATCATTATCTCTTCATAAAACATAAATGGGAAAAACATCAGTGAAATAAAAAATCTAAAGAAGGAAAACATAAGTATTGAATTTCATTTGTCACATTCACTCTATTTGAAGATTTCATCTTTTGTATTATTTAGAGACATTTATTGATCATGAAGTTCCAAATAATAAAAACTTAAGGTGGTATCTCTTCGATAGTCATTTCAGTGCACAATTTCTTACAGAAACTATTGATCGTAAGTTTCATTGCACTAACAGGCTCTTTTGTCCTTTGCCACATCATGGCATGTACAGTGTACCTCCAGTAGAAAATGAAAATCCCAAAATCTTCCCTATGTTCTAAATACAATGGTGCCCACTAATCATATAGACAGACAAACTTTTTAAATCAAAATTTGTTAAACATTTATTTTACGTAATGTAAAGTTGACGTTGCTTTTACACAAGGGGTGGAGCCCTAGCTCAGCATCTAAGCGGTGGCATGCTGGGCTTCCAACCACAGGGCCCCGGATTCAATTCCCAGTCGAGCCTAAGTTGGATGGCTGTTTCATCCATCATCTCATTGACATGGTCCCTACCTGTCCTAATTAGCCCATCAGGTGCAGAAATACAGCACATAAAGCCCTAATCACCCACCCACCACCCCTAGTCCACCCTTTCACCTGCCATAAACAATTATTCTGCTGACACAAGGCCACTCATTCATGGCATTATCAGCTTAAACTTTTGATTGATATATTTCAGTTTAGTTAATTGTATTATGGCTGCAACATTGCATGAACTTCCGTTAGTGCCACTGTGCCCTCTAAATTAGGCAGACATAGCAATGTGGTTTAATTTATGCTTCAGAATAATTATTACCTCTGCCAAGAAGGTCATGTTTAAAGTCTTGTGTATGGCTGTTTTCAGGATATCTCAGAAGTTATGAATTTGATAGATGGATTAGGTCTCTCGGAAGATTTGGTTAAATTTTTGAGGTGATCCAAATCAATCATATTCCAGAAACTGGATCGAAATGTATACATATACTGTCGTGCGAAAGTTTGTAAAAACTCAATATTTAATTTGATTGTGACTGAAATTGATACTTTCACTCACCAACATAGAAATAAACTCATCCACATGTTTAGCACATAGTCAACCTTCACTTCATGAGGGAACCGGATATAACGGAATCTGACACAAATTCTCACTTCTCACCAATCGCGATTTTGCCTACCTAGCGTTAATTATGACAATATGTACTAAATTTTAACGATGCAGAAGACGCCACAACAGGGCGATTCCATTGCACTTCACAACAGACACTTGACAGGTGACAGAAAACTGGTCTCAGTTGAGTTCACAACAATGAATTGCATTATTAAATCATATGTTTATTGATCAAAAGGTGTTCAAGAGTCAATCCATAACAAAGGGCTATAAGAAGTTCAGAGACAATGACGCCACGCGTGACTGATTAGATGAGGGGAATTCCCACTTTTGCACCGAGAATGTCTGTACGGTTGTGGAAGCTGAGGGAAATGGTTAATTGAGGGATACATGCACTTAATAGATCTGTTCCCAAGCAAATGTGTGCAGATAGCAGGCCCGGATCAATGAGGGTGGACTGTAATGATAATAAATGTGATAATAAAGAAACATCAGAATACATACATAAAGCATTTGGAAAGTGAAAAATGTTAACTCATATCAATAAATAATTGATAAGATGTGGAACTACTCTTTTAATTGTGACTGTACATTAATCAATACTTTAGCAGTTGTAAATTAAAAGTACTATTCCAAAATTACGTTTACCGATATTGATCGTTTGTTGTCACGAATCAGTTATATGTAATTTTTTGGCAGACGATGTCAGACGAGACATATATGTCACAAGTACAAAAGATAAAAAGAAATAAAAGCAAACAGAAAATAACCAAAAATAGGGAATACAACAAAGACTATAGTTGCAGATTGTTCCAGCAACCAAATTTAAGTATTTCCATAGAAGTTAACATTATTTTAGCTGTTTATACACTCCTTATAAAATCCAATCAAAATATTTTATACATACAGCTTGTATCATAAACACACAGTTATATTTTACATATGTAATACATATTAACATGTTCAACAAAATATATTCCTTATATAATGTGTACGATATAACTATTTACAGAATGATTTTACTTCACAATAGAGCTAAATATATATTAATAGGAAGTATATATATATATATATTTACAGAGATTATCTGACTTCACTTCTAGAAAACAAAATCACCAAGAGTTTTCATCATGGCAGTTCATTAGGCCAGTTTTAAAGTTCAGGATATATATGACTCTGCAATTTTTGGAGACGGATGAATGCATTGTTTAAACATCAGCTTGTAAAAGAAATTTTCCTAGGTTTATCAGCACCTCAGGCTCCTTGGATGTCATTATGGCTTTAAATTTTCCCATGTTGTTTAGTTTATTATAGTTACCAATATATTTCCTTGCTATCATATTTAGATTTTCTCGAAATAAAGAGTAGCTTGGACAGGTCACAAGACAGTGTATTTCATGTTCAACTTAATTCAGATTACATTTTAAACAGGATCTGTGAACTGATTCTAAATCTAGCTATCTTACTGCATGTTTCCCTATTAATGTTAAAAGTAGATAAGGTTCTAATCTATAGTCAGTTTTAATGTGTTTGTAAGTTCTTAGCTTAGGTTGCTGTGTCGTATTGTTAATTTCTGCAAATACTTGTTCTTGCTGTTTTTGGTAAAGGGTGAGTTTAACGGTTCGCAGATATTGTGAAGATTGTTGTGAAGACTATAACCTAAGTATTTAATATGTGGCTCACTCTGCCAAACCAGCTACTTCAACTATGTGTATAAAGATCTTTTTGAATATTAAGGCATCTCTTCAGTAATAAGAATGTTGTGTCATTGTTTTTTAGCTGTCCACTTCATGAGTGTCAAAAATATAATTTGTAAACATGTGACAATCAACGTTTGCACAAACATTTCCAACAGCATAATCACAGTAACTGGTTACTGTTATGTGTTTGCTGTTGTTATTATCAAAATTGGGAAAACTTATATTATGCGTTTCCAAACTTTTTACACAACAGTGTATTGTCATGCTTTGCAACAGTTTAACAAACATGCATACCTCTATGTAAAACAAGTTTATACCTCTGTGCAAAACATATCTATATATGCCTTTATGCAAATCATATCTTTACCCCTATGCACAATATGCTTCTTCTCTGAGAAGACATGTTTATACTCTGAGCAAAACATACTTTTTGTCCCGCATTTCTGCGCCTATTGGACTAATTAAGACAGGGCATGGCAATGAGATGAACGATGAAGCAGCCACCCAACTTAGGCTCAGCCGGGATCTATGCAAAAAAATGTGTATCTCTATGCAAAACATATGTACCTCTATGCAAAACATGGCAAAACACAGTACCTCTATGCAAAACAGGATGGGTGGATCCTGTATTTCTTCAACAATTGGGCTATTTAGGATAGGTCACCCAACCTAGGCTTGACCGGGATCAATGCAAAACTTGTTTATACTCCCAGAAAAACATGTGCACCTCTATGCAAAGCATGTTTATGTTTTGCAAAACTATGGAAAAACATGTTTATACTCTGCGCAACACAAGTTTACTTCTTATCAAAACATTCAGACTGTGGAGTCACACGATGCAGCTCCTGCAAACATGCCTACTGCCACACAAAACAATCTTACCTCCATACAAGTACCAGTGTCGTTGTCGTTGAAATGATCCCTATCGGTGACTTCGGGCAGGAACTGTGGCAAAACTGCGCTTGATGGGCACCCCGTCTGCAGGTTGGGCATGGGTTCAACTGTTACAGATGGAAAATACAATGTTCAAATTTGATTGATCGTGTTCGCTAAACAAGTCATGGTAATATCATGAAAGCAATGAGCTGTATTTCCTGATCAGCTGGTGTGAGTCATGAAGATTTCCCGGTCCGGGGATCGAACCAAGGACCTTCAGCGGAGCTGGCCAACATCAAATTGGCGGATGCCTTAACCATTAGACCACCCAGCTGCTCTGACCATTCATTATTCATATCAGAGCCATCGCCTACCTCAGTGGCATATCGTTGCGAAGAAAGGAGAGGGTCATGTACAACACAGTATAGATATAATTTTTTCACTCAGCTGCTGTTAGTCAGAATGCTTCATTTTCATAGTTTTGTGATACAAGGTAAAACCTAGTTAAAAAGGTGCCTTACCCTCATGCTCATTTTCAACTAATAAAGTAGAATCTATGACAATAAATGGCTCTTAAGGTTGAATAATACGTGACCCACTGTAGGCAAAATTTATATTGATCTTGTGACAATTGATTACTTGAGACATTATGAAATAATATATTATTATCCTCACCATCATATAATATCCAGGATGTTTCTGTATTTAAACTGGAATGCAGCCCAATATGGTTAATGGCGTATCCAACGGAGCTTATGTCGACATCAAAGATTGTTTGTAGTCCCACAACCGATCCATGGCCTAGCCGAAGTTTGGAGTTTTCCCATGACATCCAGAAAGAACCATAATCGGACACAGGAAGGAATGTTTTGGTGCTATCCGCCAGTGTTATTGGTGCTGAATTATTGTTCACGAGGATAGTATTTGAGTCTCCACCGGTCGTCCGTACGCCTGCCGTTTTCCCAATCATGAATTCGTAAAGGAGATTTGGTTTGAATCTGTCAAACTTCTGTGACGCTAGAGCTATATAAGCTGTATATGATTTGACGATTGAAGGAGCTTTAACTTTGAACAAGAACTGATTAGTTCTTAAAGGATTATGGTTGGTGTAATATGGAATCTTGTTCAGATAGTCCATTGTGTAAACATGGATCTCAGCTGAAAGATCAAGTTGAATATTAAAATGTAACTGACCATGTAACGCATCCAAGTGTAGGTTCAAAGCAAGCAGTGAACAATATGTGGGGAGGGGGCAATTTAATTAAAATAATAATAACATGCTACAATACCATCTAACATTTAATTCATATGACCCTGGAATCAACAACTATTCGGGCAAACAACAAATTAAAGGATTGGCCAGATCTTCTTATAACAACATGACATCACATCAACACTTCCATAAACCTCATGTGTGAAATGTAGTCAGTCTGATGGAATGCTCTATAAAATGGCATTGTGTGGCTATTGTAATAAAAGGGCAGTACAACTTTTGCAAGCGAATGGAGCTATGCTAGCTACCTGAAGCCATAGCTCTCAGGACCTATTCACACCTATCTCTAGACATCTTTTGGATGACTTAGCCTTACCTGTTCTCCAAGATCTCCTCTTATATAAAACAAAACATAATAGACAATCAGGACTAGGGTTAGTTATATCCGAGTAGGAGGGAGTTAATTTTTGTTGGTTATATCCCGACACCGAGGGCTGAGGGATATTACCAACAAAGAATATTAGTAAAATCCTGACTATTAGGGATATAACTAACTTATACTCCATTAGGCATATTTATTAATTTGTTTGATTGTTTTGTTTTAATGCCTTTTATTATGCAAAACAAGTTTAGTTTGCACTCAGGAGTGAGTTAACTAACATTTTTGTTGGTTATATCCCACAAAGAACAATAGCAAAGGTCACATGGTGGAGTATAATGTTTCTCATACATTTTTCTGTTACATTTGGTTCACGTAAAGTGCTTATTTTGTCTTTTTATTTATATACAAATTGGCCATCATGACTCTCGTTCCTATCTGTTCCATTATACACACCCCTATGACTCATGGATGATCAAATGATATTGTGCTTTCACATCTGCCTCTCCTCCTGCCGCATTTGATGATTCATGATCATAGTTGTGTTCAACTTGAATGTGCGATATTAAAAACCGTT